>BMAO01008425.1:132891-522635 GCA_019973975.1 Trichonephila clavata | reverse complement strand
TTTTTAACAAACAGACCTGATGCTAGCACTAACGCCTAATTAGTTTTAGAATTCCTGAGTGATTTCAACCAACAAGGACTTGCTATTGTGTATTGCTACCTTTTTTTTTAACCCTTACTTACCTAAATCCTACCAATTATATAGCAGAGTTTACTGATACTCTTCGACCTGCAACTTTTTTTTTGCGGTTTCAGTGCCACGACTTTTCCACTTCACAATTACACATAACTCACAGGGGATTTTAGGTTCTAAGAAATGTCTGAAATTTCCCGATCTGATTTCTCACTAATGGGATGTCACTATAATGTCAAATTCAAAGTCATTCAGCTCCTTTGACTTATTCGTGGCTGCGGTAGCCTAGTTGTCAAGATAACGGACTCGTAACAGGTTTATCATGGGTTCGAGCCTTGTTAGCCGAAGACCCGCAATATAGGGGGGGGGCGATACCCATTAAATATGTCGAAGCTGGAACGTCCACGCCCTCCTGTTGGTGTGGAAATTAGGAAAGGGGGGGGGTGCGATAGTATGTAAGTACCTTTAAAGGTTTTTAAAATCTTGACTCAAGGTAAGCATTTTTATTATGTGTATGCATTACGATCATGAACGATTAATATGAGATTTTTAAGCGGTTAGTATTAATGTGTAAAGCGAATTTAGAAAGTGTTTTAAAAGTTTTAAAATCCTTTACAGTGTAGCTTATTGAATTTACACATTTAAGTTCATGTGTGGAATCCCTTAGTATACAGACTAAAAATTATCTCAATTATCTTTGCAATTTTCAAATTCTTTGCAGTCATCAGTATTCAAATTAAAATGGGCCCAAACATTTTCAAGATAATTAGTTTTAAAATTCAAGAACAACTGTTTAATACTCCTTCACTGAAACGATTTTTGTGACCACGGTAGACTAGTGGTCACGGTAACGGACTTGTGGCCGGCATGTCATGAGTTCGAGCCTGGTTAAAAATTACATAGTCTGTCGCCAAAACCCTTCATGTAACTGAACAGTGCGACGTTAATATTCACTCACTCCCGAAATTGTTTTTTTTATCGAATGATTCAAGTGGTGCTTATCTCTTTTAAATAAAATGTATGCTTTGTTACTATAAAAGCTTTTTTCACAAGAAAAAATAGTTTTACTCTTAAGATAAAGCAGAGAATAAAAAATATACAGTATGTGAAAGGCTCCAGTGTTTAAAAAAGGAAAGAAAAAAAGATAAAAACATTGTTTCTTAGAGAAAAAAATAAGAAAATTTGAAATACAATCAACTAGAAAGATTTTGATTTTGATTAAAGTTACCCCCTAAGGCAACAGTACGGCTGAAATAGGGCACTTTTTAAAAGCAGTGATATGTATGACATTCATAATTTAATAAATTATATTCACAGCCAGCTTAAATATAAGAATGCATTTCTCTTATTTCAAATAGGAATCTAAGACATAGCTTGTGTTTTTGTTCTAAAATCGGAATATTAAGGAGAGTTTCTTTTCTGAAAAAAATCAATACTCTTTACTAAATTCATTCATTTCAATGAACTATAGCCCCAAGCAGTCTTTATTTTCCCATTCCAACAATTCTTACAAAAAAGAAATTTAGTAAAATGTAAACTTAATTGTAAAAAAAAACAACACTTATCAATCATCCAAAGAAAGAGTAGAATTTGTTCCATTTTGTAACTTTATTGATGCCTTCTCAAATAATTTCAATCCATTCTTTTTGCTAATCTACCCTGTGGTCTCTGTAGCTTGGTAATGGTCACAATTCCAGGGCTTGCGTTGTTGAGTCACGGATTCGAACCCAAGTGCCATTGAAAACCAGCGGTATAAAGGGGCTGATGCACGTTAAACCTGTTGTGGCTCAAAGTCCTCACGTTTGCATGGTGTGGAAATTCGGAGAGTGGGGTTCTGGCTCACGTGCCATTCTACTTGTTTGACCACAACTCAAAACTATAAGGTCCGTTCCAAAAAGCCCCCGATCTTAATAAACACTCACTCACTTGCTAAACTACTCATTAGTCAAAACAATTTTAAAGAGGATTTCTTATCGGTACTGTGCCTAAGTTCGCTTTGCTTAAAGTTTCAGCCGTTCAATAAATACAAGTAAAATACTCTTTAATTCAGTTTCTATAATAGTAGCCAAAGCATTGTATTAATTTAAGGTAGAAAACTAAATATCTGCGTGTAAGCACGGTAACACGCAATCTAATCAAAGATCCGATCTTGATAAGATTAGATGGTGTAAACTACGTAGAAAATGGGTCAAAGTGAGTCATCATCCTAGCTCAGTTCCGACCACATGATAAACTGTTCAACATATGGTAATTTGCAGCGTTGTATAATTATTCAAATCTATGATAAATGACGTTAAGCACAAAAGAAACAGAAAAATAGTTCTATTTTAACACGCTTTTATAAACTTTACTTATATGAAACGAAATCTTTTTGATCTCGATTTTTACCCACTTTAAAAGGTCAGATGAATTCGAAATTTTTCACACTTGTCAAGAGCTGATGACAGTACAATATTTTCATAATTTTGTTCCATTGTCCTGATCAGAATCATCAGGATTAACTATTTCTAGATTTGGCGACTAATTCCGTATACCAATTCCATATTTGGGGATTAAATGATTAAGTAACAGTCCTATAAGCGAAAACGCTCGTGGTTAATACAAATATAACAAAAAAATAGTGTTCTTTATGTGAGAAAGGGGAGGGTGCATCGCACAGCAATTTCTTACCGTAATATGAACAATTGTTTGGTTTTTCTGAAAATGGGAATAAAATAAAAGACACGTGCATGTGAAAAAAAAGATATGTTCTAACTGCTTAACTCAGACACAAAGTCTGTTTTCTTAAACTCTCTTGTCGGATCTGAGGAATGAAACGTTATTATTTGCTTCATTTTACCAAAAGAGCTGAGAATTGATTCAGAGGTTACCGGATTAAATAACTTCTCACAAACACTTCAATTCAAAATGTATACTTTTATGTCTAATGTGATATTGAGCTCTTCTTAGTGAAAAATATCATTTACTTTGCACCTTCTTCTGCATGAAGTATTTCAAACTTAGCTTTTCCAGGTTTTCTTTAGTTTATTCATCCTACATTTTACAAACTAGGCCGTATCCACGCACTGATAGGATGTCAATGTGGGTATTCCAAATTCTAAAAGATGGCGCATTTAAGATTAATTTACCAATGAATAGATGATAGTTTAAAAAACTAAAAATACATGCTTTTGTTGCAGATCGAACTAAAAAATGAAAAATAAATGAAAGTTTAAAAAAAACCCCAAAAAACAGGCTTTTATAGTTAATCGAACTCAAAAGTAAAAAATAATTCTTAATATAAGAATAAAATGATTAACGAGAAAATTGTTAGTGTGTGGTAAAAGAGTGGGGTGCTTTATACTACATTTTTTCACTAATTCTGCATTTCGGAATAGAACTAGTTTGAAATTGAAACAATTGATATCGAGCACCCCACGCTAAGGCTGGTGACGAACCTAGTAGTTTTGAACCACGATCAAAAGACGAGGCCAACACCTGAGCTGGCAACCCCTTCTCTGAATTTCCACACTATGTCAAAGTGAGAGCTTTGAGCCTCAACAGATTTAACCTCAACAGATCCCCTCTACACGGTGGGTCTTCATTAGCTCAAACTCATGACACGCCGGCCACGAGCTCATGGCCATAACCACTAGACTACCTCAACCACACAATGTGCTCGTAATTAGGCGTCATAAGGTGATAAATGGACAGCTATAATTTTTAGTGATAAAAAAAGCAGTATCTCGATGGGAATACAAAATATTAGCATAATTTTAAAAAGAGCTCAACAGGCAAATTGATGGCAGGTCTATGATGGTAGGGCGGCTTTCGGTTTCAATGGTCAAAGGGCCTTTTTGGATGGTTGTCAGATTTCTTCTAAATATGTAGAACACTAGAAGCCACCGCGCGAGATGCCGTCATACAAGAATTATCAAGCCTGTGGTCAACATGGAGAATTATAAATGGTTGGCCTAAACATCCAGCCAGTCAAGGATCAGTTAAATGATCCAATCAAAATATTGAAACAATGTTACGTGCTAGGCTAACTGATAAAGAAGAAAATTGGGCTCTAGGTTGTCATTTTGTTCAATTTCAAAAGAACTCTTTTCATCGAACCATTAAAAGCCCCCTTACAAAGCTGTTTTTGGAACTGAACAAAAACTGGATTCCAATCTAGACATGTTTCCAAATAGTTGCTTGGAAAACTTGTTAATGAAGAAGAATCTCTTTCTTAATAAAAAAAACCGTGACGTTATTTTAGCTCCCAATGACTTACCAGCAGCTTCCTGAGAGACCAACAACAGCGCTTCAGCTTCAAAAGATCTTCCAACCTATGAATAAATTGATTACAATGCTTCATGGCCAGTTAAATCAGTTAACACTTACACTGCAATGTCACACGATCTAGCGTAGTAGCTGATTTGCTATCAAAAAGTCTATAAACTATAAAAGGCAATATGAAATTGAAAAAATTTCTTTATCAACAATAAAACAATACGAACCAGTCAACAAATTAAACCAATTACTTCAACAGTTAAAACATCTATTGTGTTACTTGCATTAGAAAGAGAAGCAGCAATCTGCGACAGTAAAGCATGTTTTGTTTTTAATAGAACAGAGTTTACTCGAGTCCATTCATGTGACATTTGTAAAAATCCGGCGCTCGCATTATGTGGGAATACAGTAAGAAGGAAGGATATGGATTGAAAATTCGAAGTTATTTATGCCAAAAGGGAGAAAGCCTTAAACATCAAAGGGAAAATGCAGCAAAAAATCTGAAAATATCAGGTACGAAAAAAGAATTTATTTTGAAGAAATTTAAAGATGTGTTAGCGAATTCCCCAGTTTAGGTGTATGTACCTAAAATGCATAGAGGTCTACTAGATATGTTGCTGCTTATGCCACCTGATCTACAGTAACATCAGACCAAGGTCCACGAAATTCATCGCGGCTAAGGGCTAGAATTTTACGCCTGTCGTTAGCCTAAGCTTTGAGCCCCATGAAGGTGACAGCACGATTTTGCTCATAACAACACGATAGATGGCGACACCATTTGGACCCGCTGATTTAATGAGCACGTACTCCGTTTGTACTCGGTGGATATTTAGTGGCATCGGGCATCGAACCCAGGCCTTCCGGTCTGGAGACCGATGCTCTAACCACTAGGCTATCCATATATATATATATAGCTCCAGTCTATTAGATGTAAATAGCATTGTGTATACAAATAATAATTTATACAAAATTGGTACCTTAGTTGGACTTACCTTACTGGGGTACCGAGAAACGTTCTTCAAATAGCTACTACAATATTTACCGAAGCAATACCACAGATTAACATAAATCTGCGTGAGATTGCAGGAAAATTATCCTTATTCGGGGATCAGGGATTTAAGAAGTGTTCCTGTGAGTAATCCAAATCCCATTGGACAACAAAAAGATGGGCTTGTAAAAAAAAGTAACGTATCTTGCAATTCGCGATGACACAAATCAACAACTTGTTTTAATGAAAAGGAATAAAGAATTTTATTTATTAATGCATTCACACAAAAAATGTTTTAAATTTAGCTAAAAATATTCTTTTTGTATTTAAAAAAATATCCACTTAAGTATCCATTTCTTTTGTTAGTTAGTTAATTTCTATATTTCAATGACTATTGTTATAATTATTCTAAATTTATTAGTGCACAATTTATTAAGTAAATGCTTTTAAGCTCTAAACAATATTATTTTCTCTTTTCAATAAAATAATTCAGGGATTTAATCAAATCACTTACTTTCTCAAGAGCTTAGCTCTAAGGACTCTTAAATTGCAAATTTTTTAATTTTTTGAACAAAATATATGTTAAAGCCTCAACATTTCTGAGCATTTTGATACCAAAACTTTGTTAATACTGTAAAACGTTCCGAAGGTATAGTGAAATTTAAATAAAATAACCATCCCTTGCGTATCTTTAACTTCATTGCGCATAGGATTTCTCAGAAACTATTTATGACACCAATTTGAAATTTCATACACGTGTTCAAAATAAGGCTCTTCATAACTTATATTACAACTTTAAAAAAAAAAGTTTGATAAAAAAATTTTTTATTTGAATTTTAATTAATTATTTTTTTAAATTTTAAAATTTTTGTTTTAATTATATTTAAAATATTTTTTTTCTCTAAATTTCTTTAAAGTTAATATAACTTTGAAAGTGATAACTTTTATACCAAGTAAAATTAATTTTGTAAATTTGGATCAATTTTGTTCTTCAGAATCCTGCGCGGTGTAAAATACTGATTTACATACTTTTGAAAAATTGTCCAATTTTTATTTCCTTATAACTTTTTAAATTTTTTCTCAAATTCTCTGAAAATTTGAGAATTGATGTAAATATATATGATTATCATGTGATAAAAATTTCAAATGATTGTTTTGTTTTATTGCTAAGTTACATTTGTTTGAATAAGGATATTTTTTTCGAGTGCCCTAGATATATGAGGGTCCTGAGACGTCTTAAGGAAAATGACCTCATTGTGAGACTTTATTTTAATACCTTCCGGGAATTAATCGTATACTTTAGAGATTTGGTCAGATTCCTCATTTCATCATTTCTTTGCGAGATATATGTTTATTTTGATAAACTTATTTGCGTGTGTGTTTTGAACGTATTTTTATCCAACAATCTGATCATCAAGTTTTGCATCGTATGATTGTCTTGGAATTTTATTAATTTTTAAAGATAATTTAGCTATCAAGTTATTTTCTAATTTACCCGTGGAATGAATTTTTTTTATAGTTTAATTTTTGAAGATGCACGTATAAAATAATATTTAACTATACACATAGATTTTTCAGTGCATTGTGCATTCCTACAAGCCCATATATTTTTAATCCCCCAAGAATTTTTGTATAAATTTCTCCAATAATTCTTCAGATTCGTGTATACATATTATATTTCAAATTATTTGGTTAAAATATAAAATCTCTTCATATTAGAAAATATATTCCACATCGCATTTTTATTTTTAAAGTCATGTTTAGTTAATTAATAAGTTCCAACCTCTGTAATTAACTTTATAAATATTTTATAATGATTAATATTTAAAGCAAAACTTCTAAAAACGTAAGATCAATGTTCAACATCAAAAAGTAAGCCTGCAAATTCTTTTTGTTCATAAAAGATAACTATTTAATGCTTTTACATCAATGATTAAGGTAAAACAAATATTCAGTTTTTTTCTATTAAAGTATACAAACTGCATATTAGTAACTGCATAGTAGTAAAATTTGTTTTTCAATGTAAGCTATTTGAGTGAATAGTCTGTATTGGGGTATTCAACCTTTTACATTTCGGAGAACACTTTGAGCTTGCTGTTTGCTTGAAGAAACCTTTTGATCCAAGAGCAGAAAAAAATAGGATATGTAAAATATTTATCCGGCGCTTTTTTTAAAATTATTGTTGTATTTTTATTTTAACTCAATACAAACATCTTAATAAGATTATAAATGGTAAAGTAGCTAATGGCATTTGGGGGGAGGGGAGTTCTAAAATATATTCTATAACTACTAAACAAAATCATTAATATTTTAAGCTATAATAAAAGAAGAGAAAATTCTTTTAACAACTTCGCAGTGATTATTTTTTATTGCAAAGTATTTTTACGTCAGACACCTCTGCACGGCGGGTCTTCAGCAGAACTAAGCTCAAACTCATGACAGGCCCACCACGAGTCCGTTACCTTGACCACTAGGATACCGCGGCTCCGAAACAGATTTGAAATCAGCATGAAAAAATATATTAGAATCAATAACAGTTAAAATAGAAAAATAAGTTCAAAACGAAAAATTAGGTAAAAACATAAAAATTCGGCCAAAAAAATGCATGTTCAGGATTTTTTACCACCTCTGTAGCATGGCATGTGTCATACAATAGGTTATTCCAAAAATATGAAACAGATTAAAACAAAAACAGAATGTCAAGACATTTCGCGAATCTACCATTCTTTTTTAAAGTTTTATATATTTTGCTGTAATCTTTTAAATGTTAATAGTTTACAAATGTCAAAAAAAAAAAAACTCATAGGGGTAGTCTTGAAAACAATGCATAAAAATAGGTATCTATCGCAACATTTAGTTTACTACAACAATAATTTAATTGCAGTTTTAAACTTTGGTTCAACACGCTACCGATAGAAAACGATGAGAAACAACATGCTTTTTTGTGATGTGAGAAATCTGATAGTAAATCGCTGAAAAGAACGTTGATCGGGCAGAAAATGTTTGAAGCGCGTACATCTGTGTTGGATATTATCCATACATTCAATGAAGTAAATAAAATAGATCTGAGATTTTTATACGAACGTGAAGTGGATTGGGAAAGCAGTTCGAGCTAATCCCATAACGAGTCCTATAAAATTGAATTTAGAACCTGAAAGAATGTGTAGGAAGTCTGCAGATGATTCTTGAACTGTCAGAAATAGTTTAAAAAATACATCTTCCACCAAAGAGTACATAGTAAGACTCACTGCGTTTACAAAACAAGCTAAAAAAATGATTGACATATAACAGAACTTTTATATTAAATAGCCGAAAAAACTTCAGAAATGTCATTTTTTTTGTGAGAATGTGAAGGTTAATGTAACTTTTTCAAATTTTAATCGGCTCGGCATTTTAACACACAAAGACACCAAATAATACAACTTAAGTGACCAGTAACTTAAAATATTGCAATATGTGGAGTTGGCTAGCTCTGGTTGGAAGAATTTATGGATAAAGCATGTCTATATACGTGGGATGATCGGGGAAAAAAGTTACAAGCCGCAGCATTTGAAAACTACATATTGTGGAAAAATATTGTTTCCCCAGATTGGAGACAAATGGCGCTATACTTGTCATACGGCTGGTATGCAGGTAGGTAGTGATAGTTCCCAGACGGTTCAGGATAATTGAAATGATAAGATATTAGAAAATTGTTCTCTTTTGGAAGTGCGAGCCGTAGTTTGATTTTTATGGGCAAAGAATGTGTATACATCTGACATTCACAGTCGAATCGTGGAAGCTTATGGTGAAAAAACAATGAGCAGACAACATGTAGCAGAATGGTGTCACGCTTTTCAATCAGGCAGACAGGATTTTGAAAACCAAAATATGACAGAGAGCGGCCACCCAAGTTCTTCATGGCATAATTTGAAGAAATGATTCAAATGAGCGACGGGTAACTCTGAGTGAAATCTCTTTAGAGCTGGGACTGAGCTATGGTAGCGTGCAGCATATGAGCAGCGATATTCCAAGACATTGCTGGGAAAATATCCGCCAAAACCTGACTTAATGAACAGGGATCTGATTTCTACCAAGACGGGTTAAACAAGTTGGTTCTGAGTCCTGATAAATATCTAAATAGACTTGGTGATTATGTCGAAAGGGGATAGGCACGTATGCCACTTAATTCCTTTTTGTATTTTCTGTCTATCGTTAATGATTATTTCTTTATTCACCTTGTATCCTTTTCTTTCTGATCAGCCTTAGTATATGTGTATCTTGGCATTATAAAACGAAATTAAAAAAAATTAACGAAACAATTTGGAATTTCAAAATTTTTAAAATTGTATCACTTCAATAATCTGAAGTATACTACTGATTTCTATAAGTTGTGATCCGTCGGATTGGGTGGCTGTAAGGTAGCGGGCCTGCTTCGTAAGCCAATGGTTGCGGGCTCGACCCCAAATAGAATCAATAGATTTTATGGGTGCGAAAATCGTAGGCACGCATGTCATATGATCATGTGGAATGTGTGTGTGTAAAAGATCCTTGAGAATCAAATTGGCTCTGGTACTCTCGGCAGAATTAAATCCCGGTTATATTTAGCTCCCTACGAGACCTTAAATTAAAAATTAATTCAAGCTTCCAAATTTGGTAACGAGGCCGCTACTAGATGGTGCTACCGTGAAATGGCTCACACATTTGGGGATTTGAAGTGTGTGCAAAGGATAAGTTGCTAAAATGCAGCCCCATTGGGGAAAAAGTTGTGATCTTTAATCACTATCCTGAAAGGAATATTTATATCCTCAATTTAGAACTTAATCCATTTCAATATGTTTAAGGATTATATTTATTTTAAGCTACGACTCAATGAGTAGAAAATTTCTTTTGAACAGGATTTAAGAGGAAATTAAGTCGAAGATTGGTTCTAAATTAACTCGTCATTTTGCACTCTTATACCAAGTTTTTGAACCACTTTCTTTCCTTCTTAATAATTTCTTACTTCCCTTTTTTTCTGGACAGCCATAATTATTATTTATAATCTCTAATAAGGAGACCTACTAATTTTTCGTGTCTCATAAAAAGGTCACTGTCAGGAAATTTTTAATAGAAATTCTTTTAATATAAAATTCATGTTATCTTTTCTTTCTTTTTTTTTATAAAAAAAACCTTATAAAAAGATTATCTAAAATGAAAAATATATATTTTGTATCTGAATTTTAAACTTTACTATGAACTCTTTACCCACTTTGCTGGGTATTCCATGATAACATAGGACGACGTATTATTTTTGTATTATTGATAAGTTTAAGCATTAAGTTTTCGGTTGTATTGAAAAGCATTCATATAGCTCTCATTTCTAGATTTAAAAAATACATGACTCGAATTTCTAAATCCGAAGTTTATTTATCTTTTACAAATCCGTAACTCCTCTCTCTCCCTCTTTTGAGTTGATACCTCAAAATTCTTTCTTTACTAGAAAAAAAAAGATGCATGTTTGCTAAATTTTACGTTTGTAGGTCTCTAATTGTTTAAAAACGGGGATTTTTATTTATCTACAACACACCCGTCAATTCTGTAAAAATCTTTCTTAGTGAATATCTGTTAAGCAAAAGAAACATGCCTGTCAAATTTCAAATCTGTAGGTCTAAAAGTTAATGAGAAGTGAATCGCGTTTATCCTACAAATATATATAGATATAAATAATTATCAAAAGAATACTGTGTTTATGAATATGATATATGTGTTATAATTTATTATAACTTAACTCAGTAGAGCTCAACAGCCCATGAGGGCCAAGGCCTACTGTGCCCAACTCAGTATACGCGACCTTGGGCTCTGAAGTGCATGAGAAAATGTTCCGGTCAAGTGGTCAGTCTGACGCAAAACCCCCCAGTGTTAAGTTCCCAAGCAAGCTTGGTGCTCATTTTATCGACCCACTTAAGAGGTGAAAGGCTACAATTTATTATAGTTTATAATTATATTTTATTATGGCCAATGTATATATATTCTCAAGAAACACGAGTATTCTCTGCTTTTAATTAAAATCAGCTTCAGGCAGTAGAAATATTAGTTAAATAGCAAATTTCCATGCGCGTTCTCGTTCCACAAGAGCCGTGCTATGAGTATACATAAGCAAATTGTATGTGTAGATAATATAAAGCAGTGCACATTCTATAGCTCAATCAAAATTTTACAATTGAAATGGATAATCTTGTAATGCTATTTTGTTAGCAACTCAGAAATAAACAAAAATAAAAATTTTTTTTTATAGAATTCGAGTAGCTGTGACAGTCTAGGGTAGATAGGGGAACTCACGACCTTCACAAACGATGGTAGTTGTATTAATTAATATTTAACTACCGATTACAACAATTTTAAAATCAATGGAATTAAGTGGCCACGGTAGCCTAGTGGTCAAGGTAATGGACTTGTGGCCGGCGTGCCGTGAGTTCGTTCCAAGAACCGCTGGAGACCCACCATGTAGGGGTGCGATGCACGTTGAATTATATTGACAGCTCAAATGCCCTCCCGTTGATGTGGTAGGTAGGAGAGGGGGTATTTTTTCATGCTGATTTCAAATGTATTACGTGGCCGCGGTAACCAAGTCGTCAAAATAACGGACTCATGGCCAACCTGTCATGCGTTGGAGCATAGTTGTGCTGAAGATCCACCATGCAGAGGGGGCCGATGCACCTTAAATATGTCGAGCCTCAAACGTCCTCTCATTGGTGTAGTGTGGAAGTGTGGAAATGAAGCTGTCAGCTCAAGTGTCGTTGTCTTTACCAGACCTAGTGCCTTCACCAGTAGCTCTAGTGTTGCCTTAGAGGACGATGTTAATGTAACTCTTACTCACTCTCAGTGGCATTCAAGTCATTGGTTCGAGTCCTGATTCCAGTGAAAACAAAGGAATCGGAATGGCTGTATCGTGCGTAATGTTGCAGGCTACTGAATGGGGCTTAACCTCAAATACTATTCGAGGCGTGGCAGGGAAGATACAATGGTGTCCTCCTCATCACAATTAGTAGGTGCATCAGCAAAACCCTCCTGTAGCTCTGAAGTGCGGTTCATTAAAAAAAAAGAAGGTGCCTCCCTCATATCCTTTAAAAAAATCTTTTAAAAACTGGATTCAATTCTGTTTTTTATAGATCTTTAGATAAATCAGTGCTATGCATCTATTTCATTGATAAAGAATAATATTACAAAATTTAAAAAAAAGTTTTTAAGAATAACGGTACTTTTCCGTTAGCCGGGCTTAAATGTCATCAATTGTGAACTAAAAGCAAACCAAGTCGCCAAGCGAAGCGAATGACAAAATGGTCAACGAAATCAAAGTCGAAAACGTTCAATTATAAACAAATATTAATTAATTGTAAGCAAAACAAGTTCAACTATAAAAATATTAATGAATTGTAAACAAAAAAGTTTAACCAAAAAGAATTAGTGGTTTTTCCAGAATACGGTGATGTTCTTGAGAATTTGCTCAAATGGATCGTTTACTCTCGTCTTCACATAAATTCAGCGAGGAATTTTCGTCATTTTTTTAAAACAAAAATTAAGATGGAAGAAAGAAAGGAAAACGCGCTTTGTTTTGAATGAGTTAAGAGAATAGAGCACATGGCCCCAAACGAATATTCCCCTTATAATTGTAAGAAATTTGGCGGAATTCTACATTATTTGGCGAGTTTTTTGCTTGCGTCGGGCAAACAGAAAAGTACCAGATTAACTTATTACTTAATGATTGATAAATTATTTTTTTATACTTTTTAACTCATAAATACAATGACTCTATGGTGACTTGCTTATTCACGACAAATAAAATTGCACAAAACTGTTCAACAGTCCTTGGAAAGTTTTTTTGTTTTTGTTTTTTTGTCTAGTTTAGTAAACATGTTTGTATCCAGAATTGCGGATGCAAAAATTATTTGCCCCATTTCAAAGAAATCAGTAGCTACTTCTAAAAGTAAGAATCAAATAAAAAATTTTTTTAATACTTCTTTCTAATGCCAGGTCGTTATCATTATGTATGCAAACCTTGATTGTAGGATTAGAAGTACCACCAATGTGCTTTATTTCAATAGAAATGTTGAAAACGTGTTTATTTATTTGTATCTTCGAAATATGAAAAGTGTAATATGTATTGATGGGCACAAAATTTTTCCAGTTCTCAAAATTTCTATTCTATTACTTACTTCTATTTTCGAAATAAGAGAAGTGTAATATGTATTAAAGGGCACAAAATTTTCCCAGTTCCCAAAATTCTATTCTATTATTTACTTCTATTTTCGAAATATGAGAAGTGTAATATGTATTAAAGGGCACAAAATTTTCCCAGTCCCAAAAATTTCTATTCCATCTCAAATCGCTATGTTGTCCTTAGCTTCTTGGATCAAATTAATGAGTTCGCTATTTTGATATTAAAAAGAATTTACTAGATATTTTTCAAGTTTCTTACCCTGAAAAAGTACATTAAACTTGTTTTCAATAAAGATAAAATCAGTTTAAATACATTACATTGGAAATTGTAAAAATGTTATAGAAATGTCATCAGAAACAATTAGCAGTGCTCAGAGTTTACTTTCATAGAATTGACAACGCTGGAGTGTTTCTTATTCTTCTACTGCACTTTTCAAAATTTCTCACAAATTAAAAAGTAATCTTTCTATACTGCCCTTTTCAATTTAAATAATCAAGAATAATTTCAATCAATCATTTCATTTACCAAAATTAATTAAAAATCTTGAAAATTCTTGCCGAGATTCTAAAAGCAATTTTGAAAATCAACAAAATAAACAGATCTACATTTAACTGTATTCTATTTGTACACATATGATAAAGTAAGGAAACGTTCAAAAACACAACTGCAGAACATGAAACAAAATAAATTTCCAGTTTTTTTTCGTAGAAGAATCAGGTCATGTTCTGGATTCCAATATACTGTTTTTTATTTCTTTGTTTCGCAAAGTTTGAAATTTCTCGAATTCGCCTAAGAATAGTTTTCTAGAATTAACGAATATGTTTATAACATTCAAATAACCATTACAATAACTCAAAATAATTATTAAGGATGATAAAAAAGAAGTAAAAGAAAAAAAGAAAAAAGTAAATATTAAATCAATTACTGCTTTGAGTGAAAATATTCTTTAATTTATATTCTGTATTTTGACTGAAAAATAAGCTTTTTCTCTCTCAATTCCTTATTTATAAAAAAAAAACCGAACCATTTGGAAGGCATTTTGTTTGGAATTTTCCCCCTCCACTTTAAAAGAACGGATTCCCTCATATAATAAGACACTCTATTAAAAAAAATGAAGACGTACACATTTATATTACCGATCGTGTCTTTCTCAAACTAGGGAAAATAATATGAGTTGATATGTCATGACAAAACGAAAAGGAATTGAAAATTAAATCGAGTTGGATTCAGGACTTATTCAGAGAAGCCGTATAATAAAGTAGGAAAAATAAATATAGCTTTTACCCGGTAAGTTGAAGGAATAAAAGTTTAGTTACAGAGTGAAAAAAATTGAATTTCAGTTTTAAAGAAAACATCTTTCGTAAGATATATTTATTGTACTCACACAATTAAAAGTAACAAACCTGGGGAAAAAATCAATGTACTAGTTTTTCTTTAAGAAATGTTAAATCATTTTTAATACAATGGCTTACCACAAATGAAATTATTAATAAAATCTTTTTGTAAGTAAAGCCTTGATAGATAATATTTAGAACTTCTACGGAATTTTCCCAATCATGTTCACAGCTATTTTATAAAATACTAACACGTTTATATGATTGTATTCTTTTTGAATTACATATCTACACACACATGTTACGAGAAATACTTACGATTCGAGTCTAAAAACTACATTTAAATCTACATACGTTGCATCAATACACTTCTTTAATATAAAAAGTACTTGTAACGGACTCTATTACTCACAATTGTGTATTTATTAATCGAATAATTTTAAAATTTGAGAATAATATTTTGTAAGTTTGTGACGGATCTATACGCGGCTCTACTAATCCCTTCATGACTCTTTTAGGAAAATATTTATTTCAACCAACTTTCACCGAGTTAGGAAGCCTGATTATGTAAATGAAGTATATTATATAAATTCTGTTTTCGCGAGTTTGTGTGTTGGCAAGTAGGAGTTAGCATAGAGTCTGCGAGTTAGTTTGTTAGTTGAAGATTGAAAGAGAGTGGAATTAGTTAGAGGTCTTGGAGTTGTCCAGGAATAAGATTACAGAGCGTGGATCCAACGACACTAATCAAGCCGAAGAGATCACCTGAAAGTTTCCAGTGTAGGATCCGATGCATAAAAAGTACAGGTGTTGTGAGCTTGATTAAGTAGAAGTTAGCTTATTAGTGTGCGACGTAGTTATATTTGAGGGTATTTAAGCTATCTTAGATTCAGTTGAGGGTCTGTAGTAGTATCCCCGCGTTGAAGAATCTCACTTCTGCTCTCTACTTCTGAATCACCTACTTTAATTAGATTGTAATTGTGTCTGATTGAAATTTGGAAATAATAAATTTATTAGATTGAAATCATGTCTATGGATCATTTAATTTCTCCCACACACACCTAGCAGGGTTTACAGGTAGACAAGATGATTCAGATGTAAGCAAGAACCGACCGTTATCACGTTATATATTTTTAAGATCATATTTACTAAACAACACACAACGATGGCAGTGTCAACAAGATATTTTTCTGCAACTGTTTCTTTATGCCTAATTGGAAACATTTTTGCCTTTTACTTCCTAGAATTCGAGCATTTGTCAGAAGCAATAGCTCAGTCTGACTGGGGGGAGGTAGGGAATGATTTAATGCTTAAAAATAAAAGAATATTTCAAAAATTAATTTGCACGAAAAAAGTGTAAACGAATTTCAGTTTTTAAAATATGTTTTGTAATTAATGCAGCAAAAAACTTGTACATCAAATAACATTTTTAAAAACTGCTCAAATACTCAAAAAACAGTTATAAATAAAAAATATTTACAGTAACTATTTTACTTCTTAAAATACTGAATAATTATCTAAAATATCATTTAATATTTAATAACATTTTTAAAAATAAATTTATTTAATTGTAAAATTAGTTAAATGAATTTAAAAATTTAAACAAGAAAAACCGACTACACAACTTGAACCGTGTGCGGACTGCATGGTAAACAGGCACTCTACCAGCCATGCCGCTGCGTCGCTGAAAGTGCATAAAACTGTTTTGTATAAAAACTAAGCATGAATTTCGAAGGTTATTTTTTTCGAATTAACTGCCCATTCGGCGGAATTACTTTGAGGGTTGAACACCCTAAAGGAGTACTACTAATGCACAAAGTCTCATCGTCAAATGAATTTCCTTATTCGTGCCCTCCCTTTGTGAGTGCTGAAAAAATATGCCAATGAAATAAATGAAAAGAAATGCACCAAGAAGTAACTTTTTGACAAAAATTGTAGTGCAAACATTTTAAAATATTACGTGAACATAAAATACCTACATAAAATATATAAAAATGTGACTTGTAAAGACAGCTTTAAAATGAACGCTGTTGAAAGCCTATTATAGCATACTGTTAGCATAATAATATTTTTTAAAATTTTATTTTCTACTTAAGATGGTCAAAAAATTAAAATATAAATTCATTATGAGTAAGAGACAGGAACTCTGCAGTAAATACTGAGACAAAATGTAATTAATTAAACATAATAGAGAAACGTAGAACTCTTGCGGCAAGGAAAGGAATTTTTCTGAGTAGCGTAGATGAAGGATTTAATTAAAAATGTTTTTGTAACCTAAGATTTTATTAAAAATTCGGAAAGTATCTCATAATTGATTGTTAACTACCAAAAGAAAAACATAAATCAATAAATAAAAAATTTCAAAAACAATATTAAAAGGAAGGGTTTTTTTAATAAAAAAAATGAAAGATTCAATTAACCAAACATCTTGATAGAAATTGAATTTTCTTAAATTAGTTTTCCGAAAGAACAATTCTGTGGAGGTAGAAGAAACTTTTTACAATAACTTTTCAATTAGCAGAGGCCTTCTGTTTTGTGTCAGGTTTTTGCTGTTATGAAACTAAGTTTCATATCCCTTAATTGAAAAATGCTTCCAAAACCTTTTGTTTCGTTCTTTAAAATCTAATCTGTAAATAGTTGCCGAAGTTTTTAATGACGCTGGATAATAAACTGAAATTTTGTTTTAATAAAAATTTATATTGAAAAAAAAAAAAAGACTTAGATCATGTTTAGAAGATATATTTAAAATATTAATAATTTTAAAAACTGTGTGTGTCGGCTTCCATGCACGACTTGAGTTTACTCCTTAAGTACGATTGTCTTTGATTATATAGTAGGCCCAAACAGTGTAAATAAATGCATCTAAAAAAAATTGAAAGCATGCATGCATTTTATTTATTCTATCCACATTTTTCGTGTTTATTGGGTAAAATAATATACATATAAATAATATAATCAATTATGTTACATAAATATATGTCACTAATAGTACATGAGTGCATTGTTAAGAAGGTTGATGTACTTCACTATTAATATCACTTTGAGTATTAATTACATTAATACTCTCGCCATTATTAATCACTGTGACAAGAGGTTTGTGGCAACTAAAGAATGATACGTGAGTGTAGGTAGATACGTGATATACGAATGGTGAAAACATCGTATCTATGGTTGTACCCAACATTGAAACAGAAAAAAAAAAAATTTCAAATTATGCTCTGATTTTAAAAATTGCACTTATCGTAATCCTTCATCGTTATCGAAATCAGGCTAAACTTCAAAATAAAGTATAATTATTATTGTTTTAAATAACATTTTTAAATCCATCAATTTTTCTTTAAAAGTTATGCTAATCGAACTTAATATATCAGTGAATTCAATTTGTATATTAACTTAATTTTTCAAATGTGTATCGAAATATTTTTAACGCGATATGGTACCCTAAAAATCATCAAACTATCAAAAAAATTTTATTGCCTTATTTGATACCTCGAATCTTTACAAACATGCCTGCAAAATTTAAAATCTTTACCTGCATTTTTATCAAGTTATGGAGCAATAATTGATGCTGGACAGCCATCCACGCCCACATTTCAAATTATCTGCTAGAAAAGAGCCTGATAAAAATGAATTCATCATTTTTCTACCGCGCGTAAATGAAACTGACATTATATATGCAGTAACAAATCATTTCAAGAAAGAATTGTGCAATTCATGCAAAAATTCTAGTTTGTGAATTGTTTATTGGGAAGAGTAAATGGATTTGGTTGAGATTTAAAAGTTGTGCGTGCTTTTTATGATGTTATTGTGAATGAAGTTAAAACTTCAAAACGGATTCTTCCAAAGCACAAATACTAAATCTCATTTTGATAACTCAGATAATTCAAAATCTAATTCGCAAGAATATAAAATCTCTCCCATTTTTATATATTTGTTTTTGGTGTTATATATATATCCCATGTGTGTGAAACTCAACACTATTATTATTAAATATTTTAATATATTTATTTAAACAAATGCACAAATGCAGTTCTTAGATTTTGATATATTTTACCTATAAGTTATTATTTGATTTTTCTTTTATTCGTGTACAATATTTAACACGCGAAGGCTTTTAAAATCATGGAAATAAAAAATAATGTTGTGCATTATTTGAGTTGTCAAACTGAACATATAATTAGCTCTGAAGTGAGTGTATTTATTTATTTTTATAATTATTAAGATAAAGTTTTTATGAAATATTGATCTTTCATTCGTTTTCTGCTATGTATTCATTATGCCTGTATACTGTTTAATTGCTCTGCACTTTTGCAATTTCTTATGGTAAGCAGTTTTAAATAAGCTAATTAACATTTCATAAAAGTTTCAGACTATTCGATGAATATTACTTCATGCTCTTCATGGAATGAAAACTTCAAACTCTCTCTCATTTTTCTCCATATGTTGAACTTTTGTACATATACTATTATTTAAAACCCTAAGGCTTTTTTGATAACCTAAGCTGGGGTTTGAAATTTTTTATACATGTTCTGAAATGTATGTTTTGTAAAACTGTGCATGGCATTAGCTCTAACATGTTTAGTACTTTTTCTAAAAAATTTCAAAATCAAAATTAATGTTTTTTTGAGAATTTTCGGAAATTTAACTTTAAAAAAATTAATAAAAAATTAAAGAGCCACATCAGAAAAAAAATATGCACACCTTTATGAAGTATATTATAAGGTGCTTGGAAAAAATTTTGAAAGAAAAGAGACATATTTAAAAAAGCCTTAGAAAACTAAAAAATGTTTAAAAAAAGCTCAAAAAATTTAAATTTTACAAACATTTTGCAACAAATTAAAATTTTTTTTGCAAGGAATTATTATTAAATATTAACCATTATAAAATACAATTAAAACCAAACATCAAATATTAAAAATAAAAAAAATTGTGAAGATGCCCTAAATAAGCTAAAAGTTTTAAGAAGGATTATAAATTTTAATATTGATACATTTTTAAATGATTTTCAAAATTCTATTTTAAAACGACATTTACTTGTATGGTAAATAATTATTTATATTATTATAAACTTATTTAAAATAATGTTAACGGAGTAAAATCCGATTAAGATTTTTACAAATATTCTAAAAATTTTTGTTTCATTAACGAATGTAGTAAATGAACTTACAGAACTCAAGAAAACTAAAATAAATTTTTCACGCGTATTTTTTTTACTCCCAAATTTGGTGAATTTTATTTGTTATTCTCAGCTTCTTCTTCCAGGGTAACCCAGTAGCGGAAGTGATTTGGATTCCCACGTTGAGTAGTAACGGAGAAAAGTCATTACTCGCGAAAATTCGTTTGACTTGAAAACCGGTTATCGTCGCCAATGACTCTAATTGGCGAAACAACATTTCACGTAGTTTGCGTATTTTTTTAAAGTTTTTTTTTTGAAGTCTTATTTTTTAATTATATTTTTCAAATTTCACACATCGATAACAAACAACGGTAATTTTTTAACAAAAACGACAAAAAAAAACTTTGCAAATGAATTCTTCTAAAAAAGGGTATTAGATAAAAAACAAACTTTTTTAAAATCCGTAATTTTTAAGACATTTTTTCAATCTTTGTCAAAACACGGATAATAACGTTTGACACACGGAAAAAACGTTTCATGTGATTATTTTTGTAAATGACTAAGTTATTAAGTGTTTAATTAGAATTTTGAGTATTTTTTGAAAAATCGCAGAAAAAAATTAGATATTTTATGTTTTAAATTACTGATTCTAAAAGACTAAAGTATTAACTTTTTTTGGTACAGAATATTGATTCATTGCAACGATAAGAAATCCGTGCAGAAAGATTAAAAAATTATTTAAAAAAAACGCAAAATATTGACTCATTTTTGAAAAAATCGTAAAAAATGCTAAATATTTTTATTTTGTAAGAAATATTATGCCTTATCATGGCGAAGATTCTGTAATTTATTTTTGTCTGATTTCGGTAAGAAGAGAAGGATCGTAATTTTAAAAACCAAAAAAAGGTAGGAACTCTTTCCTGCTTTAATCTGACAGCAATTTGGCGCATGCGCAGAACACAGCGTAACGTTTTTTACTAACGCTTTCAAGAATTTCACTCCTCCTAAAATTTCTATTCCGGGGGCTTTATGTGAAAATCGTTTCTTAAGGAGTAAACTTTAAAAATATACTCCTGGCCACAGTAAATGCAACACCCTGAATGAAACACGCAAATAACTTGAAATTTACAACATGCATTAGCGAAGGTGAGATATGCAAATGATTAGAATTTCAGCGCAAACACACATCACGCACGCCTGTGGCACCACCTCAAAGCACTATTTGAGGCTTGGAGATTTCGACGATTTCAATTTCGGCAATTGTATTTTTCTTGTGGTTTTTTTAAAAAACGATCAGTTGTGTCTCGTAGAAAACAGCGATCAGCTTTTGATCAAGTATCCGAGTTCGACAGAGAAAGGATAGAGGCCTAAAGAGATTGTGGATTATCTTTCAGGGAAATCGGTAGTAGTGTTGGACGAAACCAAACAACTGTAATGCGGATATGTGACCGTTGGATGCAGGAGGGTACGACGGACCGACGTGGCCGATCGCATCCACCTCAGTACACCACTTCACGTGAAGACAAGCAAATTGGTAACTGCAGAGCTTCTCTACAAATGTATCACGCGCAGTTTCCTGATCGACGAATGCCGGATCACAGAATTTTTCAGCACTTACATCGTCTTCTTCGTGAAACACGTTCGTTCTACGTCACCAGGCATGGTGCTGTCAACGAAGAGCTGTACGCAGTGCAATCGTGAAAAAAAGCCTCTTGAACATTGTGTCCGATAGACCCGAGGAAAATACAAGAGCTATTGCTCTTGTATTGTCTGTGTGAGTCATCAGACCGGTTGTACAGTAAAAATGAAAATCACTTACGCCTCTTCCATTTTCAGCGAGTACAAGCTTTGAATTCGACAGGCTATCTTCTCCGACTGCCAGTGGGTGATACAGCAAAGTGCGCTGCTGCTGGACTTCACAGTTCATGTGCTGAACAGTTATGAAGACTTATTGTAAATATTAGGCTTGTGTCAACGACGCTTTCAATAAACACTTTGTCTTTCATTTCGTCTCTTATTTTTGTGTTTGTGCCTCACCGCTTCACTAGCGCCGATACATTCCTATACAATAAATGATTGTAACAATGCCCTGTGCCTGCTTTTAAAGTTTGTACCATGAATTTGGGATCACCATGTATAAACTAAATTAATTCTTATGAGTTGACAAAAAGAATCACTAAAAAATAAAATATACGTCGAAAAATATTGTCTAACGGGGTTAAAAAGTTCGCTTGTGACCAACTGAGGTGGCTACTTGTTTATTCTGAAATGACACATTCAAATATATAATTCAAGTTTTATCAAGATGAAGTAATACGCAATATTGTCTTTTCAAGGGGAAAAAAAGCTTTGTTATCTTCTGTAACTTTTATGAATATTCTTGATATTAAATTATATTATGGGAACAACTTTTAACATAATTCTTCTGTTGTAGTAAGATAAAAACATTTGATAAAGTCATTTTAATTTAGTGATGTATAAAAAAAATTCAAATATTAAAAAGATAAAAAAATTAATTTTATCCATTTTTTGTTTTTGCAACATATGGCTATTCTCCATACAATTAAATTTCTGATATTAGGTTACCATTTTGGCATCTTTGGTGAGTGATTTGTGCCAAATCTACTGTTCTAAACCTTTTCTAGACTGAGATGAAAAAGTCTGCAATAGAATATTTTTAACTGTTTTTTATGCAATGGAAGGATTTTGAAAACTAATTGGATATTGATCCTCTACGGATATAGATGTCTTTTCCAAGTTTTGCTGATGACATTACAATATGATAAGATTAAGTAGGCAGCCAAAGATCTTCTCAAAACCCTACCAAAAATAGAGTGATTGGACTCAATTTGTTATTAACGTTGCACTAAAAAGAAATGTCAAGGCAATTGAAGACGGATTTCGTGATTCTGAATCTCGGTCCTGTGCCCTAGACGACATATGAGTGTGTATTAATAATATTTTTTTAAAGTAAAGGGAAAAAAAATTTCATTACTTTTTATAATGTGTTGCTATATATACACTCATTTCAAAAAATAAGGTCATTAACATAAAATGCCGCCCCACTCAGTAAGGTGGCTATGACATTTGGCTTGTAATCAAGTGGGCTCGGGTTCGAATCCCAGATGGATGTTTCTTCGGGAAAAGAAGTCGGATTTTCGCCTGAAATAGATTCCCGTCTCGAATGGAGTGAGTGAGGGAATATTAACGTCGAGCTGTTCAGCTACCCGTGGGTTTTGGCGACGGACCTCGTAATTCTGAACCATGGTCAAATGGCATGTGCCCAATCTACTGTACTAAAATTTTTCTGGACGGAGACGAAAAGGTCTACCATGGAACATTTTTACCTTTTTTTATTCAATGGATTTTGAGAACTAATTGGATATTGATCTTCTACGGATATAGATGTAATTATTTCCCAAATTTTGTTCATAACATTAAAATATCATAAGATTAAGCTGGCCGCCAAAGATCTTCTCAAATCCCCACCAAAAATAGAGTGATTGGACAAATTTGTTATTAACGTTGCACTAAAAAGCAAAGTTAAGGCAATTGAAGACGGACTTCGTGATTCTGAACCTCGGTCCCGTGACGTAGACAACAAATGAGTTTGTATAAGTAGCATTTTTGTAAAGGAAAGGAAAAAAGAAATTTCACTACTTTTTAATATATTGCTATATATACTCTCGTGTCCAAAAATAAAGTCACTAACATAAAATGTCGTCCCACCTAGTATGGTGGTTATGACACTCGGCTTGTAATCAAATGGGCCCCTTCTGTTCTATACTGGGATCATTGTTTGTAAAAGTCTATATTATTCTGAGATTGTATTGGGTATTTCTGTTCATCTATCTCTCGTATTTCGTATGTATTCCAGGATGAAACACACGAAGACAACATAAAATCTGTAAAAACAGACGAATGATTTACTTTTTTCCCACGAAATTTGGCACAGAGACGTATTACAATGTGGGAAAGAATATAGCAACATAACAATATATATGGAGATATTTTATTTTTAAATTAAGAGATACAGGGTATATCAAAAAGTGTGAAATCATGAATCAGAGATAAGGCATTTAATTTGATTAAACTCTGTCTAATTTGGAGTGGGACCATCATGCACCGATATGTAAGTCTCACGACGAACTGCCACACTGTTTATGAGAGTGCAGTAAATGTTTGTGGCAGCAAAGCCCATTCTTACGAAAGGTCGACTTTTTAATCCTGGGGGCCCTGGTAGGGAAACTCTAGTACTACTCTTAGAAATCGTTCTTCCTAGACCATACCAAACATGTTCAATAGGATTAAGATAAGGAGACTTTGAGGGACAATCCATATGGCGAATAGCCCTTTCTTCATGAACTTCATCAACAAGAATAGTTCTGTGTGGGTACAAGTTATTGTTAATAAAACGTAGTGAAAGCCCGTAAACCCTTAGCAACCTAACATAGGCTTCAGGGACCTCATCTCTATAATTTTGTGAGTTTGCAGAACCCGCATGGAAGACGTACAGTGGTGTGCAATTTTCCAACCTTATACCGACCCACACAAGGATTCCTTTGCCGTCAAATGTGTAAATTTTTGTTACACAGGAGGGAGGAAAGCAAGTTCCACTTTCTCTCCAGATGAAGACTCTACGAGAATCTCTTGGTCTGGTGAATTTCGTCTCATCACTGAAAACAATATGCCCCCTTCTTGTGGTGTCCTCGACTGATGTTTCCGGCTCCACAATTACAGGCTTTTCCTGTTGGTTGTAGTCAAAGGGATACACAAGTATGGACGCTGAGTGTAAAGGACAATCTCTACAAATTCCTGCAATTCTGGAAGTTCTTCTTCCAGAACTAGCAGTAAGGTAACGAGTAAGCTGAGGAACTGTTATCTGCCTATGGTGTCGTGCATTTGATGCCAAGTAGTGATCCTGTTTAGATGTCGTTGCTCTGTGAAGACCTTGGCTGACCTTTTTGGGGATCACTTGTTTGGAATTGATTTCACGCCGAGAGACTCCTTTCGGAGCCTCTTGTAACCATTTAGTCACCTCCACTTCTGACTGCCAAGCTTTAAGCATGCTAAACGTTCTTCGTTACATAGAATCATCTAAGCGATTTGAGAAATCATTCTCACTGCAAAAAGGCTAACTGGTTTGTTTTAATGCAATATTCAGAAAACTGCAATATTCCTAAATGGCCTCATTCCAGCAGTTCTGCAAAAACTAACACTAAACAACTTCTTTCGAACAGCGAAGTTTTATATTGTATACTACTCGTTTTTAAAATATATAAAATACAAACTCTTTCTGTTTTACTGCAGACAGTTTAGAATTATGCCGAAAATCATGTTTCTGGACATTGTTTTGGACATGAGTGTAGCTAAGGAAACATTTAATACTTTCTTAGAATATGCTTTATTTATTCAGAATGAAAAGAAAAGTCTTCACTTTTATTATACTTACATGGAATCTATTGACTATAAATCTCAAAAATGTTAAAGAATAAAAGGTTTTGTAAAAATATTTTTCGTACATAAAATTTTAAGAGTTATAACAGCAAAATAATAATTTAAAATATCTTTTTTATACTTTAAAAAAAACTAATTCTCTCGAGATAAAAGTAATACTTCGTATTCATTTTTGCTGTCGGAAAAAAACATTTTTTACATTGAAAGGATTTAAGCAGCGAGTCTTCAAGATAAGAACTTCAATGTCTTCAATTCTCTTTGTTCCTTTAATAAAATTTTTAAGGTATTTTTATATTTTATGATGCTCAAAGGTAGTCTGCACATAAATGTTACAAATTTGTATTAATGCATATATATATATTCAGAAACTATCAAATTAGTCAACTTTTTTGTAAAGCTTCAGAAAGACGAGAAAGAAGAAAGGAAGTTAACGAAATATTGTAACAAATGATATATGTAAAGAGATAAACTATTAATAATTGTGTGTCACACAAAGTAGGCCCAAAAAGAAAATACATTAATTTTCCTTTTTTCTTAGTTTTACTGCTTGAATGAAGATATTTTTCAGTTCCTACTCCATTAGCTCTCACTTTCGCTATACTTATTTATATACATATTTATGTTGTGCAAATTTTCAATCGTTAATAAAATAATTTGTATTCATCCATTTAAACTCAAAGTTTTTAAACTTGCATTGGATTACACTTTACGTTAATACAGATTTTTCTAATATTAATTCATTAATTACCGGTTAATTAATTAAATTAAATTAAATTACCAGTTTTTGACGCCAATTTAGATTCGTCTCCATTGTTGTAACAATGTAACTTTTAAAACAATGACCAGTTTTTAAGCCAAACTTTTTTTAAGCCAGCATTGTTACAACAATGCAGACAAATCATGCTCTTTTTTCACACAATTCCTACTATTAGCTCACTCTCTCCCTATATATATATATATATATATATTGTTCAAATTTTGAATCGTTAGTAAAATACTTTCTAAGTATTTCTCTTTCCATTCAAAGTAGGAATTGACTTAAAATTTTTTTTTATATTACTTGTTATTCGTTTTTTAAGCTCTTTTCTTTCATTAAACTTGTAAAGAGAGCTCTTACAATTGTTGCTTCATTTTGTATGATTTCGTTTTTCATTACATTTTTTTTAAGACACATTCCCACTGAAAATTGATTTATACAACTTGAATAAGATATGAAGTGAACTGCATGTTTGATTTTGTTCCCATTGCTCTATAGGAGCGATTAGACATAAAGAAACACAGAGTTTTTAAATTCCCTATTTTATTATAGTCAATGAATTTGATTTAATTTGGGAATACATTGAATCTGTATTAAAATTTAGCTATAAGTAAAATCATGAGGTATGTTAAAAAAATTTGGCCACAATTTTTTGTGCGTTAATTCATCTAGAGAAATCTGATTTGCGACACATTTGTAGGTGATCCTAATGCGCAGATTTTTCCTACCTGCAGAAGCTGTCAGTTGTTGGGCGACAATTGAAGAATAAGAGAGCATGTTTGCCTTCACACTTTCAATAATGAAATTTTTTTAGAAGAACTAGATTTACTGTATTTGATTTTGTGTAAAATTAAATTTAATTTTTTTCTTAAGTTTTGTTTGTTTTTTCTTGAGGGACCCCCTGTCAAGTGACAGAGTGTTGCTTCCAACAGTGGCACAAGTGTTGCGAGAGGTGCTTGATTGCCCAAGGGGATTTATGAAAGGACAATACAGGCTTTAAGGTTGCTACAGCTGCATATGAATATTTTTAAGGATATTATAAGGATCAGATATCTGTTGAAGCTCAACATAGAATTCCTTAATTTCACTTGCATTTTTACCAATCAAATTTTATCTGTTTTTTTTATTTTTCAAGTACGTAGTCACATAAACTTTCAAATGATAATAATAATTATTATTATGTATATATCAGGTGTAATTAATTCTTTTGAATAGAACCTTTCCTTTTTGTATCAAAAATTAATCTCAGTTTAATTTACTCTCTCAATATACCATATCAGCAATTGCTTATTCATTCTAATAACACTGACGTACAATTGTGTGAAGTTTTAAGATGAATGATTTCGTATTTTGGAAATTAAATTAAATTTTATTTTGAAGTAGGATTTGCTGCGATATTAGGAAAAGTGACGTAATTTTTTTCCTTATGAATTAACGTCGTTCCGGAATTACATGATCATGGCTAATGGTAGAGATCATCATGATCTATCAGACGACGAGGACATAAATTGAACTGGTGACTCACTCTTTTAACTTCCATTCCTCACCTCATTGTTATTCTGTTCGGAGTGTCTTACTGTTTGTTTAACTGACAGACATTTAATAAAAATGAATCAAACACAAAGAATTAGAATAAAAATAATTTATTCGTATTCTTCTTGATAGAAATGAAGTTATCTAAAAAAATTACTTTATATGTATTTAAATTTTATTCCAGTGCGTGGCAACTATTTACGCATTCTTATTACGCTAAGTGTCCTAAAGTATTTAAGGCAGAATTAATTTTTCCTTCAAAGGATTCCAAAATAATCAATAAGTGTCACTAACTATAATTTTTGAAAAAGTTCTGCTTTCGAATTTATTGATTGTCCAGGACCAACAGGAAGTCTATTGTGGATACGAATTTCTTACTTCTGAACCACAATCATGTGATGAAGACGAGTTGGTACTTCAATATCCTTACATTCACAGCACGTCCACGGTGGAATTTTAATATCTAACGTGATTTTACCTCGACATAAGACAGGTCTTTAGAGGACTCAGCTTCGAATATTTTGCTGAACCGAAAAATGGTCATTCGATCGCTCCAAGCCTCCAACGTAGATTTTGAACCTTGATAGATTGAACACGGTTCAGCCCCTCCGCACGGCGGGTGTTTAGCTGTAACAGGACTCGAAACCATGGAGGTGCTGTAACTCTGCAGACCACAAGTTCAAGCAAATTACCCCTAGACCACCGCAGCCCCCAAGCTTTGTTTATTAACGTCGCACTATATAAATCAACAGGAGGGTTATTGGTGACGGACCTCGTAATTTTCAACATTGGTTAAGTGACGAGAATGACATTTGGATGGCACCCCCTCTTCAAATTACCACACCACTCCAAGGGGGCCAAACGTCAAGGAAGAGACGACTAGTGTAGGAACATGAAAAATTTTTTTCCAGAGAGAAAAATTACTAAAAAGAAAAGATACACACACGCTTTGCAGATAAACAAATGCCAGCATAAATGATTTAAGTGAAAATACTCTTTGGAGGAATAAAAACGCAATGGAATAGGAAATAAAAGTAATTTTTGTGCTCCCCGAGAAAGAAATATGCACGAAAAGAAGTCAAAGTACTTTGTTTCCGATTATTTTTGAATGTTTTTAAAGATATATGGGTTTCGCCCTGTGCGCATGGTACCAGCATGAGCTGAAATATGATAATGAGGCAACTCACTCAAAGGAAAAAATAAATAAATAAAAAGTGAATATTTGTGCTCTTAAGAAAAGGAGGGTGACAACTGAGAAGCCTTAAAGATAGAACGTTTTAAGCTACTTTTCGTACAATAATTTTCTCTGCCCACGAAGTGTTTATTTTTAAAACTAAATCAACTGACATTTTTTTTCCATGTAATATGTTGCAATGAAATTGAGTTTGAATTTGAATGAATCGATTGCTACACGATTTGATTCATTTTCAAAAGTAACCTGATGTATTTCCTAAGCAAACTTGATTTATTACTTGATAATTTTCTTTTAGTTTGAATCATTTTTTTCTGTTTTGATTGCATTTGAAAACCTTCTGTGTTTGTGTTAACAAAGCCAGCTTGCCATATTGATGCCTTTAGCGAATGAATTTAATCAATGTTAATGTAAAGCGTAGTGTTCCCACGTTTCTCTTTTTTGTTGTTTCTTAAACCGGAATCTAAGGTTTCCCCAT
Source organism: Trichonephila clavata (assembly GCA_019973975.1). NCBI lineage: Eukaryota > Metazoa > Arthropoda > Arachnida > Araneae > Nephilidae > Trichonephila > Trichonephila clavata. The sequence continues at coordinate 493,275 of BMAO01008425.1, read as the reverse complement.
AAAAGTAGGCAATAAAGTTTTCCCATCCTGCAAATCACTGAAAGACAAACTGTTATAAAATTTGCAAAGGGAAAAAGTTTTGGTGCACCACATTATAACTTATTATAATGAAAACAAGATAAAAAAATGTCTTTCTTTTAAAACAAATTCTTTAGTATTAAATACGATGAATAAAGCTTAAATGTATTTTCTGTTGTTTCAGCTTTTAAACAAAGCAAATAAATATACTTTATTAATTTTATTATTTATTAGAGAAAGCTTCGTTTTATTGCGCATGGAAATAGTTTAAATCCATTTCTAAGTAAACTCTCTCAACTTTATTTTACACATGCAAAAAATATTTAGAATGTTATGGAAACTTTGACATAAGTTAAGAAAATGAATTGTTTTAAAACATTTATTTTGATAATCTTTACACTACTATTTTGAAATTCAGTGTGCCGGTTATAAAATCTCATCACATAAAAGTTTAAAAGCTCTTTCACACTTTCCACATTTTTTCAAAATTAATTCTGAAAAGATTCTTTATAGCTCTGATAATATAACGTCTAGATAGAATGTGACGTAGTTTTTTTTACATATTTTTATTATCATTATGTATAGCGTTACATTTATTCATTTACTTTTTTAGACATAATTAAAATTGATTTTGAATAAACCATATTTATAAAATTTATCTCTCAAGAACTAAAATTTAGATTTTAGGCAACAAAATTTGTGTTTCACTTTTGCTTCTGTGCTCAAGATGTAGTTCGATAAAATTCAAGCCTGTTTTATCTTTTTTCTAAGTATTCCTAAGCAAAATTCATGCTTAGTTTGTTATATATAATGTTTGACTTAATATTATAATTTATTTTCCAGTTTATACCTTCATACTCCCTGTTGATGATAGTTTAATCAAATCTAGAATTTAATTCATTCTTTCAGTGGGTTCACATAAATCAGTACCAATCTTGCTTTGTAACTGAGCACTGGGGGTTTGGCGTCAGACTGACCACCTTACTGGCACATCTTCTCTTGACCTCAGTGTCCAAGGTCACGAAAACTGAGGTAGTAGGCCTTGCACAGCAGGCCTTGACCCTCATGGGCTGTAGCGCCACTGAGCTTAGATTTGCTTAGGATTTAATTAATCCATGGATTATTTTTTTACTTCAACTAATGTTAGCATTCTAATCGCTTTTTCTGTTTATCTTTAAACTAAATTAGTTCGATTTATTTAACCTAGATTATTTTTAACTTTATTTAATGTTAGAGAATGTTTTGTGCATTCTGCTCCTGTTGAAGACTTTCTGATATACATTGTTTTATATGTTCGAATTCTATTTTCGGAAAACTCAATTATTTCTCGTTAAACCGGCGAAATATTGCTGTCGTATTGAATAGAATTTGGTGCTATTTCTCCCCCCCCCCCCGTTAAATGTGTGGATTAATCTTGGCTTTTATTTGGAACTGTTTGTGGTAGTTTCATCAAAGCTAGATCTATTTGATCTAATTGACTAATAGACTTAGGATAATATGATAAATTTTTCTGTCTAGATCTCATAGCGAACCAGTTCAAAATACTGTAGAATTACAATCTTTTGAACACGGATTGGTACTCCTGCTAGTTTAAAAGAAATGACATACCTTTTATGAAATTAGCAGTTTTTAGTTTTCCCATTTTTTCCCGTATAACTAAATTATTCTGTTCTATAAATCAAAAACTCCTACCCAAAGTTGTTTCAAAGTTTTCACTTTCATTTACAATCCTTTCCTCACTTTGAGACAAAATAAACCCACATTTTATTTTGCTACAATTAATTCCTCGTGGCTATTTTCACAGACCAAAACTTTCTTCTTCTTTAAGTATTTGTTCCTTGACATATTGTGATCTCATTTTTTTTTTCAACACTCATTTGGCACACTCTTCCTTGCTGCAATACGATTTCCATTTTCTTTCTCAAATTAAATGACCTTGCAATTGTTGAATGACTAGCGCTGTTTGCTTCATTGGGAGGATCCATATTTGTTACTAAAAGAAATACTTAAAAACTTCATTTCAACTATAGCAAATTAGAATTATTAAAACTTCAAAATCAAGGCTTTAAACGAATGCAGAAAGAGAAATCAACCAATTTCTTATTTCACAAAACTCAATCGTGTCAGTACAGTGCTCTTACCTCAAGTTGTACTATTTTTTTTCTTGTAAATCCGGAATAACAATCTTTCCCAAATCCACATTGGATATAAACCATTCTTTTTGCCGAATTTTTGGCTGCTTCCCCAACATATTGTTCCACCTATATCTTTTCTATTCAGCATACCAGTATAATTATTCCATCCATAGAAACGTTTAACGGAACATTTCTACATAATTTGGCTTCTTGTCACAATTCGATATTGTCCAGACTCTTAAGGGGGGCGGGAAATAAAATAAAAGTGCTTAATTGGCTTACTAATTTACCAGATCTAAATCCCATTGAGAATTTCTGACATATTCTCACGAATCGTTTAGCTAAGATGAGTTGCACGACAACAGAACAAGTGCTATACAAGTGTGGTTCCACGAAGATGAAGTTAAGAACATGTGAAAGTTAAGAACATGTCAATAACAACATGAGTTGAGATCATTTCTGCTATAGGAGGACATACTTCGTACTAATATAGAGATTTTTCTGTCTACTTAAAGTTTGTGATGATTAAAAGTGAGAGTTTTACAAAAAATCATTGTTTACTATTTGTCCCAATTAATTCGAACAGTATAGAATGTACATATATTGTGAGTTCATCATGTAGTTGATTTAAAATATTACTGCCATTTACCGGATTTACCGTTTATTATTAATTCTTAAGTGCATAATTCTATTTATAATTATATACAACATAGATCTAAGGGGAAAACTTCAGATATCTTCATCGCCCTTCTGCATGTGAGACCACGTTTCTCCATTTCAAACCTTCCTTCCCGCTCAACTGTAAGAACTAGGTCTGTCATCCTCAACAGCACCCACTTTTCAAATCTAAATCAGTCATGTTTTTACAATATATAAACTATTAATATCTAAGTCCTAGCATAAAGCGTTTGATTGTATTAAGAAACGTTTTTATAACTATCACTTCTTGATTTTTTTAAAAAAGTACAAGATTTCTAAATAATTATTTCTAAAATCAAAGTAGAATTATCTTATACGTTTCCGTAACTCCCTCCTCCAAAGTGAATTTTTGCAAAACCCATTTTAAATGGATCTACTCAATGAAATAAACACGCATGCCAAATTTTAAATCAATCAAGTCCGTAACCCCATTTTAAGAGTCGATTTCTGTAAAATTTGTTCTTAGCGAAACAAAAGAAACAAGCTTACAAAAATTCAAGTATGTGAGTTAAATAGTTCAAAAACAGGAATTTTTTATTTATCACACCCCTTAACTTCTCGCAACACGTTTGGGGTGTCGATTTTTACCAAACATTTATTGTAGAGGGTCAATGGGGTTCTTCCTCCATGAAAGGAACGTGCTTGCCAAATTTCAATCCTAGTGTGCTCAGCATATATCATGATGAGTAAGTCACTTTTCTCCTTCATATCTATAGAGATTATATATTACTTATATATATATATATATATATGTAGGAAAGGAGTGCAAGTTTCCTTTTATTTCTTTTGATTTTTATTGTAAGAGATGGCCCCACTAATAGAAACCACGTGAGTTTTAAATGCGCGATACGGTGAGATCATGTATTTATGAGGTGGCAGAAAAGAAACTGGGAGTTGCACCAAAGCTTGAACGAAGGAAGGTCAGAGGAAATCGGTCTCTCCGTTGTTTGAGAAAGAGGACGTGTTTTCGGAATTGGTATGGTGCTATCTCGAATTATTTAAAACCCCTTGTAGATAGTAAATGTTTTGGTATGTTTTTTAATAAATTAGGTTATTTTAACTCTGCGTGCTTATTTTAACATTAAAAATCGAACCTTCCCCTAGACGCCGTCCCACACACACACACACACACACACACACACATATATATATATAGTATAATAAATTGAAAAAAATAACAAGTCAAAACTATCAACTAACAAAGCCAGAAGATAGAAAGCAGGTTTTAAGGCATATAACTTTAAAAAAAAGGGGTAGAAATGTATATAGTACAAGATTTCAATAAACGTATGTATAGCAGGAAACAGAGTTAGAACTTCAAAATGGAAGAAACAAAAAGAGTCAATGAACTAAAATGGAGACCTATTATGATTTCTATGACCCAATACGTCACAAGTGCTAAAACAAGTACCGACACAAACAATCAATTAATTGCTTAATAGGTTAACTCAGGGAACGATGGGACGATCAGCTATCCGAATCTAAAGCATTAAAATACATTTAATTGTAAGTACAACAAGATTTTCAGACACTCCGATGCTGAGCTTCCAATAAACGCTTTAGTCTGGTACAGATGAATCGAATTCGACCCACAATGAAAGAAGGTCACACAATATTTCAACCCTTTATCTACTGACGGTACTTATGCGTACCACTCACTTTAAAATTACATAGAATAGCCATTTTTATGAATACTCAGACAATACTCAGCAGGAATATTCTTTTAAGGTAAGTCGGTAACCCTTATACAGATTGGGTTTAATTGGGTTAAAATGGGCTGTTTATGTGTCTTTTTCACAGAAACTGTTAAATTTAAGGACCTCAAATTTTGTCTGTATATTAATTAGACGTTTACATTTGTACTAAAATGAGTTTTTTTCAAATTTTTGTTTAGTTTTTTTTCAAAAACATACTTTTAGCTAGCATCGCTATGAATTTTTCAAAAATTATCATTTTTTGTTACGATATCTGGTCTCTAGCCAAATATTTTGGGAAATCTCAAAAAGCTCTTACTTCAGTATATATAGATAATTCTAAAAAATACTTTCATTAAATTCACCAAAATGCATGCTAACTTTGCTCCAAAAACAGATAAACAGACTTAGCAACTATACTTACAGTTGCTCTACTTTTTATTACGTATGAATAAATAAAACCATATGTGATGCTTTGAAAGAGCTTCCCAGGTTTAAAAGGTGTTTACTTTTTTACTGTCAAAGTGGGCATGGCATGTCAGCTGATTTTTTTCTAAAAGTCATTTTGACGTACTTCTAATTCTTAAAATAGCAAGTATGTTATATCACTGGAAAGGTCATGAATTTGAGATTTTAGAAATATCAAAATCTCAAAATTGATATTCTGAAGATTTTAAACTTTACTGACTTTCTTAATTCCTCTCTTCCAGAATATATGACAGCAAGGGTTCCATGATGAGTATTTTGGCGGAAATGCGAATTGCTTAAAGCAGAAGTTGTGTTTTCAGCTGAAATTTCGATCGGATTACAAAGATTGTTATTTTTGTTCCGAGAAAGTAGTTAATGTCAAAAGGTAAGCGTCTTATTTTTTGAGTGCTAGTTAAGACTTTAGAAAACGTTTTGACTATTTATTTTAAGTGAACAGTGTATAGAATTAATTTTATGCTTGAATAATTATTTATATTGAATAACTATATATACTGTTATAAGTATCAACAGTATACTAGATGTTTATTTTTCGTCCGTGTAGCTTAATATTGTTTTGGTTGTGTTTAGTTTCATTACTATAGTGTAATAGAGTTATGCTTTTTTGGCATTTCTTTTTAATTTAACTTATTTATTTTGCTTTTTTTATTGTTTTATTTTAACGTTTTTAAACAATTTTGAACTTCATGTCTGAGGTTTTTTTTGACTCACAATTAAAGGAAATATTCATTTTTTATTCAAAAGTTAGCAACATTTCAATTTATTTATGTGTCACTGAGATTTAACTATAATAGGAGGCATTCAAGGTCTATTATTATCCCCCCTTTTCTCAGAGTGTCTGGGGGGAAAAAAAGCCCAGTCTTCAAAAGGCTTTCGGTGGCCGCGGCAGCCTAGAGGTCAAGGTAACAGACTCGTAGCTGGCGTGTCATGAGTTCGAGCCTAGTACCGCTAAAGACCCGCCGCGTAGGGGGTCGATGCACGTTAAATCTGTCGAGAGCTTAAACGTCCTCCCGTTGATGTGGTAGTTAGGAGAGAGGGGTGCCAGGCTCAGGTGTCGTTATCGTCATTTGATCATGGTTCAAAATTACGAGGTCCATCGCCAAAATCCCTCGAATAGCTGAACAGTGCGACATAAATATTCACTCATTCACTTACTCACTCAAAAGGCTTTGGATTTATAACAAAATCAATGATCTGAAAGCAGTGATGTACTAGCAGATGATTCTTCAGATAAAGAAGTTTCAGCAAATTTATCTGCTGCGATTTTCGCTAGATTCTAAAGAACACGATCAAGAGACTGAACAAGACTGAAGGTGCAGTAGTTCGTGTTCAGAAAAACAGAACTGTGTGCTTATTGTGCAGCATTTCCTCTTGGACTTTAAAAAACATTCAATCGAAACCTCACTCAAAATGTACAACGTGTAAGGAACTTTTGAATATATAAACCAAAAGAAAAACTGTTTCTTTAAATATTATCAAATTAAGTTTATGAGTAAAACCTGGTTTTATGAGTTAAAAATTAAATAAATTTTAAAAATTATTTCATTTTCAAAAATAAATATTTTGCGCTGTAAAATATTAGTGTTCTCTGGTTATTTAACATTTTTAAAAGTTAAAACTCTTTTAAAAATCATACGTTCATTTTGTATTATGGGAATATTTTAAAACTCCGTGTACTAACGGTACCTTAAAGCACCGATTTAATTAATTAGCTCTAACGCATTAAATTTCCCAAAGTTGTGTATTTTATTTATGTATGTCTCGTAATTTTAAATGAAGTGATTCAAAAAAAAATATTTCACGAAAAAGAATTGCAGTAAATCATAATGCGGTAGGTAAAAGGTTAACACTCGAATTTAGGTATTAAGAATAGACCTAATTATACTAAATAAGGATAGCCTAATTAGAGCTAGTTGATCTCACACTGGCAGTGGAAATTTCGACTATAATCTCTCTCTTCCCTTGTTCATCTGTAAGAAAGTGGGAATTTAAGGAAAACGACCTCAGTTTTAAAATGCAAACCTAGCAAGCTAGAACCTTCATTGATACTTTGTGTTACTCGTCAGTAATCTCCTCCTTAAATCCTCTCTCATCCTCTGATACCTGTTTTCCTCCCTCATCATTCCTTCTTCAAGCAAGTTTCTTGTAGCAAACAACATCCTAAAGTAGACTCAGAGTTTAGTTAAGGGACAGGACCGATCCTAGAATATCGGCCGCCTCGCGTGTAAAAATTTAATGTGCCGCTCCTCAAGAGAATTTTTTTATATATTGACTAATACGTTATAAAAACGCGTCTATTTCCATAAGAGTAAAGCATAAAACACTCATAAAAATGCAAAGACACAGAAATCAATTTTTTTTTCTCTATTTTGTTTTTCTAAATTTTAAGGATTTTAAGTTTTTCTATTTTTAAATTGAAAACGTTTAATTTTCTCAAAAATGCATAGTGAATTTAAACACTCCTATGTCTTAAGTAATATTAACCATATTGGAAATTTTCGGGAAGCAACTTTTACAAAATCGTTTTGAGACGCCTCGAACCACTATGTATCTTCAGTGCCACGGATAAGTAAGAAAACCTTTCCTATTGCGGTATTGCCAACTCTGCCACGAATTTTGCTATCAAATGAAGGATGTGTGTAAAGCAGAGCTTCTCAAACTTTCAATTTTGGCGATCCAATTTTCAAACATAATTTTCATCGCACCCCCTCCATACAATAATAAATGTACTTTGACGCTAAAGCTGCAATACGACTAATTATAAACCGTTCAAAATTATCAAGAAAAGAAAAAAAAATATGTATATAATCTTGTATATATGTGTGACAAGCCCATGGTGTCACTAATCAGTATTAAACTTGTTCTTAACTTAGTATTGATGAATTAGTGGTGAAATACATTGTACACTACTGATACACTTATAAACATATTATGTGTAAAAATATGTGTTTTATTTTTTATTATGTCAGAATGTAATTTTGTTTTTTGCTTCCTTTCGGTACATTAATATTTTTTAAAAAATTTTTATTTTCAATTTTTTGATATGCTCGCCCCCCCGGTAGGATTATTAAGCCCTTATATGGGGACGCGCCCCACAGTTTGAGAAACGCTGGTGTAAAGAGCAGACATTAATGGACAGTATGTGGACCAACACATAGTGCACTAACTTTCTATTTATCATAAGTTATGCTATGCATTCGCTAAATCGGGACTTATTTTGATCTCAGGGGTGTTAACTTTTTCTGGAGAGCTGAAAATATAAACAATAAATACATATAACTCTTTTATAAATTTAAATTAAATAATTCGAATCTTTTACACATTATTTAAAAAGGAATGAGGCTTCAGAAAAGTGTATAAAATGTTTAAAATATAATCATAATTTTAAAAACTATAAGTATATGAAAATAAGAATTTTTTTTATAAGAAATATTAACTAAGTTTTACACCTCGCTCGCTATTTTCTAAAATAGTAGCCTTTGATGCACAAAACTTAATAGAATTATAAAATGTATCATACGCTCTTTAAGCCCTAGTAAATTAAGAATAATATGTCTTTTGTATTTCAAAATATTTGAAAAATATTACAAATTTTTTAAAAAATTTTGAAAATATAATTTTTTTTCTTTTTAAAAAATATAATTTATTATTCTATTTATTTAAATTTATTATGGTGTAATAAGGATACATTTAACTTCATAAATCAACTTATTGCTAGTAATTAAAGCTAATACTTTTGAAAATAGCATGCGTGCAGTAAAACTTAATTAATATTTCTTATAAAAAAATTTCTTCTTTTCATATGCTTATAATTTTTTAAATTATGATTATATTTAAAAAATTTTACACTTTTCTGAAGCCTCATTCCTTTTTAAATAATGTGTAAAAGATTCGAATTATTTAATTTAAATTTATAAAAGAGTTATATGTATTTATTGTTTATATTTTCAGCTCTCCAGAAAAAGTTAACACACCCCTGAGACCCCTTAAAATTCTGCGTATATTCGACTTACTATAAGTTTTATTTTGAGAAATTTGTAAGAAATTTTACTTGATTGATAGAATTATATGCAACCGCTCCTTGTCTTGGCCGCCTGCGTGCGATGCACGTGCTGCTCACCTGCTAGGATCGGCTCTGTTAAAGGACACATGCACGCATGAAAGCCCAGCACTTCAATGACCTATAATAACTGCACATTTTGCACCTATAATAATCTATAATAGCTGCCCCTGTAATAACTGCACATTATGTAAACAATACGTAATGTATATTTTACTGTAGACATTAATGTTCTCCCGAGAAAGTTGGATTTCTTCATTTATTATTTTTATTTTTGTGGTCGTAAGTGATGTAAATCGACAAGAAGGTAAGTACATAAAGTTTTTAAATCAAATTCAACAGTTTAAGGTACCACAATATACAAACGCCTATTTCTAAAGGTGTATTAACACTGCTTTGATCGTTCCGAATATTATTTTAATAACCACAAACATCTCCCTCTGTAATGCATCGACGAAAAATACCTCAATCTCTCACCTTTCTTGTAAAAATTTTCAGCAGATAATTTTCCTCAGAAAATTCATCTCTCAAAATCCGTCACAATCGATGTCGTCTTTAAATAACAAGAGAGCCACCGAAAAGAGGCTCTCATGAATAAATGTAACAAAAGAGACAAATAAGGGCAAAAACAAAAGGTATCATTTGTCTTCAGGAAGGAGGGGACGAAATTCTGCTCAAACGAAGGCTGAACAAAATGCCTCGGAATATTTCCATTGATATTTGACGCGAATATTTAGTATAAAAGCAGAAATAAAGGTACATATTAAGCGCAAACTGCTGTCTTTGTTTTCTAAAAAGAGGTTCAATGCGTTCCGTTGCTTTCTTACAGACTAGATTGAAACAAATGTAATGTTGTTGTTAAATTACGTAAAATACACGTTAATGTGGCAAATAGAAAGAATTTAATATCTAAATATTATAAGATTATATTTTGTTGAAAGACGCGGTTTTAATTATGATTGAAAGTTATTCTCGAATCATTATAAACAAACAGAAAGGAATAATATCAGAGTGTATTGTAATAAAGAATAAATTTTACAGAGAATGACAATACTTTTATTGTCATCTAATTAACCTCTAGTCATCAATTTGTTACAGGTTTTGTAGGACAGGGAGCAACAAATGCTATTATCCCTTTGAAATGAATATATATATATATATATATCTTTCCTTTCTTATGTAATATACATATCAAAGAACTTCATCTTTTGTAAAAAGACTTTGAAAATTTGCTTATTAACAGTTGCATGCTCCAAAAGTTCTCCGAAGGTGACGTTATTGCATAGATCTATCTTCGGTATATTCCACAAAGTATTTCTTTGAGAAGTATTTTTGTCACAAATTAAGAGAATGTGCTCCAAATCGTTATTTACTTTGCAGGTGTTACGTGTAGGATTGTTCATTAATTGATATGCATGAGCCTTGGAGTTATAATCATTTTACTAATAATGTGAATACCTAGTATATCTTCTCTTCTGTTATTCGTCCAATTAGATTCTATTTCTATATATAGATAGGATATTTCCTAAAGTATTGATATATTTGCTGGTAATATAATTCTCAATGGTTTTTTCTATTCTTTTTCGGAAAATGTTTGTATTGATATCTTCAGGGGCAATCCAGTCATTGTAAATGTTAGATTCCGTTACCCATCTTGCAAGTCTGTCTGCCTGTTCTTTCCAAAAGTTTTTGAGTGTCCCTGACGACTTCCTGGTGGGGAAGTACTGTAGAGGTATCTACGTAAGCCAATAACAGCCTTCAAACAGGAATGATCTCTCTTGTCTAGTGGTCATGTTACACGACTTCGGATCCAAAGGTCGTGGGTACTGTCATTGGATAAGCACCTCTACAGGACTTGAACTCATGTCGATTCGGCTACAGTGGCCACCTGAAATCTAATAAGAAATAATGTCAACCATGCGCTCTTGTAAAGCAGTACTATTACACTAGTACCTTTGATATTAAAAACCACACAATTTTAGGTCAAAATTTGAAATTATCTTTAAAAAAACGAGTTATCAATATTCTTCATTACTTTGTCTTTCTTTTGGATCGTGTGGTAGCAAAATGTTTATGTTTAGGATTCTTTGGAAGTTTAGAGTAAAAGTGGAGTGTGATTCACAGCATTATTCTAGTAGAGAACGACACATTTTGACTTTTTTAAATATCGCAACATGGTTTGAAAAAGAAAATTATATAAAATTGTACACCGCGAAGTAATTTATATTTTCTATATAAATATATATATATATTATATATATATATATATATATATACATTTCTTTGAATATTTTAAACGACACATAAAATATTTTCCCTTAGAATATTTCAATTACATGCGAAAATAATTTAATTTTTTTTTTTTTTTTGCTTTAAAAACGATAACTCATCGTTTTTCCAAAGAAAATTAAACAATTCATGCTCTTCATCAAAAAATTAAATAAAAAATACCTTTAAAAACATATTTTTAAACTTAATTAAGAAACGGTGCTGTACGTTAATATTATTCAGCCAAAGAAATTACTAGAATTAAACTTCAAATACATTTTTTTTCTGAATTTTTTTTTGACAAATTTTTAATTTTGTCTTATTTTTTTCAAATGTTATTTAAGCAGCTTAATCAAATATTCTAAAGTGAATTCCGAATGTTTCCCTATTTTTTTACGATAAAAATTATGAGTTTTCTTACGAAAAGCCTTGATTAAAATGATATTCCTGGGTACTAGATACATTTTTACTGGAAAGAAAGCTGTTAAGAAAGACAGAGACAGAAGTTTCGTAACATTATATATTGTTTTGCAAAAAAATATAGAAATTTTTTAAAATTTGCATAACCTGAAGATATAAGGAGGAAAAAATTATTCCATTTTAACTTCTAATTAAATATCGAAGAACGTGATGAAAACTCAAAAAATATTATTCCATTTTATTTCTTTTTAAAAGCAATGATAAAAAAAACTGAGGGAATGGAACTTCTTGGAAAAATCGTCAAATATTTTTCTAGCTTTTGCACGTTTTTTCGGTTTAATAAACGCTGCTGTGCATTAACATGAGAGGAATTGTAATTTCAATCTGATTTTTATTAGTCTCACTTTGACGTTGCACGAGGGGATGGTCCTCTTTGTTTTGAGACACAAACGAAAGACGAGGATGACACCTGAGCTGTCGTCCTTCCCTCAAAATTTCTACACTATGTTAACGAGAGAATTTTGAGTTTCAAAATATTTAATATGAACCAGCTGATGGTGGGTCTTCAGGGTTGCAGAATTCAAAACCAAGATTCGGCATAATAAGGCATGGAAATGAGTAGTTTGGAGAGCAGCTCAGATATCATCCCCGTCAGTAATCATACCAAACAGTGCTTGGCGCGTAGCACCCCGATATTAAATTTGTTCTAGTAATTTTACTATACTTCTTATTTCTAATCGAGTTAATCCATTTTTTTCTTGCATGTTCAGTGTTTCTTGTCATACATTGAAATGTTAAATAGGTCTACTTTCGAAATGCTAAAGCGAAAAACTGTATAGTTAAGGACTGTATAGTTATTTTAAAATCACAGTACCATACACAAATTAATATGTTATAATATCACGAATTTGCCATGAACTAAGACATATTTTTTGTCTACAAATACCTTTCGAGTTTAGTTTAAAATTTTAAACACTAGGCACACAAATACAAGTTTTCCGTGTAACGGCCATATTTAACTTGGTGAACGTATTTTTAGTGCTATGGAAATTTCTCTTCAATCCTCTTAAAAACCAATAAATGCTCCTTCGGAATTACATAACCCTTCCGATTTCTAAAAAATGTTTTCAAATATTTCTTAAAAGTCTAAGACTTTGAGAAAGAATAATCAAAATAGACAAAAAAAAATTTTTTTTTTAGAAATAGAAAGGAAACTTGGAATCTTTGACTGTTTTCCCTTCATGTGCATAAAAATCGATTCTGGGGAGAAACGTGGAATTTCCGAAAAATCTATCGTAAGTTGCAATCACATGAATTCAAAATGGATGGGAGATAGGAGCTGAAACACATTCATGCTCGAAAGATAAAGAGAAAAGGTTGGAGGAATGTACGATCACAGAATATTGAAATTAAAATTAATTCCCTTCCATTCAGAACTTTTTTTTTCTTTGTTCAATTATTTATCTATATTTTCGTTTACCTTTCGTAAATATACACTTCTTGAATTTCCAAAACTTTCTATTGGAAAAGAACAACCTTTTGACAGTTTTTGGATTGCCGGGAGCTAGGTATGCTGTCGTTTTCCCTCAAATAACGACGGGGTGAGATGCTCCTCATAAGATTTATCACTTCGTTTTCCCTACGTGACTTGTCGAACGATGACAAAGAGGTGCAGGTGGTTGTCGTGAGTCAACACCGAGAATTACCGTAATGGGATGGTAAATCCGCATTTCACTCTCCCCCAAGGTCATCAAAAGGAAAAAACCCGATACAATTTTCCCCTGCAATTTCGTAGAGTGAAACGTAATCGTGGGTTCCTCTTCTGAGGAGATCGCGCCATTTTGTTTAACTGAGAAAAGATTTAGTAGAAATTGTTTGAACTCGAGCGGCTTGAAAAGGCGGTATATTTTAAGAACATGCATAAAATTCATTAAATGGTGATTTGAATTTTTAATCTTAATTCCTTACACAGGTTTTCTTTCCCTCAGTACACTCTGTCCTCTTCCCTTTTGCAACAATCAGAAACCATATGCATTGACTGATTGCATTATTAACGTCGCATTTTAGAGCTAAACATCAGCTATGCAGACGTAATTTTGAATGACTCTCGACGAGGAAAACACCTCATTTGGCTCTCTAGTGTGATAACTACTTCAGCTTCGATATATTTAGCCTACATTAGGTCCTCTGCATGGCAGATTATACACCTCTTATATCTAATGTACACTTATAGATAAAATAAAATGGTGAAATAAGCCATTTCGCTGTAAGGATAAGAAATTATATAATAAAGAAATAGAAAATAAAATAAAGAGAGTGACGTCCTTGAAACATTAACCCATTCAGGACCATGATCACGTATATGTGATCACTTCAGGGAACGCGATATCATATGTGAGATTGCGGTTCCCCCCTTCTGAGGCCCGTGATCACACCGGTGTGATCTTAATTTGGAACTTATGGAATTTAGAATGATTATGAACTATAGATTTCGGCATATTTTATTGTTGAAATAATATTAATTTTCAAATGGAGTTAAGCTTAGCAGGAAAAATCGCTCGGTCCTCAACAGGTTAAATAATATATAATCAATAAATATTTATAAAAGTTAATTGTGATAAATATATTTTATGTAGAAGAAATCAAGTTCATGTTTATACTGTTCAGATTCATTTAAAAATCAACAATACAATTTTAATTTGCACTGCATTTTTCCATTAAATCATTTCAAAAACCTATGTAAAGTTGAAGCCATTCTTAATCTAAATTTAGTGCGCGCGTAAGAGAAAGAGAGAAAGAGAGGAAGAGAAAAGAGTAGATAAAAAGTCATATTTTTTTACCAATGACTTGCAGTCTTAATTTTTCAAAAATTAGGAAATGTGTCAAATTTAAATGTAAATCTTCAAATAAATTTACAAACTCATAATCTAGACTTTAAAACAAAATATGAGAGAGGCCGGTTTTTATTTATTGAAATACGATTCCTGCGAAAAGGAAATTTCACACACAACATCATTTTCCTTTTCTAAGGACGTAGAAAAGAAGTTACGAAAATGATATTTTCAACCAATATTTTCAATCGGATTTCAATCAAAGTACTTTTCCAAAATTAATGCATCACTTGTTTCCTTTGTCGCATCGCTTAAAAAGGTTTTGCCAAATACTTCAATGTAAAATAAAAATTCAGAATGCATGTTGAGATGCGAAAATTCTCTAACATTAACCCCTTCCCTACTTTTCCCGAGCTGAGAGCGGAAAGGCGAAACGTACCATCCTGGCTCATTCCAAGTGTAGCTTAGGCACTGTGAAAATTTACACTGCACAATCGGTCTTTCCCGAATTATTTCACTAGTGCTTTTTTATGGTTTCGAATGCCTTTGTTTATTTTTTTTCAAGAAGTATGAAATATTAAAACTTTTTATCCATAATCCCGGAATAAAATGAGCGTGGAAAGGGTTAAAATTCCATTCTGATTTAACTACCAATCTCAATTAAAATAATCTTTACTTGTTTAACAACTAAACCATGTTGTTGTTGTTTTTTCTTGCGTGTACTGTACATTACATGTTTCGTATTCTGTGCTGTATTTTCAGATTTTACTTAAAATGCATATTTTAATCTGAACAAAATCACACATATTAAGAAGTTTTTTTAAAAAAAAAGTAAGGAATATATAGAATGAAAAATCTATTAAATCTCAATACATTTATTCAATTTTCTGTCTAAAAGACACTAGATATTTTTCTGACTTAAAGTTTTCAGATTGATAAATTAATTGCTTCTTAATGTCTCCCTCTGAAACAAAAAGAAGGCCTGTTAATTCTGAACTACGATAATGCGAACAGGACAACATGTGCCCCTTCACCTTTCAAATTTCCACACCACGCCAACAAAAGGATTTAATGGGCATCTTCTGTAAATAGAGAGTAATTATTTTGAACAGATTCGCAGTAAAGTTTATGTAGCGTAAAAGAAATCAATAATTTCGTTTGTTACTTTGATCTTGATTTTTGTAAAAAGATTTGTGGATTTTGATTGGCTATTTGATGAACTGTTGGCTGCATTAATCTCTCATGTCATCAAATTCTCTCCAGACTAATTAAGAAATAAATGTTTCATATCAGAGGGAGAGTAAAAATAGGTTTAACTGAAGTACAGTATGCATAGAGGATGGATCAGCCGTATTGAGAGGCTGACGGATGTTACATTTGCAGACGCTCGAAGTCCTCACGTTGAAGCCGTGTGGAATTTTAGAAAATGGAGTATCCGATCACACATGTAGACCTCACCACTTAACTTGGTTTAAAATTGTGTGTTCCGTTTTAGCTCCCATGTTGCTTCGTAGTTGGCTAAGTATGTAATTTGGAAAAAAAAGAGTAGTGTTGGCTACAACTGTTTTGGTGACGTCATCCCGCGCATCTCCTCTATCCCTGTAGCCAGTTTCGCTTTAATCGATCACTCAAGTTGGGAATACTGTGTCGTTGAGTGAACACGTGGAACTGCATTCTGCCGGGAAAATTTCGAATTAAAATCAAGTTTCTTGGGAAACTTAAGAAATCAGCCACGAAAAGATTTCAAATATTAACCGTAGCTTATGGAGATGAAACTTTGTCTCGTGCACATGTGTTTGAATGGCATAAGAGGTTTTCTGGGGGAATGGGCACTGTGGAAGGTCCTGAACATGCTAGGCGCCCAAGGTCAACGATTACAAATCAAAACATTGCCACAACTCGTGATATGAGTGGGTTCTCACTCACATCAGTGGCCAGACTGTTAATCAACACTACAATATTGAAGTTCTATAAAGACTACGTGAAAAAATTAGGTGAAAATATGTCAGAATTAGGGATGGATGGATGACTGGTGCACCAAGACAATGCACCCGCTCACACGGCACTATCTGTTAAGCAGCTTCTGACCAGAAAAAATATTAATGTGATGAGGCATCCTCCTTATTCATCTGATTTGACCCCGAGTGACTTTTTTTTTATTTCCTGCAGTTAAATCTTGTAAACAATTATAATTTTATCTCAGTTGAAGAGGTTCAGGTAAAAGCGGAATTTCTCTTGAAGGGCCTTCCAAAAATTTTGTTCCAGAACTGATACCAGCAATGGCAACACCAAATGCAGAAGCGTGCAAATGCTGAAGGAACTACTTTGAAGGTGATAATGTCACGAAGAACTGATTCTGAATGTATACAATGATTTATTGAACCATTCTCTTTTTTTGTGTGTGTCACACCACACATGTAATTTCATTTTGGAAACCACTGCTGTGAACGATAAAAAGATTACAAAAATTAATATCGCTAAGGTTACGAAAAATTATCAAAATAAAAGTGTTGTCAAAAGAAAAAGATGTCACATTTGGCGATTACATTGTAATTTACCTTAACCTTGAAATTAGCTTCGACTTAAAGAACCTATAACAAATCAAATATCTGAGCGAGGAATAATGGCAAACTGCAATTGAATTAACACGCGAATAAACCTCTTAATACAGCCTCATTTTGTAGCGAGAAATATCCGTATCAGCTATTAAAAGAAAACATTGCAGTTATACCTCCCTTTTTTTTCATCTTGACTGCTCTGGAGAAGAACATTATATACAAAATTAGAAGCTGCAGTTCCCTTCATTTCGACTGTTTGCATAAATTAACTAAGGGAAATGATCTTGAGTTCGCCGGAAGATAAAGTAACGAGAGAATGTAATGAATTGTTTAAAAAAAGCAGCAAAAATAAGATAAAACTTCGAAAACTTTTATGCTTCTCGCGTTATATGGCATAAAATGAACAGTGTCTAAATAAAATAAGATAAAGATATTTTAGCATCTGCACTCTGTGTAAATTTTTTATGCTTTGTAAGTGTATTTAAATTCTATACAAATTCGCAATATGAAAACGGCAACTCATTATAAACAAATATTTTTATCGGAGGATTAAAATTTAATAAACTAATATTTACTTTTCAAAGGTCTTGAGCATTTCGAATGTATATATAAGTAGTTTAAATTTCTAAACTCATGTATCTATATTCCTGCAATATTTGCATTATCTGTGCAATATGGAAGATAGTTATTAACATTAAGATCACGTATTTAGAACTCTCACACATTCCCATTTACAATCGGAATAAATTTAGTTACTTCGAAATTGTAATATTATCCGCACGTGCCTTATAAATTGAAATTTGTAGCTGGAAGAGCTGACTGTTGAAACTGAGCATAAATTTCATTTTAAAACTTATTTTTCAGATTTAACTTGCGGTAAAGTTTTATATTAAAAAAAAATCAATAAAGATAAGACATAGAGAAGGGAAAATATTTCTAAATTATTATTGATTTCAAATTTTCTGATATTTATAAAAAAGAGATTTCAGGAAATATAACTAAATTGTACAATCTGTCTGCATTGCGTATATCTATCTTATAAAAATTTTGAAATACATTTATCTGAATTTAATGCATAAAAAAGCAAAAGAAAAAAGATAGAATTTATTAACTAGGCTTATTTAAATATGAAATTTTTATTTCAAAAGTCTGTATAGAGAAAAACTGAATACTTAAAAAATATTCAACGGTATGTTCAAAATAAAATGCTTTTATGTATCAGTGACATATTTCAAGGACCAGTAAACCAAAAATAGATAAAATAAAGTATTAATAATAGGATCGAATTGATTATAATAAGACACCATTTTAGAAAACACTTGCCTTCGAAAGTCTGCGTACAGGCAATCATCTTTCATATTCATGCAAAGATCGCTAATTAAATGAAGTCTTTCTGAATCAATACTATTTTTTATTGATTCCTCTAACGTTTTTAATTCAATAGTGTAAGCAACAATCACCTGAACAATTCATAAAATAATACAAATATTTATAACTTGAGAACAACACAAATCATGTGCGTCAAAAGTCTGCGTACACTATATAGAAAAACCTTTATAATAATGGATTGTAACTAACAGCTAATACTTTTTAAGCTATTCCGTTCTTTCTATAAATCTCTCAACATATTTGGCAATCCCTAATTGTACCTTTTGGGGTTATTTCGTTCCATTCTTCTCCTGTTACCGATTTGTGCATTTCCTTGAATGTTATTACATTCTCCCTGATTATTCACTCGAGTAAATCCCACAAATGCTGTATTGTGCTAAGATCTGGGGACCAGGATGGCTTACGGAATTGGTTTGGGAAATGTCAGAACAATCGTGGCTTCACAATGTGAGACATTTGCTTGGTACTTTTGTGTCGCTGAAAGTAAAAATCATTACTCACAGAGTGTTTATCGGCATATGCCCTGATATTTTACTTCAATAAGTTAAATTTTGTGCATTGTTGATTCAATAAATTCCAGATTACAGTCGAAAGGCTTCCAATGCACCCCCAAACATTATGCCTCCTCCTCCACGTTTGATAGTCGAAAAAGGATTCTATTTCTTAAGATCTGTCCAGGAATTTTTGCAGGTATATTTTTGTTCTTTTTGGAAAAATTACTTTAATTTGAATATATTACATTTTTCCAATAATTATGCGTCCAATTTAAATGTTTTTTTGGCAGAGGTCTTTTTCTTAGCTCTGTTCACTTGAGAGATGAAGGGTTTCTTGAGTGCAACTCGGCTATGATAATCATACTTTTTCAGTTTCGAATGGTGGTAAAGTCATACTTTTCTGTAAGATCTCAGCCACACTTTTAGCCATTTGTGAAGCTTATAGTCTTGGATTTATTTTTATAGAGCGTATTGCGAAGCAAAATTCTCGAGGTGACACTGCAGACGTGCGGCCGCATCTTGACTTGGACGTTAAAATTTTAGTGTATTTGTAGTTTATGTAAACTTTTTGAATTAAGGAATGTCTCCCATTTACTTTTTCAACAATTGCTTTAAAACTTTCCCCCTTTTCTGAAGATCTATTATGATTTTTCTTTCAATAATATATCTATCTTTATTCTGTTACCTGTTATGGAACCACAAAAGCTTGGAAATCTCAAATCTTAAATAAATCTTAAAAGAAGTTTATAATTACATAAAAACACGATTTAGTGCAATTATTTTACAATAAAAGCCCTATAAGGCGATATGGTACCCTAAAAATGATTAAACTGTCGGAAAAAATTTTATTGGCTTATTTGATACCCCGAATCTTTATAAATATGCCTGCAAAATTTCAAAGCTTTACCTGCATTTTTCATTAAGTAATGGAGCAATGTTTGATGCTAAACAGCAACTACCACGCCTACATTTCATATTATCTGTTAGAAAAGAGCCCGCTGAAAAATTAATTAATTATTTTTCTACCTCGCGCATATGAGACTGACATTATATATGCAGTAACAAATCATTTCAAGAAAGAATTGTACAATTCAGGCAAAAATTCTAGTTTGTGAATTGTTCATTGGGAAGAACAAATGGATTTGGTCAAGATTTAAAAGTTGTGCGTGCTTTTTATGATATTATTATGAATGGAATTAAAACTTCAAAACGGATTCTATCGAAGCACAAATATTAAATTTCATTTTGATAACTCAGATAATTAAAATTCTAATTCGCAAAAATAGAAAAACTCTCCCAGTTGTATATATTTGTATTTGGTGATATATATACAAGGGGTGATCAAATGAAAAGGTACGAAACGACATAAAAATGAAAAAGTTAAATATTTGCATATTCCGCCAAGGGAGAATGTAGCGAGACATCTCGGGATGCCATTGGAGATTCTGACTGGGATCGAATCATGCGCGGGTGCCCGCATGCGCAGGAGAGAGCAAAGGCTCTTATAAAAAGCGGCGTCCAAATGATGCGAGCACAGAATTACTCGAGCACAGAAAAAGCATTAACTCCGATGTGTACTGTGAGACACTCCGACGCTTACGCAGGTCCATCAAGAACAAAAGACCGGGGCTGCTCACGGAGGGTGTGGTTCTGCTCCATGATAACGTGCGTCCACACGTCTCCAGAGTCCCACAAATGGAACTGGACAAGTTCCAATGGGAGACGTTTGACCATCCGTCCTACAGTCCGGACATGTCACCCTGCGATTTCCATGTGTTTGGTCCACTGAAGAAACACCTGAAAGGAAAGCGCTTCAACTCGGACGACGTACTCAAGGACACTGTGAAGGACTGGGTCTCGTCACAGCCACAGGAATTCTGGGAACAAGGAATCCTGCGGCTTGTTCATTAGTGGGATCGTTGTGCTCAGGCCTATGGTGTATATTTTGAATAAAGTCTATATTTGTACCCACCATGTCGTTTCGTACCTTTTCATTTGATCACCCTTTGTATATATCCCATGTGTGTGAAAATCAGCACTTTAATAATTAAAATATTTGAAGATATTTATTTAATCAAATGCACATATGCAGTTCTTAGATTTTGATATATTTTACCTATAAATTGCTATTTGATTTTGCTTTCATTCGTGTACAATATCTAACATGCGAAGGCTTTTAAAATCATGGAAATAAAAAATAAAGGCATAAACATTTTTTGTACATGTTGTGCATTATCTCTGAGCATGGAATTAGCTCTGAAGTGCGTGTATTTATTTTTTTCATAATTATTAAGATTTATGAAATATTGATCTTTCATTCGTTTTTTTTCTATATATTCATTATGGCAGTATACTGTTTAATTGTTCTACATATGTGCAATTTTTTATGGTAAGTAATTTTAAATAAGCTAATTAACATTTCATAAAAGTTTCAGACTATTCGATGAGTATTATATCATGCTATTCATGGAATGAAAACTTCCAACTCATTTTTCTCCATGTTGAATTTTTGTACATATCCTGTTATTCAAAACCTTAAGGCTTTTTTGATAATTAAAGTATGGTTTTGAAATTTTTTATACATGTTCTTAAATGTATGTTTTGTAAAACTGTGCATGGAATTAACTTTAACAAGTTTGGTATTTTTTCTAAAAAATTTCAAAATCAAAATTAATGTTTTTTTGAGAATTTTCGGAAATTTAACTATAAAAAAATTAATAAAAAATTAAAGAGCCGCATCAGAAAAAAAACATGCACAGTTTTATGTAGTATATTATAAGGTACATGGGAAAAAAATTTGAAAGAAAAGAGACATATTTAAAAAAGCCTCAGAGATTTAAAAAATGCTTAAAAACGCTAAAAAATTTTTAATTTTACAAACATTTTGCAACAAATTAAAAAAAATTTGTATGGATTTAATATTAAGTATTAACCTTTATAAAATACAATTAAAACCAAATATCAAATATTAAAAATTAAAAAAAATTTTGAAGATGGTACCATATCGCCTTAAACGATCTATTTTGTAACTGTACGCAGACTTTTGACGCGGATTGTTGGTGATTATTTGGTGATCATTCTTGTTTTTTTTTCTTGTTAAGATGAATTTTGTTGCTGTTGTTTGAAAAAGGAAATTTTGAAGAATCCGTGACAGCTCTGTTGATTTTCTAAAGTGAGATTTTAATAGTAATTATAGCATAAACACATAAGATGATTGCATGTACGCAGACTTTCGGAGGCAAGTTTATATACACCGGTGTCCCAAAGTTAGGCATAAATTGTAAAATGCGAAAAACGTGGAGTAAATATTCGTAAAATTATTCCAAAATTCTTGCGGATATTAATTGGGTGAAGAAGAAACATTGGGTTTATGCAAAACTTTTCAGTCGACTACGTCCTGCGCGAAACACCAGCGACAAAGAACGTTGTTAACCATGAAACAAGGTGAATTATGGCACAAAGACGCCGACTGGACATGTTTACGAAAGGAAGAATCGTTGGAATGCTGGAATCCTCACGATCACAATCCAAAGTGTCTCGAATTCTAAAAGTGGACCAGTCTGTGATCTCAAGACTGTGGCAGAGGTTTCAAAGAACGGAAGATGTTACCCAACAACCAATATCGGGTCGACCAAGACCGATATCTGATAATAAGTGCGCGAAGTCAGAGGGGCACTACTGCCAGAGCACTGAGTTCGGCGCTCACAGTCGCAACAGGAATACGAATTTCGAGACAAACTGTTTACAGGAGACTCAATCACGCTGGTCTGTATCTGGCAGAAGACCAGCAGTTCGCATTCCCCTCACGTCTGCGCATAAACGCGCTCGTTTGAACTGGAGTTTGAAGCATCAACATTGAAGTGTGGGCCAATGTGATGTTCAGTGACGAGTCCCGGTTTTGTCTGAGTAGTGATTCTCGGTGGGTAACGATATGGAGAGAACGTGGAACACGTTTTGAACCTAGAAACATAATGGAAAGACATCATTTTCCATCAAGAATAGTAATGGTATGGGCAGGCATCATGATGGACAGCCGCACAGACCTCCATTTCTTTGACACGGGGTCTGTGACTGCTCAAAGATCCAGAGACGAAGTTCTTGAGCCTTATGTTTGCTTGTTTCGAGGTGCTGTCGGTCCTGACTTCATATTTATGAATGATAATGCGCCCTGTCACTGAGCAATGCTGATTGATGAATTCCTTGAAACGGAAAACATCCAGCGCATGTCATGGCCTGCGAACTCCCCTGATTTAAATCCTATCGAGCATGTATGGGATATGCTCGAAAGACAAATTGCAGCCCTTTCGCACCCACCAATCTCCGTTACAGAGAGCTCTCCAAGAAGCTTGAAACCGTTTGAGCCCACAACTCATTCATCATCTCATAGCAAGTATGGTAAAAAGCTGTGCAGCGTGCCTGGCTGTCAGAGGTGACCACACGCCTTATTAAACTGCAGCATCAGTATTTTATTTAATGTTTTCTTTCATTTTTTCTTTAAAGTGTGAATCCTTGCTATGCTCAGTTTTCTTTCAAACTGCTACTTTGGATAATAAAATTAATTATCATTCTTTTGATTTGCTTCCTTATTTTATAATCATTTTACTCTCGCATATCAGGTTTCCCGCCATTCTGATTTACAGTTCCTTCTTTATTCACATAATTATCAATTATGCTTAACTTTTGGACACCAGTGTACATACTAGCCGTTACCCGCCCTCTTGGATAGGTATTTCATGATGTTATACGAATGTATACTTTTTATATACGTATGAATTATTGATATCTATATAAGCATTAAGAATTCAATTAAATTGAAAAATTTTCCTCTCATTCTAGCCCAGCGTTTCTCCAACTGCAGGGCGCACACCCCTAGGGGCATGATATTCCTACGTGGGGGAACGCTTGAGAATATTGAAAACCCTAAAATAAAAAATTTAAAATAATTATCAATTTTAAAAGGAAGCAAAACAAAATACATTCTGACATAATAAAAAGTAAAAAACTTATTCGCACTGACATAATACACTTATAAATGTATCAATACGACAAAAAGGTTTTTTGATAGTTAATTTATCAATACTAAATTAAAAACAAGTTTAATAATTACTAGTGACTTCCATAGGCTTGAAATATTACGTAATAATATGCAAAATATAATTCTAATCTTCATAATTTGTGTGGGCAGTTTGTGGTGACCTGTAGCCACCTCTTACTTTAATACCTTCCTGTCTATCTGAAAACCCGGCCATATGTGTTGGAGGAACTAAATGATCGGAAGACATTATTCCAATTCAATCTTATTTATTGATTCTTATCAGATATTATGAACAGACACGACACAATTCTACTTAAGGTAGAGAGTAGAGTGCAGAGGAGAAATTTAAATACAAGCGGGGATAATAATACAGAATTTCAACTGAATCTAGGGCAGCTTAAACAAGCACAATTACAACTACGCTTCACACAAATAATCAGATTTACACTCATGTCCATAAATTAAGGATAATGAAGTTCAGGCAAAGAAAGAGACTGAAGCAAAACAAATTTGACTTATTTGTAAGTCTATTTATTAAACAAAAGGTAAAGAGCAAAAAAAAAAATGCTATATGTTTGACATAATTAATAAAAAATGCGATTTTTACTCCCTGGAACAAATTTCAAAAAATAACCTATTTACAAAAAACAGTATAACATGGTTAGTATGATGGTTAATACGGAGTATGTCTCCCGGACGATGCAATACAGGCCTTACAACGCCTACGCATGCTGAGTATCAAAATATCAATCTGATCTTGGGGAATATTACACCACTCAGCAAGCAATGCCCTCCGAAGTTCCGGTAGACAGGTGGGAGGGTTTGACGGGCTGCAATTCGTCTGCCAAGCATATCCCACACATGCTCTATTGGATTCAAGTCCGGTGAGTATGCTGGCCAATCCATACGTGTGATATCCTCTGATTGAAGGCATTCGTCTACAATGTTTGCACGGTGAGGACGGGCGTTGTCATCCATAAACAGAAATTCAGCACCCATGGCGCCCCAAAACAAACGTACCAGAATGACATCCCGATAGATGTGGCCTGTCATCGTTACACTCTGAACATGCAGGTCAGTTCTGGAACCAAGAATAATTCCTCCCCAAATGAGCCATCCTGCACCACCGTAACGGTGTCGTTCAATGGTGTTTTCTTGGTAGTAACGGGTACCTGGCGCTCTCCATAAGGAAGTCCGGCGAGATTCAGACTGTAAACTAAACCTGGACTCGTCGGAAAACATCACACAAGACCACTGTTGCGGTGTCCATAATGCATGCTCTCTACTCCAGGTTAATCGCAGGCAACAGAGAGTTGCGGTAAGTGGAACACATCTGACAGGCCTACGAGCATATAGACCAATGTGCCCTAAGCGTCTGTACACAGTCTGCCTTAAAACTGTCGTACCGGTAGCTGAAGAGAGCTGACGAAATAGGTCTGATTCTGTGCTCAGTCTGTTTTTTTTGCAGTAACTGCCAAATACCGGTCCTCATTCGGCGTTGTAACTCGGGGGCGACCTGTGCTGTAACATCTACTCACATTACCATCATCTTGGAATCGTTTCCGAAGCCCGGAGATGACACTCTGGAAGATTCCAAGTTCCTCGGATTCTTCCAGCTGGGTACATCCACATTCCAGTCGTCTGATAACTCTACCGCGTAAAAAATCCTCCAAATGCTTCCTTTGTGCCATAACTATGCGGTTATTGCACTGAAAGGCTTTTAAAGCGCTTGTGAATAATTTTACTTCTTTGCCACCATTCCTTATATACCCCTCTCTTACACTCTCGTCATTGTGACGTACTGTCCGCGCCTTCTGGTGGTTTCCTGTAATTTGCATATTCTTTTTCAAGATATGTGTGATAATTCTATAGGTGAAATTTTTACTTTAGAGTTCAGTTTCTGTGTAATTCTGAATTATCCTTAATTTATGGTCATGAGTGTACTTATTCAATGTTACTATACCTTATATTTTACGTCTGCGGTTCCTTTGTGACGAACTTCAGGCACTCAAATTAGCTGGATGAATTGACGAAGACTCCACGCTACGTAATAGTGAATTTCAATAATTTTAATCCGCTTCTCTTGGCGCACATCAAAACGTATCAAGCTCGCTTAACTTGTCAACAACTACGTGTCGACCTCCCCACTTTTTTTTAATTCACTTGACTTCGCACTTTCTCTTACTTAGCTCTCTTTAACACGCGAAAACGGAATTTATGTAATATTTCTTATTTACATAAATCACGCTTGGCTCTTGATGAAGGTTGGTTGAAATAAATCCTTTGATTTAAGGATAAAAAGAAGAGGTTAGTGAAAAACCGTATAGATCTGTCACAAGTTTATTATGAAAGTCACAGTGTAGCTTTAGCGTCAAAGTACATTATTATCGCATTCAATACGTAATTGTTGTATGAGAAGGGGCGTGGTGAAAATTGTGTGACTGAAAATTGGGTCGTAATTTTTGAAAGTTTGAGAAGCACTGCTCTAGCTTCTTGACTTAAAAAGGACAGAGCTTTTAAATAATAATTTTTGAAAGTGATGTAGAATTTTCTTTTTCGCTCTCATTACCCCCTCCCCAAGTAGATTTCCGCATTTGAATTCGATCTCTTCTGAATAAAATAAACATTCTTGCCAAATTTTGTGTCTAAATCTTATATTCCAAAAGCGGAATTTTTTTTTATCAATAAGCTCTAGTAACCGCCTTTGAGGGTCGATTTCCGAAAGATCCTTTCTTAGGAAATTTTGACCCAACAAAGGAAACATACCAAGCTTCATTATTGTACGCCTAGTAGTTCAAAAACGGCATTTTTTCTATCAATACGCCGTAAAAGATAACTGTTCATCCCATAGTATCATCCCTATAGTATCCACTATCTCAGTAAAACTCTTTCTTAGCGGATTTCCGGTCAACAAAAGTAACATGCATACGAAATTTCATTACGATAAGTTGTAGTTCGATAACGGATTTTTTTATGAATACATTCCAGCAACTCCCCGTTCCCCCCATGGGATTTAATTTCCTTAAAACCAGTTCTTCAGGATCTATAATCAACAAAAGAAAAATGTCTACAAAATTTCAAGTCTGTATATTTAACAATTCAAAAACAAGAATTTTTATCTTTTTCGCTCCTTAACCTAACGAAACCCTCCTTAGAAGTCGATTTTCGCAAAACCGTTCGTTTTTAGAGAACTCCCATTCCAAGAAAGGAATATGTCTACCAAATTTCATATTTGTAGGTATAATAGAATGAAAACAAAAATATTTATCTGTAACGCTCTTTAATCCCTCTAAACGACCCTTGAGGTTTCTTTTGGGCTGATCAATTAGTGGAGGAACATGCCTACCAAATTTCAAGTCTGTAGGTCTAATAGTTCCGGAGATATTGTGATGAGTGAGTGGGTCGCTTTTTTCCTTTTTATATATAGATACATCACTGACGATTAAAATTGCAACATCAGGAAGGAAAGCAAACAATAAAACTTTATACTTGCTGTACGAGTATTTTATATTAAGATGTAAAATATTAGTTAATTTGTAAACAATTTGGGGAGGGGGGGAATAGAAGGTGCGAAATCAGGGCACATAGCTAACAACTCTGACAATCGCCGGTTAGGTATTGAGTCGAACTCAGATTGGATGCAGAGTCTACTTCAAATTTATGTCACACTTCATCAATTGTAAGGGCTGAAGAGCAATGATGGTTCAATCTCTCGGCAACCCTCAGCCAAATGTTTTTAATGGGTGAGAGATCTGAGAACGCGCTGACCAGGGAATAGTCTTCTGTGTCGAGATGGGTCAAAACATGGCGGACAACGTACAGTCTTCCGTTTTCTTGATGAAAGAGGACGTCTCCAGGACTTCTAAGATAAGGCTCAGGCACCAGCCTTAAGATCTGAGAAATGTAACAGTGGCTGTTTAGATTACTGACAATGTTTTTTCTTTAAAAATTGTTATTTCTGGTGGCAAAAGAAATACAAAAAATAAACGTACAAAAGAAAAAATGTATAACATAAAAAACAAATACAGAAGTAACCGAAGTCATTCGAAGTGTTGGCGTGCCTCAAAAGTTCTCTAGCACGCCAAAAAAGAATGTCCATTGTGACCCTACTCCGGGAAGGGGAGAAAGTTACTTGTGAAAGATTTGTAAACATATCAAATTTCATGATTTAGCATATACTCCCGCTTCGAACCCTTCAAATTTCAACCTAAAAAAACTGACGTTATACATATAGGAAACAAAATAAGGAAATAAGGTATGTTGAATGAAATACCAAATTCACATTCAATAATATTTCAGAAAATATATTAGATTCGATCCAAATGCTGCTTTGGCAGGGTCCGGTTTGTTCGGCCCTTGAGCCGCCGCTGATTATATAAAGTTTGGTCCCCAAATGAATTTCCTTAGTCATGCCCTTCCCTTGTCAGTTAGGAAGAATATCATACGAAATCAAACGAAATGAAACAACAAACTCGAGGACTCACTTCATAATATTAATATAAGAGAAGCTTAAAAAGGGAAATAAGAATGTCTTCACTCAAGCAGTAAAAATAAAAAAAAATTTTTTAAAAAACAGGAAAGTTAGTCTCGGTACGTAGTCTCATTTTGGACATATTTTGTGTCACACAATTACGAAGTATTTTACCACTTTATATTACTTGTTGCAATATTTTGTTCAATTCATTTTTTTTCATTCTTCCTTCGCATCTCTTTTCTGAAGTTTTACGAAAGGGTTGATTAATTTGACGATTTTTGAATACTTCAATACGTTTTATGTGATATTCAGAATTATATACCTTTCATACATTTTTTAAATAAAATATAAAAGTACTTTTTAAGATGGTTTGATGCTTATAAAGATGTAGAAGCTCTTATTTTAAAATTATCTAACTTTAATTTATTATTTTTAATTTATTAAAATTATCTAACTTTAATTTATTAAAACTATCTAAACTTAATTTATTATTTTTAATTTATTAAAATTATCTAAGTTTAATTTATTAAAATTATCTAAGTTTAATTTATTAAAATTATCTAAGTTTAATTTATTAAAATTATCTAAGTTTAATTTATTAAAATTATCTAACTTTAATTAATTTATTTTTAATTTACTAAAATTATCTAACTTTATATATTTTATTTATTTCGCTCTTTCGGACAGCAAAAATGAAAGATTACATGGTAAATTACTTTTAAAGCCGAGAAAATTAGAGGTTTTTCATAAAAAGATAATTTATTAAATTATAACAAATATAAAAACTCTTGATATTTTATGTATGAAAAAAAGGTTGTGTATTAAGCGAAATTATTTTTTTTCTTTGAGATTTATGGCAACTTATAACTACTGTGAGGGAAAAAAGTATTAATTTCAACAATTTTTATCAGATATTCTAGCTACATTTATGGAAAATCTTTGGTATATAACTTAAAATTCCCGTTACTTTTTCATGTTCGAAGAAATGCATTTAAATAAACGCATTTTCCCCTGGGGGTAAAAACAGAAATCACATGGAGCTATGTCAGAAGAGTAGGGTGGCCGACGAAAAGTTGTGTTTGATCAGAAAACTGTATTTACTGAAGAATATGCGAATGCGGGGTTGTGCCAATCAATGATCTGCTGATTTTGCTTCGGGTTGTGTGCGTTTCGCAATGCCACGAAGTCGGTTTGGGTTGTTCCCCGTGATCCATATTTGAAATGGATCACGCTATTGGAGTCAAAGAAGATGGCCACCTTGACTTTCTTTTTGAATAATTTGGTCAAGTCAAATGCTTTTTCTCATAGATCTGTGACGGATCTGTACGCAACCTTCTCACTAATCCTTTTGGGGGAAACTTTGGACTAGCATTCGCGTTAATTTATGTGGCCGCGGTAGCCAAGTGGTCAAGGCATCAGATCATGGCTGGCGTGTCATGAGTTTGAGCCCAGTACCACTGAAGTCCCGCCGTGTAGGGGAGCAATGTACGTTAAATTTGTCGAGTGCTCAAACGTCCTCCCGTTGGTGTGGTGTGGTAGTTAGGAGAGAGGGGTGCAAGCTGAGGTGTCGTCCGCGTCACTTGACCATGGTTCAAAATTATGCGGTCCTTCGCCAAAAGCCCTCGTGTATAGCTGAAAAGTGCGACGTTAATATTCACTCACTCACTCACTCGCGTTAATTCACAGCCATCCCTCTCAAGAAGAAACCCTGATATGGGGATTAGTTTGATTAAAGTCAGGGTTTTGTAATTGTCAGATAGAAGGAGCGGAGGAACTGTTGTGGCGATACGTAGGTGAGATTTAATTCCTTTTCACAACTTGAGTTTAGAAGGGAGTTTGCCACTATACTAAATTAGTGGATTGAAAACTTATAACCTAAGATAGATTAGGTTAAATTTAACTGATTACTTGCGCTTGTTCACTTAGGGTCCATTGCCTTCTTTATATCACTTCTAGTGCCTCCTCTTGCAGTTTAACTTGTGGTTGATTAGTATGCTTGAATAGTAATAAAATAATAACTATTATGGAAATTTCTGGTCGTGCTTTGTTCCCCCCCACACACACCCTTAGGTAAGTAGGAAGGTTAGGGAGCGACTTCAAATGGAAGTCGCTTACACAGATCTTTTATGAAAAATTTAGAGGTTCTACTGAAGAATAACTAAATTTTACACAAAATCCAATGCATTGTTTAAAATAATTTGTCCTTTTGTCAAAAATAAAAATCTGACGGTACTCACTCATCGACTGTCTGCAAACGATTAAGGCCGTAAATAAAAAAAAATTCACGTATGGGCATTAAGGTTATGTACATACATTCACTGAACAGCGCCTCCTTAGCTTCATCTCTTTACTTACGTAAAATTTTGGTGGGATATTCTAAATACATTTCATATGCGCATAATGCTACGTGATAAAATGAAATGCCTCCTGATTAAAGTGCAAATAATTATCAATAATCAGTATTCATCTTATGTTTAGAAAATGATTAATTAACGTCGTAGTCTGAAGCAACACAAGGGCTTTTGATAAAGTAATTCGTATTTTGAACCACAGCTAAGTGACGAGGACGACACCTGAGCCTGCACTTCTACAAGATACCAGCGAGAAGACATTAGCTTCGATGGATTTAACATGCATCAACCCCTCTACACGGTCGGTCTTCATTGGCACTAGGGCTCGAACTCACGAGACGCTGGCCAACAGCTCGTGACCTTGACTACTAGGTTACCGGGGCCACTCGTCCCATATTAAAGAATAGGACTATGCACGTATTTTAAATTGAAAAAGGCTTTGACAAGAATACATTTCACACACACATTCTAGTTTCTTTATTCCATAGAGACAAACGCATTCGATATACTAGTTATTTTTTGTTTCAATAAAAAATTCGATCCATTTTTTCCCGTATAAAATATATATTATACTCGGTCTTCCCTATTGTAATTTTCCCTGATATTCCACTTCTGTTAAAGTGAAACATGAGACATATAATATATTTCGAAATTTTAAAGACATAGCTGAACAAAAGTATATAACTTATCACAAATTTATTTTGAAATTCTAGAATATTGAAAAATGTTCCGTATAAATGCTCCTTTTAAGAAAGACTTTCAGTAAAATTATACTAACTATTTTGTGTAGTTTCAAAAGAATGAATCTTCATTCCTAAAAATAACTCAAAAATTTAATACGCATTTGAAAAGTATATAAAATTTTATACTAAAAAAATAATATCTTTCGAAATTTATTAATAAAATAGCAAAGACGAGATGAATCCAAATTCCACTCGATGGTACTTTAAATTTTATTAGAAAAATTGCAGATGTGTCTCATTTAGAAATAAAAATAGACAATTTCAGATGGAGTTAATGACACCCCTTAGTATGCAATATGTAAATCAGTGATAAAATTTCTCTATTTTCCTGCTCTCGTTAAAATTTTATTCAAAAACGATGTCAATTTTTAATTTCCGTCAAATGAAACTACTTCGAACGAGAATATTTGAGCGCATTTAAACGAAGAATATTTAATGCGTATTCTCCTGTAAAATGATATAATTGATGTCCCGGTAGAATATGCTTGCCTTATTTTGTTTCCGTAAACGTACAATCATTGAAAATTCTCTCTTTTTTTTACTTCTAAGAATTAAAAAATTTATTCATAAACATAATAAAATTTTATCTTCTAAAAGAAGGGACGACAAAGGGATGCCATTTTTCACATTCAAACAATAAAGTAATAATAATTTAAGTATAATAAGCGAAGAGCAACAATATAATAAAGAGTGCAATCGTGTAAATTAAAGCAAAATATACATGGAAGAATAATATATTACATAAGAATTATGTAGCGTGCATTTTTGTGTCATTAATTGGTTAATTGATAGTACATACATTTTGTTCTAATAAGAAAACAAAAACAAATGCTTTTTTATGGCAATATATTTAAAAATAGCTTCTTTTATTAAATTTAACAATTAATTTAATAATTTATTTTACAAATTACCATATATAATATTTATATATATATATATATATATATATATATATATATAAAAATTTAATTAAAAATTTATAAATTAATTAAAAAAAATTTTTACAAATTAACTTTATATATATATATATACTCTTTATTGCAAAAAAAAATTGATGCCATCACGACGGTTTCGAAGACCGTATAGACAACTGAATGACTTCGAAAGTGGTCACATTGTCAGAATTCTTCAAGCTGGGTGTTCATACCGAGCAATAGGTTGTCCCCTGCAACGTACAGACACAAGCTGTTCAAAGGTACTGGCAGAAATGGTTGCTGTGAGGAACTTGACGAAATGAACTTTCTGGATGTCCAAGATGCACAAATGCGAGGCAAAATCGGATTATTGTTCAGTAAGCCCGAAACTGTCCAATGGTAGCATTGTCTACTATTCAACGCTTACTAAAGCCTCTTTGCAACCCCTCGTGGTACCTTACACCATTTCAAGGCGCTGGGCTGAGACGGGTTTACACTCACAGCGGCCCTAAGGACGTCTGCCTTTGACCCCACAACATTGCCTAATAAGGATAACAACAGAAAATGGTTTAAAACAAATATGCAACAAAAAAAATCACAAAATTTCATACAATCATCACAGGAGGTGCCCGAAATTGCGTCTCTGTATGCACGACACCTACAGTTAGTGGTGCCGTGGTAGGCTAGGGTTATGGTTAGGAACTTTCGGCCGGAGTGTCACAGGTTCGAGTCAGAAAACACATCGTGTAGAGAGAACCGATGCAAATTTAACCTGCCCAGGCCCAATGTCCCTCCTGGAGTGGTAGAATCCTTTGAAGAGGGAGGTACTAGCTCAGGTGTCGCCCTCGTCATTTGACCAAGGTTGAAAATTACGGTCCGTCGCCAGTAGCTTTATAGTGCGACGAATATAATTCTTCAACAAATCCTGAGGAAATAAATCTGGGTACATACGACAGGACTTCCACTTTTAATTCATTAGTTTCCAAAAGTCCTATGTTGTCACGTACGAATGCGTCGTAATGGGGTGACACCTCACAATTTAGAAACAGCATTCGGCATTGAACATGGACAGCGACGGTATTCAGCGATTTCGGAAAAGCCTTTTGAAGGAAGATCAGATACTAGCGACCAACCAGTCGAGGAGGCCAGAGGTATAAACAGACGAGATAGCTCACTACGATACTCACTCACACATTAACATAGAAATGATGTAGTGCGCTCATCGCAGAGTGAGTGAGTGAATATTAACGTCGCACTTTTCTGCTACTCGATTGCTTTTAGGGGACAGACATCGTCATTTTAAACCATGATCAAGGGCCCAGGATGACGCCTGAGCTGGCACCCCATCTCATAACTTTCTCACCACACCTATGGGAGGCCGCAGTAGCCAAGTGGTCAAGGTATCAGATCATGGCTAGCGTGTCATGAGTACCACTGAAGACCCACCGTGTAGGAGAGCGATGCACGTTAACTCTGTCGAGAGCTCAAATATTCTCCCGTTGGTGTGGTGTGGCAGTTAGGAGAGGGGATGCCAGCTAAGATGTCGTCAGCGTCACTTGACCCTGGTTCAAAATTAAGTGGTCCGTCGCTAAAAGCCCTCGTGTATAGCTGAACAGTGTGACGTTAATATTTACTCACTCACTCACACCAATTGGAGAAGATTTGAACCTCGATATATTTAACGTGCATCGCTCTCCTCTGCACGGCGAGTCTTCAGTGGTACCTCACTCATGACACGCCGGCCACGAGTCCTTTACCTTGACCACTAGGCTACCACGACCACCAGTGCCCATAGGAGAACAAAGCAGAATTGGGAAGCTACAACTGTCGCCAAGCTGTCATCCTACCACTCTCAAAACTTTCGAAACATGAGAACGCGAGGACTTTTAGCATCGGCAGGTTGAACATACATACTTCTCTACACGGTAAGTCTTCAGTGTCACTAGGGCTGGAATTTGCGACTTCCAACCGTTACTATTCATCTCTTGTGGCCACGTGACCCTCGCAAGAACTGTAAACTCGATACTCGATTTCAACAAGGTTGTTAAAAGGGATTTCATGACCACTAAAGCTGCTGTCACCTCCTTGTCATGACTGAAAGTTTTGTTATAAATAACATTTAAAAATAATAAAATTTAATTAATTAATAAAAAAATTGAAAAAGCTGTATTAACATCAAATGTCATCTACTACAAATTACAAAAATGTATTTGAACTTGAGTGTGGATGAATAAAAAATATTTTATTAACGAATGAAAATTTGAAGATGATATATAAAGAAGGGAGAGAATGAACTATATATAATAGTAGGAATTGAATAACTTAGTTTCTTAAATCTCGCACTACTCATCAGATTTCCCAAATCATCACAGCTAACAAGAATGTGATACTTAAGAAATTAAATTACTGATTTATTACATATACACAGCTATTCATTACAATATTTACATTTAAATACAAGTTATTCAAACTACTGAGCATTTCAATACTTCAGAATATCTTATTGGTGATGGAACAGGCAAAACACAACGTCTCCTCTTGAGTGTTTCCAGTCGTCTCCTATCTCCACTCTCTTGAAATGGGGTGGTCCCTTCTTACATTTCGAATTTCTCTTGAGATTCGACCCGCAGGTAGAATCCAGTTATTTTTTTCTCATAGCCATCGGTGTTCTGCTTGATGTCAGATAAAAGGATCCTGTAATATTTTGGGGGTGCATGTGTGGTTCAGAACACCGTAATATTATCTGCATAGGAAAGCCAATCTTGTAGCTAGCTGCGAGTTGGGGAAATGTTACACTGGGAAATTATGATTGCACTTGTATTATCGGACGTTGTGCTCAAGCTGGGTTCTATAAACGCCAGACCGAGGGTTGAAAAAAAGGGAATTTCCTCACCTAAGCAGATCTTTTTGAACTGTTATTTTGGTGATAGGGTAATTCGATTGTTGGATTTTTTTTTGTCTCTGGGTGATACAGTAAATATTGCTTTATAGAATTATCACTCGGTCTCGCCCTTGAAGATGCAAATTAAAGGTCACAAGTCACGAAGACCACAATGACGTCTGAACAGTTGTGGTGAATGCCAAACTTTATGAGAAAGACTGTATTACATTCATTTGTCGGAAAGGTACATAAAAACTCGCTTTGTAAATTATAAAAATAGAGTATGCTGATTGAAGGTTAATTAACTTCGCACTTAAAGTAGCAGAGGGCTATTAATGACGGAACTCCTAATTTTGAACCATGATCAAGTGAGGAGGATGCCACTCGAGTGGGAACACCACTCTCCTAACTTTCAAACCACGACAACGTGGTGATTTCGAGTTGTGACAGATTTAATAGGAATCAGCTCTTAAACACGATATGTCTTCTTCAGTTGCGCCAGAACTCAAATCTCGCGACTCGACAAAGATGACCCGAGTTCTTGACCATGACAGCTAGAACACTGAGTGTGTTGAAGTTTGTTCTTCAAACTGCAGGAAGCATTCCTAGTCTCCGCACTCTTTTATATATAATAAATATTTCAATTTTTGTAATAAAAAGGTATTTGTGAATTCCGGTTTTTATTTTAAGATTTTTTTTTACTCACTTAAAATGCGTATTTGTTTATAATATCTTTAAGTAAAAATTAAAGGATAAAGTTATTAATGTAATATTTTTATCCTTTTCTTAAACAGGTAACATAAAAAAAACTCAGTTAATTCCTACTTTGGATGGATGAATAGAAAGTATTTCATTAACAATTGAAAATTTGAACTAGATAGTTATATATATAGAGAGAGAATGAATAAATAGTAGGAATTTAAAAATCAACATGGTTTTTGTCTGCATTGTCGTAATAATGCACTCCCAGTTTGGCTAGTTTGGCTTAAAAACCGGTTTTCGACGCCATCTTTTGTCATTGTTTTCACAGTTACAACAATGGAAACGAATCTAAGTTGGCTTCGAAAACAGGTAATTAGTTTAATTAATTAAATTTAATTAATGAATTAATAATTGAAAAAACTGTATTAGCATCAAGTATCATCCCCTAAAGTTTAAAAAAAAATTTCAACTTGATTGGAAAGTATTTTATAAACGATTGAAAATTTTAACAAGATATATATATATTGGAAGAATCCTTTTACTGGGTAATTCTTTTGATATTTTTCTGCTTAAACATTTTGGGAGAATTTTTTGCTTAATAGTAGTCGGTTGTTCTTTCATATTTCTATGAGATTTTTTATACTTTGGATTTTTTATACTTTGAATTTTTTATACTTAGAATTTTTATACTTTAAATTTCTATTTATTTTATTTTGGTCTTTCCTACCGAGTTGCAAAGGGGGAAGGTTGGCGCCTTCAAACTAGTTTAACCCCACTTATTCGGTCCTAAGTCCGAAATTGCATTTTGACTCGCTAGGTTCCTATTTGTATTTCATTAAATTTGATCTTAATTTTTTTTATTTTTTTTTATTTCTTGTAATGTTCTATATTTTATATAAATTTCTTCCATATATATATATATATAGGGAGAGAGTGACCTAATAGTAGGAATAGAAAAAAATAGATGTTATCAAGCTTTATAAGAATAAGTCATTAAACATATCTTCTCTCCATGTCAAAAAATTGTGATCATACAAAATATTTAAATACAAAAATGAGATTTTGCTATTCTACCCTTTTGCATTATGTAACTCCTTGTTCGAATCGGTTCATTTCTTTTCTGGCGTAAAATGTTTTCCACATTTCGTCTCTTACATTGTAATGGTAATGTGGCAATGTTGCCAATGCTACTGTGTAACGCTAGTTTTATGCAGTGTTTTCCTATTTTAAAAACGCGCTACTGTAATAGAAATGAATAAATTGAAACAGGCAAAATTTTGGCACGGTTTTGAACCTTGGTCAAGTGGTGAGAATGACACTTGAACTAGCATCCCACATTTCAGATTTCCGAACTGACAAAAGTACTTGAAATATCGATAGATTAAAAGTGTATCACTCTGAGGGTCTTAAGGGGGACTCTGCGAATGCAGGACTCGACAGAAATAGCGGCAGTGACCCATGGCGGCTGTGGCTATGAAGAATGCGCAAATTTATTAATCATGAAGTAGAGAAACTCATGTATGTATATGTCTGTGTGTGTGTTCGAAATCTTTAATAATATACTAGATTACTACAATTCTAATTTAAAACTAAATAATAGAAAAGAAGAAAATAGCAAGATAGACAGGATTTAGCAGAATTGTCCACAATAATATAATAATAGACTTTTATGCTAAAGAATAAAATCGTAAGGTTAAACACAATTTCAATGCTTGACCTTTCCCATTATTTCTTTACATTGCTGGGTTGAAATGAAGTAAGAATAGAAAACACTGCTTGAAATTAATTTGTAAAAGTCTAAATTCTCATGATTGTATAGTCTCAAGAAGTTGTCTATTTACTCAAAAACATAAAAATAAACTTAAAAACTCGAAAACCAATGTTAGTATCCAATAATTTTTATTACTGTTTTAATCACTAACTAATCACTGTTTTTGTAAACTAAATCAGCGTTTTGCTGTTAACTGTTAAGAATTACATTCTTATAAATTGATATATGAATATTACTGTTCGAGGAAGGACCTTAAAGATGTGCAAGTTAAAAAGCATACCTTTCATCATGATAAAAAATATATTAAGTTGTATCTGGTACTCTGCAATAAGATGGTCATTATTAGTTTTAATAAGGTTAAAATAATTAGGATAAGAGATAATAAGTAAAAATACATCATTTTTTACCAAAAAATTATTATTTCATCAATATAGCAAAAAGATTTAAAAAAATATCATTTTTAATGTATTATTTTATAAACAGTATATGAACAATATAAACACAAATTATCTAAACTATTTTTAGCTGGTCCACATTGTGGTAGAGTTTTAATCTTTAAATTATATATATAACTATTCCAATATATGTGTGTGTGAGTAATTAGATAAAAGTGTCGTTAAAAATTAGCTCTCTCTTGTTCAGTTTTGAAAATTTAAATTAACTACAATTAAATACCCAAAAATATTTATAAAACTTT
Organism: Trichonephila clavata; assembly: GCA_019973975.1. Classification (NCBI taxonomy): domain Eukaryota; kingdom Metazoa; phylum Arthropoda; class Arachnida; order Araneae; family Nephilidae; genus Trichonephila; species Trichonephila clavata. The sequence goes on along the minus strand of BMAO01008425.1, from coordinate 454,655 downwards.
CCTCGTGAAATAAATTAGTTTAATAGGTTTAATAAATATTTTAACCTAATGTATATGCACATGATGGCGAAGTCAACATGATGATAAATAACATTTCATAAGACTTATGAGTATGTATGGTACTGTTTTTCCTTGTATTAATTAATATTTTCAATAGAATAAAATAACATAGTTTAGTGGATATATTGCATGTAATTTTAAATTATCAAACATCCTCATTTTTCTAAACGGTTTTGTTTGTCTGCTTGAAAAAACGAGACGCTGAAGAGCTTATGTGAAAGACCTGAAATTTAATCTCAATGTGTGGAAAAGAAAAAAATAGCTCGAAGAAATTTTGAAATAAGTATAAAAATATATTTGTGAATTGTATTGAAAAAATAGAACAATAGAAAAAATTTCGATTAGTTCTGTAAAATCACGTACCTGTCTCATATATATCTTTTAAAAATGCTATATTTTTTAATTTGGTTACTTTCACCAAATGCAAAACTTTCGGCTTGAGATTCCTTTGACATATACTTGATATGACTCTAACACAGAGGTTCCCAAACTTTTTTCTCTCGTAGACCCCTTGCCACGTTTTTCGGTTTGAAATAGACCCCCGCTTAAAAAATATTGAAATTTTGCAAATTTATCAACTTAAATTCTTTTTAACTGGTATCTAAGTCTTTTTAACCGCTGGTACTACACTCCTACTTTAAAAAATTGAATTTCTAGCTGTAATTAAATATAATGTTTAAAATTTAAAAAGCATACGTTAATTAATTTTATTAAAGTTAATTAATAATAAAACTATTAAATAAACTAACTAAACAACAAACAAATTATTTTAATGGGAGGGATGAATCTCTATCACTACAATATATTATTTTCAACATTTTGTATCAATCTTGTCTGGTTTAATATTAAATCTCCTCTTTATATAGTGTCCAGTTTTTTTCTTTCTTTTTTTTTCGAGATTGGCAACCTCGCTGAAACTCCTTCACTCTAGGAAAAGCAATGAAAAACTTCCTCACAATATTCCATAGGTCGGGACAAATATCAGATTTGATTTTTTGAAGCCAAAATTGCTGGCATCCGTTTCTAAACTTTAAAATCTTCGTTAGTGTTTATTAGTTCCTATTGTAATTTGACATTTTTTTTCAATATTACCATATGAATTTCTTGCCAACTGCGGTATTGCCATAGTAAAAGCATTCTCAAACCTGGTTTCAAAATCTGAATAAAAGGCATTTAAATGTTGAATGTAGGTTAAAATGTGTGACAGATCTATACGGTTTCCACTAACCTCCTCAATATTTCTTTAAAGCTTTATTTATTTCAACCAATCTCCACCGGGAGCCAAAGCGTGATTTATGCAAATGAGATATATTATATAAGTTCGGGTTTAGCGAGTTAATAAAAAAAGTAAAAAGTAAAGTGAAGAGTTAGAAAGGTGAAGTCAAATGAATTGAAGCATCGGTAGATCAACACGCAGTTGTTGACAGTATTGGATAGCAGTACGTGACAAGCTACGCCGGAGAGCAGTAGATTGAAATTAGAAAGATTCCGTATTACCGTGTAGGGATCCTTGTCTACTATCCTATTCAACCAGTAAAGAATTCATCACCATGACGGAACCACCGATGTTACAAGGATAAGGTTAGTGATTTAGAAATTTGTGAATACGTGTACGTGTTTTAGCTGTAATTGTACGCGTTTGATCTTTCGTGGATTCAGTCGCGATTCCGTAGTTCCGCTAGTAGTAACTCCTTCTCATACTCCACTGTGTTTTATTTCTCTTAAATTTGAATCGTGAGGTTGTAACCTTCCTGTGATTTATAAGCATCAATAAATATAGTGATTTGCAAATATGTCTCTTGATTTCTCTAATCCACCTACACGTCCAGAAACATTAAAAGGTAGACGGGGAGATGATAATCTGAGGGAAGGGTGTAATTCACGACAAATGTTCTGATAGATTGTCTGTGACAAATTTAGAAAATTCGGGACCTCCAAAGTTATATTTCTTAAGCTTAAATCAGGAAAGAAAAGATCTAACGGTTCTTGTTTTAATGAAATTTATGCTGTCACCTTGCAAATGCGAACCAACCTCATTAAAATTTAGTAAATAAATCTGTTAAATAGGTAAAATTTGGTTTACACGTGATTATAAATTTTCTTTTAAAATTAAAGTCACGATCTAGTTTAATGAGAGCCAGTATCACATAGACAACCATTTACACCTCATGTACCCCCAAATTAATTTTTGGCTGACGTAGACCCCTTGGAGGTCGTCATAGACCCCTGGGGTTCTATATAGACCACTTTGGGAATCACTGCTCTAACAAGATACGGGATATATTTGACACGGGAGCTGCATAGACTACTAATGGGAAGTGTGTTAAAATGTAGTATCCCCAGTGCTATGTTATTTGGAGATTTTTCTATCTGAAAGATAGTTGCAAGCGTAGAGCGTTCATAAGCATAATTTGTTCTCTAGAAAATGTTCAGTTTTCAAATCAGAAAATGTAAACCTGTGTTTAGATTCGACTAATCAATATCAGCTATGATAAAGCAACATTGCAACATTTCATTGTTGCAATGTTGCTTGTTAAATTATGATATACATGCATACGTATTCTATCCCTCTGGTTCGAGCTCTCTCAACTTTTCTGTAATCTCTCCTCAAGATATTGAGGTGAGGAAGTGTATCACTAGAAAAATTTCCTTCAGTTCATGCTTCTCTTCGTCTGTTCTATTTAAGATACTATTTTTCTTCGGTTCCTCTACTTGAGTGTCTATTTCTCTTCATTCTTTTCACTTCCTCTGCTTGAATGCCTATCTCTCTTCGTTCTCCTCACTTCATCTACTTGAGTTCATACTTCTCTTCTACTCTTCTACTTAATATCCTATTTTTTCTTCAGTTCCTCTACTTGAGTGTCTATTTCTCTTCATTCTTTTCACTTTCTCTGCTTAAGTACCTATATCTATTCCTTCTCCTCACTTCATCTACTTGAGTTTATACTTCTCTTTTACTTTTCTATTTAAAATCCTATTTTTCTTCAGTTCCTCTACTTGAGTGTATATTTCTCTTCTTTTCTTTCTTTTCAGTTCCTCTGCTTGAGTGCCTATATCTCTTTGTTCTCCTCACATCATCCATTTGTGTGTTCATTCTTCTCTTTTACTTTTCTATTTAAGATCCTATTTTTTTTCAGTTCCTCTATTTGAGTTTCTATTTCTCTTCATTGTGTTTATACTTCCTCTGCTTAAGTTTATACTTCTCTTCATTATTTTCCCTTTCTCTACTTCAATTTCTATTTCACTTCTCTCCTTGAGTGCCTTTTTTTTCATTTGTATAAATTTCTCAGAATGAATTCTCTGAGAAGTAGAATCGATAGAGCAGATGGAGCAAACAAAATAACTTGATGAAAACTATAGTGCAAACCTCTCATAATGTTTCAGCATTATGCAAAGATACCTTTAAACTAAATAAAAAATCCAATGTGTAAAAAATGTCTCAGTTCAATAACTCAACTGTTAAAAGTAATAATATTTCATATCTCAAAAATCAAGGATGTGTTAAATATTTCAGTCTTTAAAGTTGTTATATAATAAATAATAAACTTTCCTTTCAAATGGCTAATAAGAAAATCATCTAAGAAAAGGTTACTTTATGCATATAAATATAAAATTTAAATTAATGAAAATAAAGATGTTCGAAAATAAAAGAGGATTCTTATAATCAATGCATGGGAAAGTGAATACCACCATAATTAAAAATGCTATAGATAAATATTATTTTATAATTTCTTCAAAATTCTCGACTAATTTTTAAAGAACCAAATTTATTTAATTCATTTTTTGATTTTTTTTTTTTTTGCTTTAATTATTTCAATTTTTTCCCCAATAGTTTAAGTAAATTTAAAACTTTCAATTTCTTTAGATACATTTCCAAATGATTTATCTCTCTCTCTCTCTTTTTTCTTTTGCAAAAATAAATTTTTATTTAAAAACAATCCGGATGATACTTCTCCAAAAATAATTCTTTGGAAAATTCCCGATAGAAAAGTTTCACAGTGAAGGAATTACTTTACGCAACTTTTTACCTTTAAGATATAAGGAAAATCAAAACAAAAAAAATCATTGAATGAGTAATCCATTCAAAATAAACGATTCACTGAAACTTGTTTTGATGTCAATATATTTTTTCTAAAGAATTTGAAAACTCTGAAAAACTCAGATAAAATACAACTTTTCTAATTGAAACATTTTCCCTAAATAGGATTCTTCGTCTACAAAAGCAACAGATTATTCCAGTCGTCTCCGAACAGAACTTATTACTCGGCTATATGTCACCGCAACTTAAAACGCAGGCGATAATTTTCCACCTTACTAAACTCATCACCTAAGTAACAGAACCGTAATCTCCCTTCCAATCAAAACCCCTCACGCGCATTTGGAACAACACGTAGGGATTGGAACCCCCACCCCACCCCCTCTTTCCCGAAGCAGCCCACGCTACGATGAAAACGCTTCTCTAAAAGTTTACTTTCCACAAAGACCTCCCTTACTACTTCAGCTCACACCCGCGTCACAGTTGACTCTCCCGATCCCAGTGCGACCCTCTCCGATCGATAACTTACGCCGTCATTAAAGCGCGTGCGGGTGCTTTGCGCATGCTCCGACGCCGGAATAGTTCGAACAGCACTCTCAGGTTCTCTCCAGTCTCTTCAAAGTTCACGAAAACACATCTGCTGTTTTTACTTGTAAGAGGAGTGAATTTATATCTAAAAATCATTATTTCCCCCTCAGCAATTAAAACAAGCTTCTCTGTACATTGGTTTTTCTAGCGGTAAGAGATACTCAGCGGAGAAAACAACTTGCAGTGTGCCAAAAGAAACTATGGAAATGCAGAAGCAGAGGGGTCTGTTTCTTTGACGAAACTCGGATGTTCTTCGTTGCCACTTCTTCGCTACGAAACTCCATCTTCTCCTATTGTTCACAGGTAGGCAAAGTTGTTGTTGGAAAGTCTTTAAAAGTAGATAATTACTTCCAAGAAAAGTTTGTTTTGCTTTTCTATTCTTTCGCAAACTTGTGAGGGTTTTTGGAACGAATATATTTCGATGGCTATGATTGAATTTTCGTAGATTAAGACTGATTGATACAGTGGGAAAAGTTTTATAGCGGACTTTGTACCTTTTGATTTTGTTCGCTAAGTAGGTCAACTTAGAAGAAATGCTGTTTTATGAGGTTTTTTTAGTATTATTATTTGTTTTAATTTATTAATTGATTGAAAGTTTTTAAACAAAATAAACCAGTACTAATTATATATTTTAATGAATTGATTTATGGTAACAATTTTTCATAATATTTATCTTCTGAACTAATTTTATATTTGATAGAAATAATTTAAAAACTAAAGAAACTTTTAAAATTAAATGCTTTTTAAAACTAAATAAAATATGTTTTGAATATTTTTTTAATGAGGAATTTAAAAAAGAAACAAACTTTTTGTTGTGAAGAATTTTAAAATTTTCTTTAAATTTTTACTCAGTTACATGTCACATTCGCATAACCTTTCCTTTTCTTTTGTAGTTTTAATTTTGAACTATTGCAAACAAGTGGTCCAAAGCGAAAAAAATTGTAAATTCCTATTTTTTGTCATCTATTATTACTACACATATTATTATAAATAATTATGTGCATTACATTAATTTTTTATATAATATATTTATGTGCGAATATTTTTTAATTTATCATAATATATACGGTTTATTTAAAATTTTCAAATACTGGAATGAATTTTTTCTTTCTTCTTTTGAAAGGAAAATTTTAACTTTATAATTCAAAAATAGAAGGGAACATTTAATTAGAAAATCTTTCATGTAATTATTAAATATGAATTAGTATTTTATGTTGAAATAATACATAGTAATATATGATCTGTAAATAAAGGTGAACAAATATTTAGCTAAAGAAATTTATAAGTTGCAATTATTTTGCTTCCACCTCATAAAGACTTTTAATAAAATAAAAGGCAGTCTATTTTTTTTTTGTATAAGTAAAGAAATTTTTTTAAAATCATATTTCAAGTAACAGCATATTATTAATTAAAATTTTCAAATGTTCTGGTATAACTCTTAAAAATGCCAAAGATCATTTAATGATTTCAAAAAAATAAGGATTTAAGTAAATATTGAGACGAAAAAAAGAAATTCTTCACATATTAATTTTTTATCCTTATAAGAAATTAATTGAAAGTATTTAATGTTTTGGATAAATGAATAATTGTTAATAATTGATAAACATAAATAATTGTTATTAATATCATTTTCCTTTTTAGAGATAACTACATAGTTTATAATTTTCGATAGAAGTCAATATTTGCTATTTTTAATATATGTTAGGAAAGATAAAAACTCTCTGAATTTTAATGCTTTCCTTCCTATGGTTCTGTTATACACTTAAATGTGTTATTTTAATCTTATTTAAAAGTTAATTCGTTAAATTTGAATAACATATATTTCCATGGCTTACATTTGAATAAAGGAAATGATTTTATGATTAATTTTACTATATGTTGTAAGAATAGCACATCAAAAATACATAACAACCATAAATAGATTATTTTTTTTAAAAAATTTCTTTTTAAGCTAAATTAGATTTAATAAAAAATCGAACTGGTTAAAAGTTAAGTTGTATTTCTAAAAATAATAATTATGTTTAATTTTGAAATTTGAAGTATTTCTTTCTCAAGAAAGTACAAGGAGGTATTTTTTCCAAAAAAAAAAAAAAAAAAAACTCTTGCCCATAATTAGAATAAACTCTCATGCTAAAACAAATGGAAAAACATAAAATACCTTTTTGATGTATTTCTTAACAAAATATTTATATTTTATTGATAAGTTTTCTTTTTATGATCCCTTGTTTTCAGTTAATAAATTTTCCTAATTTCTTATCTGTAAAACTTGATAATTTTTTAAGCAAAATTATTTTTATTTTGGTGTAAATATTGATTTTAATGGCATGAAATGAATAAGAATTACATTATTTTCCTTATCTAAATTCCTATTATTTGACAGACTCATTATATTTTTAGCTCATCTAATTTTTAAAAAAATAGAACTTAATACACAGATTTACAAAGAACCTAATTTAATATTTTTTTTTTGGTAAAAATTATAAGCGTTTTCTTCAAAAGCATTGAGACTTACTTGAAATATCCAGAAGTTTTGAAAAAGATGGCTACTATTTTAATAAAACATCAATTTAATAAAATATACAGATAAGCCGAACATCATTTCAAAAGTATCAAGATAAAATAATAAATTCTTAACTATTGCTTTGAATTATTACCTTATCAGAAAAATGGGAGGGGAGAGGGGGAGATATAATATTCAAAAACTTTCTGCCTTTCGGCAAAGTCTGGGAAGAAAACTTGTTACTTATTCAGAATCGTCTGAGTGATTTACAAAATCGTCTGAGTGATTTACAAAATCGTCTGATTTAATCATTCGATTTCATCAGACACTCAGAGGAAACGTTAACGGTGTGATATAATCAAAACTAGAAGGGGGAGGAAATCAAGATTTCCACGGAATTATTTCGCTAAGTTGGCTCTTTGAAAGAAAATGCAACTGTGCTTGGAAAGTGGTGCAAGCCCCTAAACTCATGAATAGATTAATTATTGATTAAAGCAGTACTTTTTAGTGGTTAGCGACACTGACTGTTGTGCCGTAAGGCCTGGGTTCGAATCCCAGGGGAGACATGGATATTTGTAAATGTATAAGGCCTTTGTGTGGCATGGGGGTACTCTAAATAGCCGTCTAGCCGCAAGTTCTCTCGTGAGGTTGGTGGAAGGAGAAGAGAGGTGTGAGGCCTTGACCTCCCCCAGGGTGCTCTTCCTCAAAATTGGGGGGGGGGACCGAGCTAAATCATACTGTCACCTGCATGGTGCTCAAGGCTATGGCTAACTACAGGCGTACATCTAGCCTCTTGCCATGTTCAATTCATGGACCTGGATCTGACAAAGTCGAGAAAAGAAACAGGTGGCATAAGAAACAGCAACAACAGTAATTTTTATGGAATTACAAAAAGATAGATCGTAAGTCAATGTTTATAAACTTTTATGATTAAAGTTAAAATTTAAAAATCGCTACCAAAGGAAAAATGATTCAGTTTACATTTTCCTTCAGTTTAGCCCTGTGATGAAAACTACAACTGATGCTCACATTCAAAAAACTGTTCACTACTGAAAAGTCATACAGGACGTCATATGGCATTTAGGAATGTAGGAGCTTTGTGTTACATTTTAATTACTTTTGATAATTTAAAATCCCAGTAACAGGTGGTAATTGCCTTGTGTACAGTTGGCGAAATAATTGTCATAATGACATAAACCCTACAAACCATTGAAAAATTGCTGAATAGCATCGGCCCAATATTTAGAATCAGAATTTACAGTTTTAATACAATTTGATTTTAGAACTTGTTATAAAATAAATAGTTATTCCAAATTTTGTAAAATAAATAATTTTTTTATTTCCAAAATTATTTTCCCTTTTTATTTTGAGGCCATAATTTTTAATGATGGATAAGAATTGGTATCTAGAAATAAAGAAATTACATAACAGAAAATTCAAACTAAATTTTTGTTAAAATCTTTCGCCAATTTTAGCAATTTGATGAAACAAACCATTTCTCCCCGATACTTTAGAAAGTATACCTCACTCTCAACAATGTTCCAACTTTTTAAAAAAATGACTTGTAGAACGTTTAATAGTCTGAAATTGTTGTTCCAATAACAGTCGACTTTTGAAAACATATAAAATTGTTTATTTTAGTTGTTTAAAAAACGGTTATCAAGAATTCTTAAGTTTATTAACTTAAAATCTCAGTTTAAGAAGTTACTACTTTTTTGTTACATTATAACCTAACAAGTAATACAAAAAAAAAAAAAACTTTTTTAAGTCAATTCCTAGTTAGGTCAACAACAACAAAAAATTTTTAAATATCAATTCTTACTTAGGTCAAAAAAAAGTTTTTTTAGTTATTTTTTATTAAATAATTACAATTAATATAAATATGTATATACATATGACAGAATCACAATATTAAGTGGCAATTAATTTTTACTAATTACCATTAAAGAATCGTATTGTGATTCAAAACAATCGTGTGTATAAAATTTCAGTCATCTGAATGTCTTAAAACGTGAGAAAAACTTTTAAAGTTTTGACACAAGCCGTCAAAAATGATGCCAACGTGGCTGTATTTGTTATTCTTTGAATAATTAGCTTTAATCAATTAATTTTTATTAATTATGATTAAATTACCGTATTGTCTTCCAAAATATTCGTGTATATAAAATTTCAGCTCAATTGAGTGCCTTAAAATGTATTTATTAACTATTGAAAATTTGAACAAGACAAAGGTAGATTGTGAACTAATAGTAGAAATTGGAAAAGAGGAATAAACATTTTAGCGCCAACTAGACGAGTCTGGCTGAAACTGAAATCAGGGATATTAACAGTTGAAGGCAGATATTCATGGATTTGTAATTTAGACTTCCGAATTTATTATATACTTTTATATAACTTGTCCAAATGGAACAATTCATATCTTTTTAAAAACAAATTAAAAGCAACCGGTTAGAATGTTTTTTCCAGAAAAATTCTGAATAGTTAGAAAAGATACTGGAGAAAGGCAATAATTAAAATGGGCCATGAAACGAAGAAAAAAAAATTCTCGAATACTTGGATTCTAAGCAAAAGGATCATTAGTCCATACACTTAATCAGCTGTATATTCCAAAACATAGTTATTCTCTAACCTATATCTCATAAAATACAACCTCTATATCTCATAAAATATATTCTTGCTATCTTTTGGTCTTTATATTACTGAATAAATTGCTTGGAACTAACTAAAAATAAATACACAAAATAGAATAATTTTCAAAAAATGAGTGACAGTTACACTAAAGTCGTACTATATAAAACAACACGAGAACTATTGATGATGGACCTCGTAATTTTGAAGTTCAAGTGACGAGGACGACACCTTAGCTGGCCCATACCTCTCCTAACTACCGCACCGCAATGAGAGGACATTGAGGCTCCACATATTTTAAGTGTATCGGCTCCTTCTACACGGCGGAACTTCTATGGCACCAGGAATCGAGCCCGCGACATTCCGGCCACGATTTTGCGACTACAACCCTTTGGCTACCTCTGCCACATATTTTTAAAAAGTTCTCGAATAACAGAATGACCAAGAAACTCTATTGAACCCCAGTATTTGAGTGGTAGTGTTTCATGCTTCCACGCCACAGGTCCGGTGTTCGAATCCCGGCCTGGTCAAGGTCGACTGCGCCTTTCATCCCTTCAGTGGACCGACAAATGAGTACCAAGCTTGCTTGGGAACTGAATACTGGGGGTTTCGCTGTCGACTGACCACTTGACCGAAACATTTACACATACACCCTAGAGACTAAGGTCACGTAAACTGAGATAGGCACAGTAGGTCTTGGCCCTCATGGGCTGTTGCGTCACTGAGTTCAGTTCAGTAAGAGACTCTATTTTTTCTTCATTTGATGAAATATTTTGATCATTTTGTAATACCAAACGTTTCCTGCTTCCATCTGAAACCCCCTTGTCAACTCGCAGACCCGGCTAGGTGTATGGGAGAAACTGAATAATCAACAGACATGATTTCACACTAACTATTTTATTGTTTCCAAAATATCAAGCAGATACAATAACAATCTAATTAAGATAACCGATCAAATAGTAGGGTGCGGAGATGAGATTCAACAGCCCAGGGACAATAATATAGACCCTCAACTGATTCCATGATAGCTTGAACACGCTCAATATAAACTTCGTCGCACACTAATAAGCTAACTTCTAATTAAACAAGGATCATGGTGCCTGTACTTTTATGAAGTTGATCCTAATCTTGAATCTTTGCAGGAGATCCTTATCTGGATTTAATCAATGTCGAAGATCCACTCTCAGTAATCCTTTTCATGGATAGATTCCAAATGCTCTTAATAATTCCACGATCCTTCACTCTTCAACTAACAAAGTAACTCGCCAACTCACTTGTAAACTTCTTAGCTAACTCGCGAATACAGAATTTTTATAATATACTTCATTTGCATAATCACGCTTCCTTACTCGGCGAAAGTTGATTGAAATAAATATTTTTCCCCAGAAGAATCCCCAAGGAATTAGTAGAGTCGCGTATACATCCGTCACAATCTGACAAAACCAGTTGCTGAATATTATAGGTCATCTTATATTATCTATAGCAAATAAATAAATAATTATTGTGTAAAAATCCATTAGATACTGAACAATAATATTTAAAGATAAATTATAAAATTTTAACACTCAAAAAACTTAATTACAGAACATATGCAATGATGAAAAATCAGTAACAAAATTCTAACAAAATGTAATCCAAAGAATTATCATCAATTCGGTAAATGAATCTAAAAGCGAACGTCATTATGTGTAAGTGGAGTGAATTAGCAAACCAATAGATCCGAAATGTTGCCAAGTATTCATACATCGGCGACAAACTGTTTCCTGTCACCAATCAGCAACGTTTGGATGCGAGGCGGCAAATCCGTTTTAAGACGGAGTCTAATTAATAGATGCAGGTTGTCATCCCCATTCCTGTTGCTGATTGGGTGGGAATAAATTCATGACTGAATACATTTCCACAGGTCCGGAATTAATTGAAATGGTTTGTGGGAATAAACAGCTTATTAAACGCTTTGACACTGTAACTGCAGCGGACTTGAAAGGAAATCTCTGGGGCGGCGCTCTTGATTGGCTTTTAATTGAAACAGAGCAAGGAGTGTCAATTTATCAATTAATCACTATTATTATATGTACATTTAAGAAAAGTTTTTGTGTGCTTCTTTAATATAAAGAGCTGTAACGAGACATTTATTTTCAAATGTCTCGCCAATGTTTACAGAAGTTTTAAAAATATGTGACTATTTCGAATCGTAAGCCCCAATCAGCTGTTATGTAAAATTTTATATATGTGAACAGATGAAAGCTATAAATATCTGTCAGTAATGATTTCATTCGTTGTACTAATGAAAATAGTGGATACAATCTAATGCAAAGTAGCTACAATTAATTTGTGTAAATTTGAATTCTTATATTACTTCTTTAAAAAAAATTATGCCTTTTTTAGCTTGTTATTTATGATATTAAAGAAGACTTCTTCAGTAGTTTTTAGATAAATATCTTCCATACTTTAAGGGTTGCAATTTTGTCCATCATAATGAAAATCATTTTTATTATATTTTCTTAACATCGCTTGATGTTCAGAAACATTAAACTACTTTTATATTTTAAGTGCTGAAAATACGCTTATAAATTACTTTTTTTTTATAATTTCCATTAAATCTCCTTAGATGTCATAAACATACCATTGACATTAAAATTCATGCTAAGTTATTACTTTTACAGTGTGTATGCTATTATAAAGATGTTCTTTCATTTATGTGAATAGAGTGTTGAAATTAGTTTTTCCATTAATTAGCAAACACATTAAATTGATAAAAAATCGCACGAAATTAATTCAGTTTAGCAACAATCAGATCAACAAGTATTTCTAACGAACAGTTATAAAGGTAATGGAACTCTTCTTTTTTTTTTTTAGCTACCAAGGGTCTAATTGTACCTGGCCACTTTTCAAATGCCTGCTTTCACCTCCAAAAAAATATGCTAAACATGCTAAAACGATGATAAATTTTTCTTATAATTTGTTTCAAGTTTTAGCAAAACATACAAAATATTAAACCTTTTTAATCAGTTAATAGATGTATTATTGTAATTTATGCATAATCAGGAATTGAAGAACGAATTAAAATCCAATAAAATTGTTATGACAGTTATGATGAAGCCATGTTTATTTTGAGAATGATTCTTTGTCATTTGGCTTACTGCTCGACATTTAAAGGCCAAGCTGTTCGTCACTTAATATATTTGCATGAGGCAGAGGATTTGGCGAACATTATTTGCCGTGGTCGCCAGTACAGTAACCTTGCAACAAAAAAAAATTGTAGTGAATCGCCATGTGCATCACAGAAAGAAAAATTAATTTTATCAATTTTGGTAGATGAATTATATTGCTTTGTTTTATTGATTTTTTTTATTAAAAGTTATAATTAAGTCAAAACTTTTCTCCGCAAAAAACTTTGTGCAGGAATTTTTTTTTCGAGATGTTAATGATTTTTGATAGTTGTTTGAAATTATTAAACATGTCTCCGACTCTTCTCGTACTATTGCTGTGACTGAATTCAGACTATTGACTGGACATAATTGCCTTTGGGCTCATTTGCTTCCTTTTGATTTGCCTGCCTCACCTTTATGTGTTTTATGTAATCCTGGACATGTCATGGACGCTGCTCATTTAGAAATGTGCTCTGCATTTAAGAATTTAGACTGCATCGTAAAATGCATTCTAGAACTCGTTACCTAATGATCATGAAACTATTAAACTTCCGTCGCTTTTTTTAATATGATTATATTTCTTAAATTAGAAATCAGTTCATGCCGAATAATAAAGTTATAAGTCGCAAATTATTAATATTTTATATAAAATATATCACGCAAATTTGACTGCAATAGACAAACAACTTTATAATTAAAATTAACGCTAAACATTTAAAAACATTTCACATATTTTTACAGCAGAGATATTTATTCATAATACAAGTTACATGAGCAGAGAATTATTTTAAAAGGCAGTCATAAATAAGATTAAATATTCCACGTCTACTTCCCCATGTCAGGTTCAATTAAAACATATACAAGAGAAATGTAAATTGAAGTTTCAAAAACTATTAGTTGTGACGGGCTTTTATTAAATCTTTAATTAAAATTAACTTTCACTTTAAATTATTTGAAATGTTTTAAGATTTATTGCTACAAATTTAACATAGTTCAAAAATTGTAAATTATACAACTACTAATACAGCCATAGAACTTTTATGAATCTTAAGAAAATTAGAACTTGGCGGCAAACCAAGAAAAGAAAGAGTTGTGCGTGTCATACATCAAAAGCATGAAAGAATTCTTTTTCCCATATTGAAACAAGAATGTTGATTCCTGTAAACTCAGCTACGATTCCTCTTAATTTAGAATCTATTCATGCACACATAAAGTGATCCAATTTTTTTGGGGGGGGGGGAGAATATCCATTCAACAAAGAATTTTTTTCCTAGTCTATTTGCATACAATTCATTGAAGAGAACTGCGCTCATTGAAAGAACGGGTGGACTGAGCTCCACGTTTTCACGACAGAGATTCTGTAATCGGAGATCGCTATTGTAAGGAGGTGATCCATCCCCATGTGTGTCTGGTTCGAGGTTCTATTGGAATAGACTTTGTTTATATGGGTGAGAACACACGACCACATCGGACTTCTCATGTTCAGCAGCTACTTGAAAGGGAAGGTATCACACGAATGGATTGGCCATCTTTCTCCCCTGATTTAAATCCCACAGAAAATGTGTGGGATGCTTTGGGGAGACATCTTGCGACACAATTACATCCTCCGGGGAACAACCAACAATTGGAACAGATGCTGATTGAGGAATGGGGCACTCTTATCTCAAGAACTGTTGGACAATCTGGTGCTAAGTTTGGAGAGACGGTGCAAAACGATCATTGCAGTAAGGGGAGGGCATGTCCCATACTAAGAAATATCTGCTTGTTGTTCTTCGTCTGGAACAGACAATCATGTGTAACGATACTATGAGTTAAATAATCACTTTTTTGTGTGATTCCTTACTATATGCATTGTATTAATTTTTGCGTAACTATGCTTTCTCCAGTGTTTAAGTAGAAAATGCTGTCTCTCAGATGATTTCTCATAGAGTTATGGCAAAAACACCTACCTGTTGGTTAAATCTTGCTCACCAGTGTATATATATAAACAGGTAAAACATTTTCAGTATCAGTGTAATAAGTATTATCAGTACTGTGTATGAGTAAGAGATAAAGTATTTTTTTTTCAGTACTGGCTTTTATGTGATATGTTTATACGAAATTTTTATTATTTATTAGCATCGTATATATTCTTTAATCTAAATTTTAATCAATTCAGCAGAAACTATACAAATTTTCAAGAGATAAAATTAATTATTTTAAAAATCGAGAGCCTGTTTTAAATATTTAAAATTCCCCTTTTTTGCAAATGCATACATTTTTTAATTAATATTTTTGCAATAATCTTTCTGTATTTTACGATATACTTTCAGTCAATTCATTAAAAACACATTTCATGCAATGTGAATTATATACGATAATATATATATTCCCATCGTATTTATAAAAATCTTTTTAAAGAAAAATGTGTTAAAATGTTCAGATTTACTTTTTTAACAAAAATTATTACTTCTTTTGGAAAGTTAAATAAAATCTAATGAAACAAAAACTAATTTTTAAAAAGTATAATCGTTGAGGAAAAACTTTTCATTTTTCAAATCAAAGTTGTCACGACCCGTCGGTCGTGGTTGTGCGAGGGTTCGTGTAAGAAACAGACATGATCTTATAATCATTACTTTAATTCAACTTTTAACATTTATGGGAATGCACTTTGGTAACTAAATCCGAGGATCAATAAGAATTTTTTATTCTGTTAAATATATGGAAGCACTCTCTTCTCTGGGCTATTCTCTTGTATGATCCTGCTTTCAACTGGCTAACTTGCTTAGCCATAAAGTGGACTTTTTCCACCGTCCCGTGAATCCTTCTTATAAATTTAATATTACGATGTGCGACCACCGGTCACTCACACTAGGTTTTCCGCTTACAAACAGCTCTTAACCCTTCACCTACTCAACGACTGTCACTTAAATAGAAGCATTAAATAAATCCTCTGCACGGAAAGTTTTCAAACTAAAATCACAGTTAAAAAGAGCATTTGCCCCAACAGGATTAGTAGAATCCTGAATAGTAGTAGTAGAGTAGAAAAGTAGAAAAGGAAGATAAATATCAGTTTCTCAAATCAATTCCCATTTCTTTACAAAAGAGTGTTTAACACTTTTCATAAGCCTTTCTCCCTTTTCCATTATTTTTATTGTTTCTGCAATTTCGCACCAAAGTGCTTTTAATGAAATATGTTGGTGTAAATATGGGGCTATTCTACACTAAATTTAATTTACTTGTGTATAAGAATTACTTTGTTGCGGTAGAGCAGGGGACGGTAACCTTTTAGCTCTGACGTGTCAAAGCAATCTACCAATAAAATTTAGCGTGCCACATAGTAGGATATGTTTGAAACATTTCTATTTCCGCAATAATGCATGCTGAGTTAGAGAACAGAGATCAATAATATAGATATTTACAGTTTTATTATACATTAATTTTGTATGAATTAAAGATATTTCTTAACATAAAAATAAACAGCATAAAATATAACTATTTTTTCAACAAAAATTTTTAAAAATTCAAATTGTACATATATTAAGTATTTTTTTAAACTTATTTATTAAAATAAGAAATAAACAACGTTAAATATACGTATTTCCTTTCATTATAGTTAAATAAAGAGATAAAAACAATTTTAATGCGAACCTAATGCTTGCACCGCTCTCTCTTTATATATATATATATATATATATATATATATATATCACAAAAACAGGGGTATAAGAGTTGTGACTTTAAATTTGACACGATTTTTAGCATTCAGTTGTTAAACATATTCTTTGCAGACTCGAAATTTTTTTCATACGAGGAAAGATTTTTTTTTTTATTTAGATGTGTAGAACCAAAAGCGGAAAGCAAAATGCATGCAATTTTCTCTCTTCAAGCAATTGAATCTCTCCAACAGAGACAAACAATAATTTAAGAAATAACTGTAAATTTTTCTTTGGAATTATCTTTCAGATATTTTCGTTATGCCATAAATGCCCATAATTCTGAAGATATTTGCCAAATACAGTCCATTTCAAATTTGTCAAATTCCATCCGCTTAAATATTGACAAATTTGTAGAGTGGTGCAGAGTGTCACTGAGAATTGTACCGTGTGCCACATGTGGCACGCGTGCTACGTTTGCCGACCCTTGCAATAGACCTTAACGAAAGCAAAAGCAACTTAAACTTTCCAACGAAAAATATAATTGGGTTTAAGTCTTAACAAATTCCTTTGTAACTTTTAAAATACTCTTTCGTGCGACCAGTATATTTCTTTTCCTTTCGGAGTAAAAGATACTTACTGTAAATGTATTCATAACAAAATACTTTTTTTACGGCCACTTTTACTCCGTGTTGGGGAAAACCCCTTCCCCCCTTCCCTTCCCAATTTCAACCCTGTCGGAAATTGCTGCTGGTCGTAGATCAGGATTCCCCTCACGAATAGCAATCGAGAGGAGAAGGAAAACTTTTCTCAAACAAACTCCGTTTCCACCACTTCTGAGAGAGTGGGAGGGAAACCCCGCTACCTCCCCTATTTTACGAAAGCCGAAACGCTCGCATGTCCGTTTTTTAAAGCCTCTTTCCCAACTTCAACCCCTCCAGGCAACTCACTCGGACCTTTCCACCCCCTATAATTCCAACGAACCAATCGGCGATTGCCAACTGTTATACAATGTTTTCGTCTACCCCTCCCCCCCTCTCTTTGCAACATCCACTTCGAATCCTTTTTGCTCTCCTCCCGGATTGAGAATGGAGGGGGGAGGGAGACGAAACGGGAAAAAATACGGGAGCGCGTAAGATGCAAGAAGGGAGAAAGAAGTTGCAGGTTGAAGAGAAGGGAGGAAAGTGTGGGAGGGAAAAAAATCGATGAGTTTTGGTTTCGAAAATAGGGGCTGACTCCATATTGAGGAAAAAGTGTGTATCTATTCGCTTTCTATGTTGGCTGTGATTCCTTTGTTGTTTGATTGCTTGGAGCGAATGGCGACTGGAAGTTAATTCAAATTGAGGAGAATATATGTTGTTGAAAGAGGATCGCATTGAAAGAAAATATGCACGATTTGTCACTTCATTTAACTACTTTTTTAACTTTTTCTTTACTTTTCATTAACTACTAGATCAATTTGTATTATTTTATGTAAGATTATTGTGTGTTAAAGTTTCTTTCATCCAATTTATTTTACGTTGTTCTTTAAAACATTTGATTGTAATAATAATTTAAATACAACATTAGATTTGTTTCAGACTATAAATCATTTACTGTAAAGTTTATCTGTACTGTATGTTATTTGATTTATATATGTTATAGTACTGTATAATGTTTATATATATATATATCTGGAAACTGTTTCCATAACTGATTAAAAAATTTTAAAAAAGACTTAATATTCGAAAATAACACATTGTCGCTCATAATTACTTTACATAACTTTAGAAATGATGAAATAAAAAGAAGTAATATGAAAAAAAATTAAGTTAATTCCTACTTAGGTCAAAACAGAAAAAAATATTTTAGTCGATTAAATTTAATTAATGAATTAATATTTAAACAAACTGTATCAACATCAAGTGTCACCTACAGCAAGTTAAAAAATTGTATTTGAATTTGAGTGGATGAATAAAAAGTATTTTATTAACGACTGAAAATTTGAAAAGACATATATATATATATATAAATATATATATAGAGAGAGAGAGAGAAAGTGAAATTTTTGTAGGAATAGAATAGCTTCGTTTTTAAAATGATTTAACACACTCAAAGATTATAATTCCTGCATTTATAACATAGTTTATTTTATCTAATTATTAGTATTACTAAATCTACGATAGATGCGTAACCCTCATTATACCTACAAAAAATGCTGTCTTAACACTCCCTTCGTCTGATATTAAAGAATACGACATAAACTTCCAAACACTCTTTCAAATAGGAAACAGCAAAAGTAGATGTTTAATTTCACCTGTTAAAGTGCAAAATTGCGCATATATAAAATTTTATCTGTTTATTGTGATGGAAATACATATTACTATGCCTCATTGACCGAAGTAAGAATTGGCTTAATTTTTTTATTACTTGTTTTACTTGAGAATAACATGCAATTGATGCTCTAACTTTTGCCAGATTCAAGTCATTTCAAAGCATTTGATTTTTTTTTTTACATTCAAATATGCTAAAAACACACCAAATAATATGCATGTTTTGTCAATGGGATCTCATTTTTCTCTCTCTCTCTCTCTCTTTCTTTGTGTGTGTGTGTTATATTAGTTTAATGAAATAAAAAGATTATATTAAAAGGTGAAAATAGTTAAGTATCTTTTTCACCTAATTATTTCCACATACACAGACTTAAAAACATGAAAAAGCATTTTAAGGTTATTTATAATCGAATAAAGGAGGAACATACTTGTTGAAAATTACAATTTCTTCAATATTTTTTTTCTGCGGTAGAATTATATTTCTGATGAGTTTTATACATTGAAGCAAAATAGAACCGAAAGAAAAAATACAATTTCATCGTCGAATAATAATTTATTTAGGTAATATACGTATACAGCCACATTGAATTTCACACCTTGATTCTAAAATGTTATAAAAGGCAAGGCAAAAGAGACGACAAGAGGCATTCAAGAAAGCTTGAAATTGATATTCCTACAGGGCTAACCACAAAAATAATTTCTTTAAAAAAAAAGAGAATAAAAATTTTATTTTTTTATGTAACTAACCTATTAGCTTTAAAGAGAAAAACTTCGACTCAAACTTCATATCAATCATAAATTGGGAAGAAGAGGAATGAAAATGAAAGAAATTATAAAAATAAATTTTCATTTTTTCTGCTACAGGTAGTTATTTAAGATTGCCTTGCTTTCAATCAATTACCCACTATTTACAATCTCTCTGTATAACATGAAGGCCTTGGAAGCCTTGTGGTTATAGCCGAGAGTTTGTGGACAACGTTTCACGAGTTCAAGTCCTGGTTCCACTGAAGACCCGCCATTTTGAGAGGGCCGATGTACGTTAAATCTGTTGAAGTTTAAAACTCTATCTTTGGCGTGGTGTGGATGTTCGGAAACAGGTGGATGCCTGCTCAGGTGTCGTCCTCGTCACTTGACCATGGTTCAAAATTGCGAGGTCCGTCGCCATTAGTCCTAGAGTCGCCTTATAGTGCGACGTTAATATAACTGCCACTGCATAACTTGAAAATATCAGAAAAATACTTCCTACGAAAATTTTTGCAAATTGGAATATACTTGTACCACTCATAGTATTCGCAGTATGAAATAGTATAAAATACTTTTTTCTGTATACATGCATCACATTTTATTGAAATTGCGTCCCTTTTTTCTTATTTTACGAGGCTATGCTGTTGGTTTTCTTCTTTTTTTATGCAAGTTTTTTTTTTTTAATTTTACCACACACATTGCGCGCGTTTTTTTTTTTTTTTTTTTTTTTTTTTGCCACGTTTATATCTTTTTCAAAAATTCCGTTTTGAAAGTACATTTGTAGATAAAATAGTCAAGATATTTTACCGAGCAGGATTCACTTGAGTGAAATTTCCCTAGGAGAAAAGAAGATATACTTGGATATATTCCTGTTTTTGTTGCTTATTTTCCTGAAATATTTTTCCATGCATACTTGGGGAAAATTCGTTTTTGTTCAACAGGTCCGGAGTCCGTGGAATTCGATGTGCTTAAGTTTTATCTTTTAAAATACATTGGAGAACTTTATGAGCAACAGTTGTTCTACCGGGATATATTTTTAGCTGTGATGACAGAATCCTCCTACATACATAAAGAAATGCGTAGAATGTTATACAAAGTATTTCTGCTACCTTCCATTTTCATAACCTAAATTCAGAAATTGATTTTTTGTACTACAATCCTTAGCACATAAGGAGCAATGATAAGAATATACTGAAAAAAAATTTCAGCCTACTGTAACTGACACATTTGTTTTAACCTTTTTTTATTTTTAGTTTTTGATTTATAGCCTTAAACTCGAGGCTTAATTTTTTCTGTCAAGTCATTGGTTTGAGTCCTAACATCATTAAAAACTCATTTGTTAAGAGGGTCTAATGCGCGTTAAGTATGTCAAAGGTCCGGCGTTGTCATGGTATGGGTGTTTAAAAAGTAAGTTGACATCTTAAGTGTCATCCTCGTTACTTAAACATGGCTCAAAATGATGAGATTCCATCGTAAAAAGCTCTCGGATTCTTTCGAAAAGTGACGTTAATAAAAATCGGTTTTTTTAATAATATTATGCAAGGGGTGCGTAACTAGTAATTGGCCACGAAATTTGTTATGCTGAGGCATGGTTCAAGAGAACGCAGGCGATGCTTTAAGTGTCACCTTCTCCAATTGTACACTCATAGCAAAAGAATTCTGAAACTGTTTTTATAATCGATGTATTTTTTTTCCAAAATCACATATAAGTGCTAATGTTGCCCTAAATCTATATAGTAACTATAGGCACATCAAGTGAAGAAAAAAAGCACGTGAGTTGGCGCTTGACTCTCCTACGTTCTACTTGGCCGCGGTAACCTAGTGGTCAAGGTAACGAAGTTTCAGGCATGTAATGAGTTCAAGCCTCGTTCCACTGAAGACTCGCCGTGCCAAGGGGGCTGATGCACGTTAAATATCTCGAGGTTCAAACATTCTCCCATTGGTGCGGTGTGGAAGTTAGAAGAGGGGTGTTAGCTCAGGTGTCGTCCTCTACACTTAACCGTAGTTCAAAATTACGAAAAAAAACCATCACCAATAGCCTTTAAGTAGCTTTATAGTGCGGCATATAACTTTAACTCATAAGTTCCACATTGCATCACTCGAAGGATTTGAGGACCTGGACTTATTGTTCCAGGTGAAAATATTTGATGGAATCAGGTATCGAAATCAGGACTTTCTGCCAGAAAAGAAAATCGAAACTACTCTATAAAAAATAAAATGCTTTAGGCGAATATGTAAAGATTCGTACAATTAAACTAAAATTTCACAAACATTAACGGGAGTTTGAAAGCCAGGTTTCTTTATTAATATGGAACAGTAAATCTTGATTTTAAAACATGTTTAGTTATTTAATTTCACAAATTAATTGAAGAAAATGGAAAATAAACTCCCTGTATCGAATCTCGGAATCAACACAGACATTTAGAGATGGATTTTTTATCCTTAAGGTATCCGACTACCTTAAAATTGTAAATTTTTTCAAAAATTTATAAATTTTTTATGATTTTATTTTATGGGCCATCTTAATAGCTTTATAAAAATACCAGGCTTATCATTTTCCGTTCACTAGAACAAAAACTACAAGTGTTTTAGTAAAAGCTGATGCCATTACTTTAAGCAAGGTGTGTGGTGGTGGTGGTGTCATACTTTAAAACGCGTTTTACTAGAAATGTGTTTTTTGAAAATGCTCAAAGTAACCTGCGACAGCTAAAAAAGTTTTGAAAATAATTTAATGAAATTTTTTGTGTATGTTCTGTATAATAGTAGAAGTATTTTAACCTTCAGATTTATCAATCACTGTTTTATTACAAAAATTACAGTCCCTTATCTAAATATAATCACTGTTTTCTTAAGCAATTTCATGTAATAACTAAGATAAAGTACTCTAGTTTTTTAAAAATTAAAATATCTCTTATCCTGAAGGTCATTTCAAAAATTAAAAACCAAGCAACACATCAGAAGTGAAAAACTGAAAGTTTATTCATAAACTTTTTGTACAAAATAGGCCGCGTTTATGTTATTTTTGTAGATTTTTACCCATTTTAGTAATAATAATTTCTTTTTCTATTTTTAATTTTAGCAAATTTTTCTTAAAATGTTTAAGCAAATATAAAAACAACAAAAAAAATCCCCATAACTCCATTTAAAAAAAAAGTTGTTGCAAGTAGTCGGATATCTTAAATATAACGGGATTTCTGAGTACTTTTACAACTATTGTTGAATAGAAAAGAGTTGATATTGCTTTTGTTTCCTTGAACCATGGTTCAAAATATAACAAGGTTGGTGACAGTACCTCTTACACGGTTACCTTTTTCAAAACGAGTGCTGTGCAAATGTCCAGTATTCAATCCTCTTGTTAAACATATCTACTTATATTTCAGCACTGCGAAGGTTTTATTAAAACAATTCTTCGCCATTACACGCCACTTAATTACATTTCAATTAATCAACGAATATATATTTTTTCTATCATAACAGTCGGCAAAGCGAGTATATATTTAGTTAAATAATTTGAAATGTTTTGCAATTATGGATGTTTAAAGTTAATTTCTAATTAAATTTGGAGACATTAAATGAAAATTAATTTTTTTTTATATCTAACCATGGCATTTGACGACGCTACATTTCCAGGATTGTATTAAGTGTAAAAAGAAATATTCCTAACATTGCAAGGCATCACTAGCAATAAATTAAAATTTATTTTATTTCAATTTTTGAATTATAGTCTACAATTAGTGTAATATCAGCATATTCAATGATTAAACACTCCGTACATTTGGTTTTGATAAAAAACGAGTTTCGTAACATGATTTAATTGATTGCTTGAGAAAACATAGGAATCTCATTCCGAGACAACAAATTTAAACCTAAATTACAAAGTGGTTTTCGTACACAGAAAAAAGTTGCAGTTTGTTTGCATTGTACAATCATTCATTATAAGTATTGAAAGTAATTATTCACGTAGTTAAATTTTTCGTTTGATTATTTCCTTTAAAATTAAAATTTGGAAAAATGCAAATAAAAGATACATTATAGATCACAATAACAAGTTAAATCATTAAGTGCTGAGATTTTATAAATATTCGAGGCTTTGTAATGAAATATATATAATAATATAAATATACACGCGCACATATATTCCTTTATCAAGTTACGAATGTAAAAATAAAAAAAATCCAAGATAACATGCAAGCCTACATTTGCATTTAATATTCTTTAGTTTTCATTACTTATTTAAAGTATCTCTCGTAAACTTTATTAAAGTCTAAATTATTAATGATTGTTAGTAGTGCACAAAAATTTTTTCAAGGAAGAGGAGGGGGCGGGGGGGGGATCCATGGTCGAAAGTCCCCCAACTCGTATCATACCTCAAGACAACACCAATTGATTCTTCTGATTTTGTTTAAAAAAAACAGTAAAAAATAAATTTTTGAATTAATAACTAGCATTAATTAATAAAATCAATTGTTAATTACAAGTACTTAATTAAATTTTATGTTATATATATAAATATATAGGTTTATCATCAATCGATAAAACTCAAAGGCCCTAGGACCGCCCCCCTTGTGTACGCCACTGATTATTAGTAATTTATTAGTAATTAGTAATTTATTCAAAATTTCAACTCTTCCTTAAAGAATTCTATTCTGTTCTATTGACGAGCAATATAGGTCGGCTTACTTACATTAATAGGATGACACTACTAATTAATTATCTTTATAATTAATGTCATGCTATTAGTTACACAAGAACTATTCAGTCTTAAGATGTGGTCAGGTGACACCTGAGCTGGTACGTCCACACGACGCATCGGGGGATAATATTGAGTCTCAATGCGGGGGTGTAGCTACCGCCGTACCAACCGTATCAATGATACGGGATCCCCACAGATTCAGGGACCCCAAAGTATAAGCAAATCAAATGTTAAGGGTCCCTAAAAAAGCGATCCCAAGTATAATTTTGATACAGGGCCCACTCAGGTTTAGCCACTCCAGTGTCTCAATCACATAATTACTGCTTTGTGGACTAAGAAATTTTTTCTCACCATTTTAGCTAATCAACGGCTAAAAAGTAAGAAATTTTTTACCGATTTTAAATTAGCCTAGATTCTAAAAGGACATGGAAATTTTAAGAGCTATTTGTCTTGGTTTAATTTAATTAATAGTGATATTTGTTCTTGGGGTTAGAATGCTGAAACTGCGGAATATGTCTTGTTGTAACCTACTTTTTTATAAGAGAAAAAATTTTTAAAATGAGTTGAAACGCTTAGGTATTTCCTGGCTACCTGTTTTGTCTTTGTTGGTCAACTGTACTGAAAGCCTTAATATGTCTTAAGAAATTTTGTGTTTACTGTATAGATTTTTTTTAAATCTATTCAGTAAACACAAAATTTAGGGAGAAGGGAGGGGGGAACCAAAAAAACTTTAAACCCCTTCCTTTTCTATATTTTTGTGTATTTCATCCCTTCCTTTTTATTTTATATTTGTATCTTAAATGTTTTTTTTAAATTTTGTTTTAAATTACATAATGTTGTCACCACTTTTTTACATGTGTAAGACTCATGTTATGCAATGTTGGAACATAAGGAGTTTTGGGGGGCGGGGAATTAATTTGAAAAAAAAATTCCCGTCTATTCTTTCTTATAGAAGCAACAGTCTCTTCCTAATTCTGCTTGGTGGATCACAAGCGAAATTAGTGGCTGCAGTAACTTAGTGGTCAAGGTCACAAACTCGTGTGCCATGTGTTGGAGCCAGTGCCACCAAAGACCCGCCGTGTAGAGGTGCCACGATTTGATAAATCCATCGAGGCAAGTCCTTCCATTGGCGTGATGCGGATGTTTGGAGAGGCAGGTGCCCATTCAGATGTCGTCCTAGTCACTAGACCGAGGTTCATTGCCAATAGCCTTTGTGTTGCTTTATAGTGTGACTTTAGCAAAATCAAGATACACGAACGATGCCTTCTATTAATTACTTTACCTCTTAGTATATACATTTGAATGTAAAGCTTTACATGTAAATAATTATAAGAGATATTGAAACACTTTTATGACATTATACAGTCTTAGAGACAACAAGGAAATGTCTTTTAATGCAAATAAATTCTCATTGGGTGTTCTTATTGGGCTGTCAATTCTTATAATAACACTTTCTCATTCTGACTGATTTTATAATTTTAGCAATTGAAATTTGACAACTATTTACATAACGACGAAATAAAACGCCATTAGAATTCTTTTCTAGAAAGTTATTTCTCTACCATCTGTTCGAGTCTTAGCTACAAGATTTTCTCGGCATTCAAAGAGAAATGACGCCGCCAACATCGATGTTAACAATGCCAAATTTAAATCCAAAACAGATCGCACAGCTCTAGACGAACTAAACTGATTTCTGATTTAATTCATTTGTCAACTGGCTTAACATTTGAATTAAACCAACGGACAACTACAAGTTGACCCACTGACCAAGATCTTCCACCTCCATAAGATTTGGCATCTTGCCAGAACACTCGATGAAGTTCATCCCACAAGTCTGCTTTGAGGAACAATGATTTTTTTTTATCTTTGAAAACAACTTTCTGTTTTCTTCTGTCCCGCTAAAACCCCAGCACGATTTTTTTTTCTCCCCATGTACATCTGTGATATGGATGATGTGGACTGTGAGGCAATTTTAATGAAGTCTTTTGGGAACATTAGATCTGTCAGATTATCGAAATAATTGATTGGACGAAATCTACCATTGTGTGGAAAGGTAAGGTTTGCGAAAGCAAGGAATACTGTGCGACAGTGCTTCTCAAACTTTCAATATTTGCGACCCAATATTCAATCATTATTTTCATCGCCCCCTCCATACATATAAGAATCCATTGAATTCAATAATACTATAATTTGACGCGTGAGCTGCACAATACGACTTTAACCTTTTAAGTGCCACCGACGTATATTTACGTCTCGCTCAGCCTAGTGCGTTAAATGCCTCAGACGTATATATACGTCTTTCCAAAGCACGATCCTTATTATGCACTGCTATACACAAAATTATTCCGAAGGCTTTTGAATGCAGTAAAAGGACCTTGAAAGTTTTTGTGAAGGATTTACTTATAACAAAGGATTTCCTTTTTTATATTCATTCCTCTCTCCCCCCTAATACATCACATACGTGGAAAATGGAGGCATTGGGGAGAAAATCCCGTAACTTTTAATCGACAGTTAAGTGATTATTTATAACCCGTACAAATTATCAAGATATGTGTTAATTTTTCAATATAATTTTATATATGACAATCCCATGGGGTCACTGGTAATTATTAAACTTGTTCTTAACTTAATATTGTTAAATTAATTACAAAATACATAGTGTGCAGTACTGATACATTTATAAGTATATTGTATCAGTATAAATTCTAATTTTATTCTTTGTTATGTCAGAATGTATTCTGTTTGTTTACCTCCAGTAAATTAATAATTTTTTGTCTTCGACTTTTCAATATGCTCACGCCCGCCTATAAGAGGAACTTTGAGTAGTAGATCTCTAGTAGAGTCTAGTTTGAGAAACGCTGCTGTACGATTCCTTATTTCTGTTTCGAATGTCACCGAAGAAGCCAAGGAAACATTAATTTATCCACGTCGAACTCTTAAATGAATTTGCATTTTTATAACGTGTTTGATCGTTCAACGTTATGAATAACTGGCGTCGAATTATCTCATGATAGGATTAATTGATTACTGACGTCACAATTCAAAGCAGAATTATGACTGTTAGCGATGGACCACGTAATTCTGAAGCACGATCTTGTGACGCGAGAATGACATTTTCCAGACTTCCACACTACGTCAATTCAAGGATTCTGAGTCTCGACCCATGTACTGTGTCTCGGCCTCTCTACGTGACGGTCACTACAGCATAAAGCTAAATGTTGTCAGACTTATATAATATTGTCTTTTCAGAAAAAAAAATTCACTTTTCTTTCAGTTTCAATGCTATAGTACACATTAAGAAAAGAGTTTTCAAAAAAAAAAGAAATAATAATAATAGAAAGGCTTTATTTTATTTATCGCTGGAAGTTTTTTTCTTTCAATTTGGTCTATTTAGTCATTTATTAACTTTTTTTATGAGTGCTTCATAATTTTTCAAAACCTTTCTTTTCATTTCAT
This sequence comes from Trichonephila clavata, assembly GCA_019973975.1. Taxonomy (NCBI): domain Eukaryota; kingdom Metazoa; phylum Arthropoda; class Arachnida; order Araneae; family Nephilidae; genus Trichonephila; species Trichonephila clavata. Next base: position 426,854 of record BMAO01008425.1, on the reverse strand, counting down.
TTACTTTTTTAAAAAAATATTTTTGGTACTTAAAATGCTTCATGTGACTTAAATATTACTTGGATGAAACATTAATTTATTAGTAAAGGTAAAACAAAAATGTGTCCATAATTTTGTTATTGTTATTTTATACCTTATTTTGAAAATCTAAAAATAAATAATAGAGGTGTTTCTTAAGCGAAGAAAATGCCCACACACACATTTAAAAACTTATATTTCCGTTTCCATGATACCTATGACTGTTGACATTCACATACAAATCAAATCTTAAGTTCAAGTCCTGATACTAACAAAGTACGATTGATACATTTTGTTTTTTAATGTTATACTCAGCAGCAACACGAGGAATACTGGTGACGAACCTCCTAATTTTGAACTCGATCAAGTGACGAGGGTGACACTTGAGCTGGGGTAATCCCCCCTCTCTCTCTAACTTCCACACCGACGGGAGGACGTTTGAGCCTCGACAGATTTTATGTTCAGTGGCTCCCTCTACACGGCGGGTCTTCAGCAGAACCTGGACTCTGACCCACGGCACTCCGGTTTCGAGTTTGTAACCATAACAACTGGGCTATCACGGCCACAACATTATCGAAGAAATGGGGAGAGTAAGAACCCTCAAAACTTTAAGCCAAATATATTTTCCTTGTATTATTCTACTTGGATGGAGCGTAAAATGAAATATAAAGAGTACGGTACTTAAAGTTCCATAATTATAAGTCTATTCGGTGAAATAATTTCTATAAAGTATTATCTAGCTCTTATTGAAAAATTATTTTTTTCCTCTAAACATTGGAGTTGTAAACGATAAGAAAAAGAAGAAAAAAATGATTAGCAAAAAGGAACCATGCAACTTTGGAGGACATGAAAAGAATAATGAGCTTTTGGTGCGGGGGGAGGACAAACATTTCCAAACTGTGAGTGAATATTTCGTAAATAAATAAATTGATTAATATAATGATAGGAAAGACTCTTTCTACAAATAAAAAAAAATCCTGAAAAACTGTCTCAAAAGTTTTAATTTAAATAACCCTGTTTTATTAAATAAAAAGATCATTGTACCATTTTGGATTATTATATCGATAATTCTTTTAAGGGCCATGACGGAAAGGGATAAGAACATCAACAGAGACAGAAATGCTCTTTATAAGGTTGTAAAGCAAATTTTTACGCACCATCGATTCAATTTCTGCTCTGGCTCACTTTTCGTCTGAATCGGTTACACTGGCTCTCGCAGAATTTGTTTTTGGATTCTTCTTTGCAAAAAATTGGAATTCATCATTTTCTGATATTTTTTGGGGTTGGATCTCACGAGGTAAAAGACATTTAATTTCTTAGTTCACTGGAATATAACGCACAAAAAATTTCAAACTTTTATGAAAAGAATTTTGATTAAAAAATTCACTGGTGTTTAAAATTAAGAAAATTTTCAGATTATGACGAGAAAAACTGGACATATTTTTATGAAATTTAGTCTTAAAGTAAGGTTGATATAATGAAAAAAATAAATAAATAACCATTCACCAGTTAAAATTCACACATGATTGTATGTAACACTCTTCGGAGTTGGAACGAATGAAACAACAGTTGCAGAATAGAACAAAAAAATTGGTTAATAGGGGTATGGTCTTCTCTTACAGATATATAGACCTACCATGTTTTTATACTAGAAATATGGGAATTCATGAGTTCCTGTGGCAAATAATACCAGTCGTTCAGCAACTCAATTTTCAGGCCTTGGATGGCTCTCGGAAAGGGTTACGAGTTTCAATTGCTCTCCCCAGAGCGTCCCAGACATGCTCTATAGATATGATTTCTGGATATCTGATTAGCCAATCCATCCGGTGAGCATCCTCACTTACTAGAAATTCATCGACCTGATGAGATCTACATGGCCTCGCGTTGTCATCCATTTAAGTGAAATAGAGCTAACTGCACCCCTGAAAAGGCGAACATAGGGCTCTAATACCCTATACATCGTAGCATCACAGTGGAAGTGTGTGTGGTCATCCATTGTTATGTCTACTCAGACTATCAAGCCTCCACTGACGTAATGGTCAATTTCTTGGACACTGGAGGGCAAGTAGGGGGATTTCCGGCTTTATTCATATTAAAGTACACAAGAATCACTGTTTAGGGTGAACCGGGACTCATAAGTGAAGAGAATAGTCATCCACTGATCCATGTTCCAATCTCTGTCACCTGTGCACCATTTGAAATGGACTCTACTGTTTACAGAACTGAGCAGGACGCAAACAGCCCTCTCTCATGAAAACTTCCGGAAACAGTCACCCTTGAAATTTGGATTTCTCTGGACGCATATATCACACAAGAGAGCTCGGAAACTGTAATATCATTGTTAAGCTTCACCATAACGGACCAATGGTGTTCTTATCTGGCCGTTTTGGCTATTGGACGACCTTGCCCAGGCTCTCTATCGATGGATACCGTATCTTGAAACTGTTTCCATAAGTTAAACTCAACGCTGGATTGAATTCTCTGAAAAAATGAATTTGAAACTCACCTGCTTCTAGCCCACTCACAATTTGCCACCTCATTTCTTCATCTAAACGTCGTTCGTTACTCATTTTTATTGTTTGAATTTAAATTGAACGGATTGCTGTAAAAAAAACCAAGCGAGGTGGGCTGCCGAACGAAATACGGGTCTTTGAACACGCTCTTATAAATCCTACTAATCGACTTGTTCTGCCTCCACACTCTTATACGCTTACCTATTACTCACACAAGGTTTTCATCTTTGTTTCGAAGCAGTATTTTTGCATTTCGTTCAAATATTTTCTTGAACTTTGGCAAAATATGCAAATTTCCTTATTTTTGCCCCCAGTGTATTATAGGAGTTATTTACTATCTGCAATATAAAATTTATTCAAATAGGAACCATTCTTAACTCTTTTTCCCCTTTTTTATATAAATATTTAATAATTCAAAAGGGGATAAGAAAGGGGACAAGCTCAAACAAGATATCAATCATTGGCATGGCCAAGTAATTTTAGCGCGTTTTTCACATGTTGTATTTTACAATAATGAAACTTGAACTTTTTACTAACAGAAAGTAATACTATACTTTTAAAAAAGTTAAAAATTATTAAATTTAAATATGATTTGGCTCATCTAAGGCCCAAATACGACCAAATGCCGAAAACCCGAGGTCAATTGGTTGCTTATTGGCTGAGAAAAAGGTACGACAAAATATGGAACGAAGACGAAATTTGCGTCCTAATAGCGCTTTTGTTCCACTATGTGAAAAACGCGCAAAAAACTTTTTGAGCTTGTATAACAAAGACCGATAGTGCTAAATGTCACGTTTATCCAACAAAGATGAAATATTGTAGCATTTACAGCTCTCTTAAAAATAACGGTTTATTAACCCCACTATGTACATAGTTACTGTTGTAAAATAACAAAATCGAGCGTTTCACGAAATTTTGTTACAATACTGTAAAAAAAAACATTTATAAATTGTTAACTGAAAAGATATTCCCACATTGCGGATGGATCAGAAATTGACTCGTGTTCTGCGAGCCATCTGTCAGGAAAGGTCATGATCTATAGATCAGAAATCGTTTTATTAGTCTCATTTCAAACCTATACTGAATTAGTCTCATTTCAAATTACAAACTATTATACTAATAGTCGTATTTCAAAGTTGCTGGTGACGGTCCTCATCATTTAAAACTACGGTCGAGTGACAAGAACGACACCCGAGTTGGTACCACAGTCTCCAAACTTCCACTCCCTACACATACACACTCACATCAACGTGAGGACTTTACGCCGAAGGATTTAACGCCGGCCCCTTTGATTCAAAGGAATCTTGAGTGTCACTAGGATACAACTTCCCAGGAACAACACCGATCTCCCCTTGGAGACCCTGACCACTCCACTGCCGCGGCCACAAAATTTTTACGAACTTGTATTTGAAAAGGGGAATAGTTTAAGAGATACAGGAAACAAAAATTTGGATTTCTATTTATTCTGAACTAATTTATTTTGTGTTACGTGTGGAAAGCTGTTACCTTTGCATCAAAAAATAATAAACACCAGCTTTCAAAATATTTGGAAAAGTTCACCAATTTAAGTGCCCTATTCTCAGTAATTGTAATGCAATTTGACAGGAAATATTTTGTTTTGTTGTTGCTGTGTGTTACATATAAAATTTTAATAATACGAAAAATAATGTTGCTGTCATGCAAATTGTTTTACTTGGCCCGATCTATCTTGTGAGATACATTTATAAATCACGGAATATCGAAATGAAATTCAATAAAACAATTGAAATTATAAGGTTAAAAATATATCCTTGAAAATTTTGCTACACTATATATATATATATGAAAGAATTTCCCAGAAAATATATTTCAAAAATTTTTTTACCGTTAAAAGTAATAAATAAAAAAGTTTGTGATGTTAGTTAAATAAATAAAATAACGAATATCATGAAATATATATATTTTTAAAAAATAAATCTTTCCAAAACCGGATAACAAAAGCAATCAAGATAAAAAGTTTTATATTTCTCGAATTAAGGCAGAAAAAAATGGAAAAAGAAATTGCAATTCAAGATCCACATCCATGTTCCTTTATATACGAATCCACCGCTTTTATTTCATCCCTCTCTTTTCATTTTTTGTTGTTGTTACTGCTGCCATAATTTCGTGAATAACGGATTTTGTGACAGGAATCGAAAAGATAAGATTATTCTTTGTTTTATTTCATTTATTTGTTTATTAAACTATTTTCTTACATTCGGATGCCTGTCAGATGCACTTAGGCTTCTTTACAATTTTTCATTTGGCTCAAAAATAAACGCGAACTTCGAATATTCGCCATTTTTTTTCTCGTCCTTTCTTCCAAGAAGAACAGATTCCGATGCAAATATCGATTTCCAGAGCTTTTTCTGTTCTTTGTTGTTTTAAGATATATTAAGGGCGACAGATTCGAGAAATCGAACAAAGGAATATATATATATTTATTCTCGTCTTACTTCAAATGAGAAATCGTTCCATTCGGTAGTTGAAATATTAGTTTGGAATTCTTTTACCTTTTTTCTCCTTTGGGACACAAAAATGGATGCGATATATATATGTGTATCGCATTCAAATTTCGATGGTTATGGAATTGATGTTTGTTTACCTTGATCGATTTTTGAACATCGTATATCTTTTTGGAAGATAATCTCATTCAGAGAGGAAAATTTTACGTTTCTTTCTGTATTTTTCTTATTTCGAGATGTTCGGAGCAGTTTAATCTTTTATCGATAGCGCGTTTTGTATACACTAGTTTCAAAAATATTCCATCACAAAACTGTAGTTCAAACCATAGAAGTAATGTTATAGATGTATTGTTGACAAATATGATAAGAAAAATGAAAATAATTTTTTCTATTTTTTACAGCTCGTAGATATACAATTTACATCTAAGTTTTACATTGGATATCTGAGCACGATAATACGTGTTAAATCGTAGAAATAGAATATTTCATCTATAGCAATACATTGTTGCAAATATATTTTGGCAACGTGTTTTTATTTCGTGTAGATAAGCTATCTTTTTTTCGAATGATTAAACTGAATTTTCCCGGCACTTCTTAGTTTAAGCTAATTCTTACAATTTTTCAAAAAAGTTCTAGTAAAAATTTCTGAATTTTTCAAACATTGGTATAATTTATCTTAAGAGGTTCCGTCTATTAATGTTATATGCATCTGAATATTCTGATTTCAAACACTGCCCAGCTGATTCCAAAAGGTCATTCATTTTTTTTTCCTTCTTTTTATAAAAATGAAAGTTCCCTGAGACATTATTATTAAGAAGTTTTGTTAGAGGTTTTTTTATTCAATTATGGTATAGTTTCTAGAAACAATCTCCAGCAGACGATTTTAATTTGTTTTTATTAAAGTTATTTACCTAAAATAAACGATTGACCAAGAGGAGCAAATATTATGCTTACGCACATGAAAGTTTGAGACAAACTTCACACCCCACTAATAGCAAAACAAAACAAATTTTCTGTTTAAATATGTACTATTTTTCTTTTGAAACTTCTTTTTGACGTTTTTCTTTTATGTTCAGTCTCTGACCTATCACGTGTTAACATTCAACAGTAGTCGGCGAGTAAATTTTCTTATCCTTTATAAGCTTGCGCTTGCGGATATTGCCAACAAAGAGATTCCCTCTTTCTCAACCTGACTTCAGGTAAACCTGGAAACTTTTTGAAAAGGTATCTGAAACAATCACTATCTTCTGGAATAGCATAGGCAAACTACTTCATTACACCTAATTTTATATGTAGAATGGTTAACAATACATTGTTCGCAGCTGTACTCAGCGGTTTAGAACTACATTCTTGGTGCCTGGTTTAAAATGTTCTTTTCGGCCATTCTATTTTGACCCAGTGTTGAGTATTATCATGGCTGCCTCCCTCACAAATGAAACATGGGAACTTTGTATATTTGCCTTGTTGTCCAAGAAACATGAAAATAACTTTTCAAATCACCGTAAATGTTCCAACTCTATATTTTATTATACTGTCGGCTTATTTTATTATTATGTGTGGTCCGCATATTTTATTTTGTTGAGGAAAGTAGTAGATTTTCATGGTGTTTCTTTAAATGCACCGAATGTCCAACTGGTACAGATGCATACTGGCTTCCATGATGAAGACCGTAAGACTCCTTTTCGATGAATCTATAAACAACCTCCATTCATTTTTATCGTAGGTGACACTAAATTTGCTCATCAATCTGGTAACATCTGAACAATAGACCAGATTCTCGTTTTCCTCAAAGTACTAAGCAAATTCTTTTTCTCGATTCTTGTACCAATAAAAAGTGGTTCTTTTCTCCCATAAGTTTTTTTCTTTTAATCTGAAGCTCCACTATTCAGGTGTCTTTTCGTAATTCCTTGATCATTAAGTTAAACCTGAGAGAAGGCTGAGGGGAATCGGCTCCAAAGGATTTATATTCGGTACCGGAGTGATGAACTTACAGCGAATGCGACGGGAAGGTGTCACAGAGTGGTAAATTTTACGTTTCACCTCGGTAGAATGAAAATCTGCCACAAAAGATAAAAATTCAACAATGAATAAAACTCTTGGTAAATACCCATAAAAATTCAAGTAAAACCGAATTTTTCAAGAAAACGAGATGTGTGACACAGAAATTTTTCTTTATTATTTTTGAAATCAGCACCAAAAAATACATAAATTGAGCTATTACTTCTCTTGTATTCTTTCCATCTTAATCCTGTTCTTATCCTATGGAAAATTTGTCAAACTTTTTTTTATGATAATAATCGAATAAGTAAATAAAAATCTTGTCATTTTCCATTTTAATATTTTTATAATTTTCTGTTACTTGATTTTAAATTTAAAAAAAACTCGAAAAGCATTCCAACACTTATTTTATGTATCTAATATATAATTTCGTTGGATATTTGGTTGTAATATACACACACTTACACATGCATAATCATTTTCAACCAAGTAAATGGAAACCAGCAGAAATTTTCTATCAAAATACATGAATGATAAACAGGTAAAAGAAACTCAAATTGCAGTTCTAAAAACTTATTTAAATATTTTCCGAGAGAAAAATAAATTTTCAAGAAGATTTTATTTACATTATGTTTTAATGCAAACAAAAAAAAAAGCAACTGGAAAACTTTAGTTAAAGTTTTAAAAGTGTTTTTTTTTCCCTTCCTTTAAGTTTAAACGTTCTAATCATAATACAGAAAACTTTTTCGAATAACTCTATTTACTTTTGCTAAATTATTTTATTCCTGGGACAAAAGTAATAAAAGTTGTGCTTCAGTTTCTTCAATGTATTTACTCGACAAATAAAAAGAGTAACTAGGTACATTTTAAAGGAAAGACAAAATATTATTCCTGCTTATTTATTTTATATTTCTTAGTCTTTCTATACAACAAAACAGTATTCGAATTTTCTTTTTATTTTATTGCAATGTATAATGTATTTTGAATGCATGCAATGCTTTTAGTGAAATATATGTCAGTTTTTAGTGACGTCAGAAATGTATTATCCATGAAATTGTAAAGGAAGTGATTTTCGAAGATTAGGTACCATGGTTTATTTTCACTGAATATTCTTTTAGAGCTTTTTATTAACTGTCAAAAAACTCATAAATATATATGTTGATCTTATTTCCTTATTTGCTCTTGGCAACACTTTGTGTCATCTCTAAAGCCAAATTCATCAAAATAAGTAATGCGCAAGTAATGAAAATCAATATTATTATCCTAAAGAACTTTTTGAAATAGCTAAAGTTAGTTTCAACTAATTAAAACTACTAAGTTTTTGATTGGTCTAAGATTTATATATTTAGGTAATTTCAAACGCGTTTGCAGAGGAATACTTTGACAACTAAAAAAAATTTTAATGTTTTTAAAAATTGGAAAAATTTTTACGTGGACAAGAATAAGAATTAGAATTATGATAATAAACGAAAACAATTTTTTTTCGTAAAGCTTTTGAGAATAAATGGAAAAAAAAATAATTAATCTTTGATTTTTGCTTTCAAGAACTTTCGCTTTAGCGTTTATAAATTGTAAATAAAATAAATGTTTATATTTTACTTTTAATTACCCCTTTATATTTTATAATGCACAATTCATTCTTTCTCATATACAAATACATACTTAAGATATTCAAAACAATACAAATAAAATGTTTCAATTTTAAGTATGATTTTGATAATGCTTGTTAAAACTTACCTGGGAGATATTTTTTCGGAGCATGTGTGTGATTACTATTTTGTATTTATTTTTTGTATTTATCATATATCCTTATACAAAAAGTGTGGCAGCGGTAGCCTAGTGGTTTGGGTCACGATTTTGAGGCTGATGTGTTGCGGGTTCAAGTCCTGGTGCCACTGAAGACCTGCCGTGTTGAGGAAACGGATGCACGGGAAATCTCCCGTAGGCGTGGTGTGATAATTTAGAGAAAGAATCCCAGCTCAGGTGACGTCCTCGTCACTTGATTGAGAATTAAAATTACGAGATCTATCGCCAATAGCTCTCGTGTATAACTTTCACACATACCAAAAAGCAGTAACAAAACACATGTGGAAAGTTTACGACAGTCAAAAGCTTTATTTTCATTTTAAAGGAGCTTATATTTTCCTACACGGAAATTTCAAGAACTTGCATTACACACATGATTTCCTCGTTTTTGTACGCTTATAGGTTAGATCTGGAGATTATTAGCCATCCCCGGTGACTGGATTATCTAATTACAAAATTTGAAGACTTTTCAGAACTAAGGTTGCACTTGAAACTATTTTTCCCCCATACGGGAGTCAATCAAGAGAGTTAAGCTTCAGACGATTCAGGACAATAATTCCCTGAAAAAAAATCGAGAATTAATTTAGAATAATTCTTAATATATCTATCGCTGAGAAAGTATTCCTTTTGGTTAAATGTGATGAAGTAGTTGTGACTATAAAACACATCTTAATATTTCTCGCATCATTTTTTAATTTATTTTAACACCAGAAGAGTTATATATTTGAGCGTGCGCTTCTTTCTAAGAGCAAAAATACAACAGGGGAAAATGTAGTATAAAAAATATAACCACGTGTTCAATTAGAGGGAATTATTAGTTATTTATAGAAATGAGATAATTGTCTTAAGGAAAAGTTGAAACCAATTAGTAAAGCACGTGTAATCCATTATAATATTCAATTACTTGGAATCACCAATAAATCTATCAAAAATTCAATGTATAATAAATTAACGAAGCTAGGTGTGTGGCATAGTTAGTTTGCTACTGGCCTTGTGCGACCAAGTATTCGGGTTCGACTATGCCCCAAGTTGGTGGATTTTCACGATGCAAAAAATCAACAGCATTCATGTCTTATGATTATGCAGCATATAAAAGATCTCTTGAGTGTCTGTTTGGCTTGAATGCTCCCGATAGAATTAAATTTTATGTTCGGTTTCACATCGTCAGAGTTCAGGACACTTGGTGTCAAAATTATTTTCGGAGATTGGTATTGCTCAAATATGGTGCCGTACTAAAAGAGACACCAGCTCCCGAAGAATGTTTTTGGTTTGCAATGGTAAAATACCAATCTGCAACCCCATGAGAAATAAAAAATTATTTTTAACTAGTAATCACAAATGAATCTATAAAAATAATGTTTTTTAATCATTTAGAAAAAGATGAAATGAGACGCGTTTCAAAATAGGGCATTCCGATTTATGTGTTGTTTCTTCCATACTTCCACACCGAGCCGTGAGATATCTGCTTCGATTAAACAAGTTGCGGTTCAACAAAAATAAACACATGTGCATTTTAAATTAACGTCTCATTTAAAAGTGACACGACCCCAACTGCCAATGAACCTGGAGATTGAAAACCGTGCACCAATCAATGACGAGAACGACACCTCAGCAGGTTGATTTTGTTGTTTTATCCTTCCCGAAGGGAAGTAAGGAAAGGTGCCACAGCCTGAGACAGGTTGGATTTCTAGATGTACGCCTGTCGTTGCCTTGAGCATCATATAGGCCACAGCACGATTTTTTTAGCTCGGTTCCACCACAATTAAGTGTTTGAACACACTGGGGAGATCAGGGACCTCCTACCTCTCTTCCGTTTCCACCAACCTCACGAGAAGACTTGCAGCTCAACAGGCATTTAGAATACCCACATGCTGCAAGGACACCATGCATGTACAAGCATCCATGTCTTCTCTGGGATTCGAACCCAGGCCTAACGACACAGCAGTGAGTGTCGCTAGCCTCTATACCGGATGGGTGACAACTCAACTGGTACATTCCTCTTCTAAATCCCACTGCACGTGAAGACCCTAAAACATCTCCGTTTAATGTGCTCCACTTCTCATTTATTCGCATGACAAAAAAAAATCCTTTGAGAAATCAGTAGTGCCACTGAAGACCCACCGTGTAGAGGGGACGATGCTCAATGCACTCACTTTGGCGTGGTGTGGTAGTTAGGAGTGTCAACCCCCAGGTATCATCCAAGTCACTTGGCCGCGGCTCAAAAGGACGAGGTACATCGCTAAAAGCCCTCGTTATAGTGTGATGTTTATACTTTTTGTTGAAGAAAAATGCGTTAGTTAAAAAACATATTCACATTATAGATATCAATTTCCTTCTGAATTCAGAAGTGGCGTTTTTTTTAAAGGTTGAAATTTATTTATTAACTGGATATGAAATTTTTGTTCTTGAAACATTTCCACCTTTAAAACTACTTTTCAGTAGTTATCTAGAATATTCTTATAGTTATAGTTTATTTTAAAAAGGCAGACGCACTCGTACTTACGTATTTTGGAATATCTCCAACATTAAAAAGTGTCCAATTTGGATAAAAAAAATATTACATAAAATATTTCGTTAAAAATAAAATTTTTGTTTGCGTAAAATTTATTTGTCTGCAATTTTTTAAAATAATAATTAATTGTAGACAGAATAAATGTAGAAATTTTTTAAAAAAATCATTCAAATGAAAACGGAGAAAAAAGGGAGATTTAAAAGTACGATACAATAATAATTAGTTTATTTTCGTTGCTATGCAACGATGAGTGAGAAAAATATTAAATAAATAGTTTAATTTTTACTTAGTGCGAGCACTTGAATGAATCCCTTTTTATGATATATTTTTTTCCTATTAGTGTTAAGCATTTCTATCTCTACATCTCAAAATCGGGAAAGTTTGAAATATCGTTGAGTAAAGTTACTTTCAAAAATTTGTTTAGTTATTTTTTAATCAAAATCTCGACTGCTTTTGGAATAAACCTCTTATTTTGAATTTTAATTGAACCTTCCAACTAACTTTGTTCTTGGAGTCATTCCAACTGGCAAAGGAACTTCTTGGTGATAATACGTTAAGACAGAAAATGAACCATTTCTTGGCAATTTATAATCATTGCAACCGATAATTAATACTTCATTAATACGTAGATGTAGTTATTAAAATACTATTTTTCTTTTGAAAATTTGAAATTCTACTACAGTTTTTTCCCCCAAAAAACATAATATTTATTAATCTCTTAAATACTATTGCTAAGAATATTGTTTTATTAAAATGTATCGCAGCAAAATTAATTAATAATTCTCTGGAAGGAGTTAATCAATACTAAAAATAGCAATAAATAAAAATAATTAATGCCTTAGACCTATCTTATTACTGAGTTTCTAATTATTAAAAACTGGCTAGTTGATTTTTTCATGCATATATTCTGATTTTACATTTATCTTGTTAATTTCATTGCATGTTCAAAAAATACTTATATTTTTCGTAAGAGATGCGAAAATACAATTATAAAAGATATATACTCAAAATTTAATTATTTCTCATCATTTCCTACTTAAATATGTATTCCATTTTTAGCTTGAACTTTTACTTACAACGACAAATTTAATTTTCAACAAACAGGATCTATAACTTTCAATTCGGCACCTTTCATATCATTTTTATTTTTCCTAAATAACTAATTTTGTTTTACATCTTGAGATTTTTTTTTCTTAAACTTCAAAAGTGTCTCTTCTTTTGTCCTCTGCTTATTTTATCCTCTGCATCATATTTTGAAGATTCTGAAATCTATCAAAATATCTCATTAAGTGTTGGTTGACTGTATAACAAGGGTCGGCAATCTATGGCACCCGTGCCACATGTGGCACGTGGTACGGTTTTTAATGGCACTCTGCCCTACTCTATAAATTTGTCAATTTTTGAGTGGATGGTAGTTGATAAATTTGTAATGGACCTTATTTGGCAAATATCTTCATAACATTTAGGGAATTTCGAAAAAAAATCTGAAAGATAACTAAAAATAAATTTACAGCTATTTTGTAAATTATTGAATGCCATTGCTGGAGAGATTTAATTGCTTCAAGAAAGAAAATTACATTTACTTTTCTTTCTACTTTTAGTTATATATATCTAAGTAAAAAAAGCTTTCCACATATGAAAAAGATTTCAAATTCTTAAAGAAATTGTTTAACAACTGAATGCTCACAATCGTGTCAAATTAGTATACCCCTGATTTTACGGTATGAAAGTAGAGTGGTTATTTAACTATAATGAAGGGAAATACTTATATTTTGTGTTGTCTATTTCTTATTTTAATAAATATGTTTTAAAATACATAATATAAGTACAATTTTAATTTCTGTTGAAGAATTTGTGCTGTTTATTTTTTATTAAGAAATACCTTTAAATGATGCAAAATTAATGCATAATAAATATGTAAATCGATGTTTTATTGACTTCTCTTCATTAACTCTGCATGCATTATCATGAGAATCGAATTGTTTCAAAAATGTCCTACTCTGTGGCACGCTGAATCCTATTGGTAGATTAGTTTGGCCCGCTAGAGCTAAAAGGTTGCCGACCTCGGCTACTAGCCTGGCCTACTAGCCATTAGCTCAGCATTCTATTAAGTTGCAAGATTATTACACTGTGTATAATTAATTGATATCTATTTTTAAGCGTTCAATTTTATTTAAAAAAATACACTCTTTTAGCTCTTTCCTCTTTATTTAAAAAGGGAAAGACTTGAATTTGTAAAACGATTGTAGAATTACCTTTTACCTACCCAATGTTGATTTCCGCACAAAAACCATCTCACTCTACAAAATAAACATGCTCACCAATACCCAAGTCATTCGGCTTCATAGTTCAAAAATGGAATTTCTTTATTTATACGCCCACCTAACCCCCATATATACTTATTAAGAGACTTATTATCCATTACAAAGGGACTTGTTATCTAAGGCACATAAATATTTACTCGTTAAGTCGAAGACTAAACTATTACAGGATAAGGGGGGAAATCGGGAAATAATTACCCTTCAACTGTTGAGGGGAAGGGGTAAAACACCTGTCCAATTTGCATAAAAGTATAACTTTTTTTTTCTTCGCGAAGATTTCGAAAGCTCATTAGTAAAACAGTGCTTTAATATTTCTACGAGAGCTTAGCCTTTTTTTTCTCTCATGGTTGATATATTATCATTATTTCACAAATGAAACTGTCATGAGTTCGACATATATCAAACCCTTTTCACTTCTTTTCATTTATTCTTTCATTCCTTCGATCCTTTCATACTACATATATAAGCTTTAACTCCTCTAGTTACTCTTGTTACAAAAAATAATGCTCTAACATGGGTAAGTACCCTTTTATTTCATTTTACACCATAAAAAAGGAAGTCATCTTCATCTTTTTTTTAAAAAATAAAAGAAATTGTATACTTTACGCCTAAAAACAAATTTAGCAGAGTGCGTTTTATTTTATTTTAATGATGATATGAGACAGACGATCGCTCTAATTTCTGTTAACGACACTGCTTTGAACAGAAATGAATCTTTATAGTGACTCTTACAGAAAGAGACTTTCAGAATTACCTCTGAGAATGCGCTAATTTCTCCATTTATTTTTGACATTTTTAATGCGTTGCCATGACAACTGTGTGACGTATCTCAATTTTCCTTTCAATTTTTCCACTGATAAAATTCGTCTACGTTCATTATCGAGTACAGAGAAAAGTGCTTGGAAGAGTGCCTCTATTTTTTAAAAAAGTTCTTAAATTGTGACACATTAAAAGTTTGATACTATTACAATTGTAAATAGTATTCAAGTAATACAATAAAAAAGGCTGTTATGCAAGAAAGAACTGCATTAAAGTGAATAAGTGTTTATTACCGTCACATTTTAAGGCAACGCTATAGCTATTGGTGGCGGATCTCACAATTTCATTCCGTGATCAAGTGACGAGGACGACACCTGAGTTGACATCCAACCAACGGGAGAAATTTCTGCCATGACAGATTTGACGTATATCACCCTCTTTACAAGGCGGGTCTTCAGTGACATCAAGAGTAGACAACGTCGGCCATGAGTTCGTGACCATGAAGTAGTCAAAAGTACTGTTCTCACCAAACTCCGAGGTGGCGGTGGTAGCCTAGGGGTTACGCTTACTAACTCATGACTGGCGTGTCCCGGGTTCGAGTCTTGGTGTCATTGAAGGTCCGCTGTGTAGAGAGGGCCTATCCACGTAAATCTGTCGAGGCTTCAAGTTTTCCCGTTGTGCCAACTCAGAGGTCATGCTCGTCACTTGACTGAGGTTCAGAATGACGAAGTCCTTCAATAGCCCTCGTGTTGGTTTATAGGATGACGTTAATATAACACTCACTCAGCAAACTCCAAGATTCATTCATTCGGTGTCCTTCAATTAAATAAACCGAAAATCCTAATCAAGTTTTTACTTTTCTTACTTAAAATAACTCAAGCTAAATTATGTTAAGGATCAAGCGCTCTTTTTAATAAACGAAGCTATTTTGATTTGCTAACCCCTTCTACCTTCATTCCGAATAAACTAAAATCGGAAATTAAAGTCGTTTATTGATTTGTAGAAAGAGTACTCTTATTCATATCATTAAGTCTATAAATCAGGTTAAAACTCTTGTATGTTTGTTTATTTCCATTATAGTCAGTTGATAAAGTGTAAAAGTCAAGAAAAAAACCATGTAACATATTTCGCAATCTTGGAAACAAATTATTTCTCCTAACGATATCACATCTACGCAGTACGATCCAAAAATTCGATGACTGCGGCCATTTCTGACGACGAAAGCAAGTACCTAAAGTTAAATCACTTAAATTAGATTCTCCCAACCCTCCAGGGTAGGTTTCGTCTATGTCATGTGACCGAACCGCACGCACAGCTGTTAGCCTCCGAAGGTAGTTAACTTTGTTCCGCGATCTAAGAAAGGTGGCTTTCTTGAACAGCGTTAAACGTTAAATTCTGTCAATGCTTAAGTAAAAATCCACTGGAGACATTAGAAATGCTAAATAAGTTGTATGGTGAATCTACCATGGCGAAATTCAAAGTTAAGAATGGCATCGGGGTCTTAAAGAAGGCCGAGAATCCATCGAATGCAATGAACGCGTAGAACGACCTTCGATTTCATGGAATGGGGAAAATGTTGCATTGGTGTTTGAATGAGTTAGAAAATATCGTCACCAAACACTTTAACAAATCGCTGAAGCTACACACTTCTCGAAGACGTCATTTGAGGGAATCCATTCGTCGTAACGGCCTCGCTTCTGGCTGAGTGATGACTGGTATCTTCTACACGATAACGCACCAATACGTTCCTCGCAAAAACTCGCGCTAACGTGCTTCCACATCCCTCCTTATTCACCAGACTTAACCCCTTGAGACATTTTCATGTTCACACCATTCAAAAACATTTACAGGGACGTCATTTTATGTTACGTAAAGGGGGAAAAGATTTTACAAAAGAGGAAAAGTTGTGTGGATGAGGGGGGTAAGGGAGTCAGTGAAGTGTGAATGAGTCAGCAACTATTAATTGCTGATGCAGAGGCAAAATTTATACACTTATCGCAACATTTTAAAACATAAATATTTGAAAATGGTACTTTCTATTAGAATCAGAAGAAGAAAATGCTGATTTAATTATTTTTTGTATAATTTCTGATGATTGAATTAGATTTGAATTACATTTCTTGCATGATAAGCAGAATGTACTCGTTCTTCAAAAATTTCAACTAATGACCGAGAAAAAATTGGTTTTTCCTTCTATTTCTGCTGTAACATTTAAGAACTATTAATTTTAAAAAAAATAATTACTTTATTTGATGAACTTGGAAATGTTTTCAAATTTCTCCTGTCTCTAAAAAGTTTACTCTTAAAGATACTTAAGGTACGTTCCCAATCATCAAGTGTGTGCACAGTAAATTAATAAATCAGAAAATCTCCTCAAGCAACAACTTCCTTTACGAGCGTTAGAATTTCTTTCTCGTCAAAATGCTTAAGACAGCAGTTTTTAAGTATACCTATAACAGAAATAGCGAAACTTTAAGAACCATAAAAGAAATTTTCAATTATTATTGAACGATATTAAAAATACTAAGAGCCTCCCTTCTTTCAAAACATAAATAAAAGATTACTTCGAGGCATTAAAAACAAATTCAGTCTTTAAACTTAATATTATATCCAAGATTTTACAATGAGAATAAGATAATAAAGGAATATATGCATATATACACATCGGGCATAATATATATATCAAAGCCTTCCTCTTGGTGTTGTAGTTTGGAGAGGAAGGTGCCAGCTCAGGTATCGTCCTCGTCACTTGAACGAGGTTCAATAATATGAAATCCGTCCCCAGTAGCCCTGGTGTTGTCTTATAGTGCGACGTTAATAGACTCTCATTTTTTTCCAAAGTAAATTGTAGTTTGAGAAACCAAAACACACAAATATTACGGCCTCGCGGTTATATCTTAAAAATGTAAACAATTTTATCTAATTTTAAGTTTAATTTTTGGATTTATATTTTTAATAAATTAAAAGGTAATACATTAATTTATGTATCTCATAAAAAATAATTTTTTATATGGAAATTATTTCAAACTATTCAAAACCTTATTTCAAAAACAAATGTTACTGCAACGGTAAATCTTTATTCGGGATTAAGTAACGCGAAAACAGAAAAAAAAGTGAACTTTACATGGAGTACGTCATTTTTCGCATTATGATCCGAAAATTCCAAGCAATGCAATTTAACTTTTTTTCTTAACAGAACTATCTAAAATTTCATTTTCATATTTAAATTCAATACTTTGCAATTTGCATCTCTTTTGGGATCGCAAATGTAATGGCCATTATTTTCAGAACATTTTTTCTTGCAGTCATTTTATATATATATATATATATATACAGTCGAATATCGATAATTCGAAGTTGGAAGGACCAACGAAAAACTTCGAATTATTAAGAGTTCGAATTATCAAAAGGGTAGAAAAACTCCCAAAATGCACGAAGATAATATTTTTTCTAACACATTTAAATTTGAAACTATGTAATAAAACAACATGTCAAAGTATTTTTATTATATAATATAAATATTATACAGAAGTTATAAAAGTCCTGTATCAAGAAAATACATTCATACACAATCCTACGCATTTCTCTTCTTCGCAATAGAGGACCAGCCTTTCTGAACACATGTGTAGCAACGCCATGCGTTAAACGAAAGATATGGACGGTTAACAACAGGTATGGTTGCTCTATTGTCCACCTGAAGAAGGGAAGCAGTAAAAGTGTATAAAGTGATGAACCGGATAATAATATGAAGGGGTAGAAAACAGATGGTCATGAAAGGGGCTACGTTACAGGGGAAGCACGCAGAGACAATACAACGCAAAACTTGTAAGCTCCAACCTGTATGCTACAGGACTGTACATGATAGTAAGTGTTCAAATTGTCGAAAATTTTGTAAGATAGCTTCGAATTATTGCGGGTTGTAGTCTGGTCAGCCACAGATATTACTTCGAATTATTGAGTGTACCAACACGTATTGTTTTAGTTCGAAATATCAAGAGTTTTCTAGAGACTGAGCATATACTTCGAATTAGCGAGAGGTTCGTATTATCGAAGGTTTGAATTATCGAGAGTCGATTGTATATATATATATATATATATATATAGATTTCTGCAATATATATATATACACACACACACACATACACACACACACACACATATATATATATATATATATATATATATATACATTGCAACTTTTTTTCTTTCGAAAATTGAACCATGATTTTCATTATAAGTAGAAAGGGAAGCCTTATAATGTCTAAAACAAATAATGTTGTATAAATAAAAAAAATAGTTTTCTAATGTGTTAATGGATGTACTCATACAGATAAATAGGCATAATGATAACACTAATAATAATAACAGTTGAGAATGATCTGACAACTTTATTTAAATTTCAATCAATTTATCAGCTTTCATTGTAAGAGATTCTGTTGCACGCTTAGAATGTAATATTACATTAAAAAATACTAAAATTTGAGGCATGGATTGAAGACCAACTTAAAGTAGAATATAGAATTATCATATAAACAAGTAATTTTAAAAGTCAATTCCTTCTTCATCAGAAAAACGTACTGGCGCCATCTGTTGCAGCTAGTAGCAACTACGACAGTAATAAAGCAGAATAAATTTAAAATTAAAAAATTAAATTTAATTAATTAATTAATATTTGAAAAACTGTATTAACATCGTCATCCACTACAAGAATAAAATATGTATTTGAACTTGAATGGATGAATAGAAAGTATTTTATTAACGATTGAAAATTTTAGCAATATATATATATATATATATAGGGCGATAGTGAATTAATAGAAGGAAATGAAAAATAATTTTCATTACATGAACTGTTAAATTATTTTTCTAATGTAATAAATACACTGTCGTTCGAAATAAAAGAGTGAAAGGTGTGAGATTTATATTAACTTCGCACTAAAACAGCACGAGAGCAATATAAAACAGCACGAGAGCAATTGGTGACGCACTTCATAATTTTGAACCTCGGTCAAGGGACAAGTCACCCTACCCTCCAAACAACCACACACCATCAACGAGTGAAATTTGAGCTCGATAGATTAATGTACATACACACGGGGATCTTAGGGGCACCAGGACTCGAACCCGCATCCGCCACGAGTTCGTGACCATAACCACTAGGCTACCGTGACCACAATAAAAGAATGAGAAAAGCACCAGTTTGCAAGATACGTACTGTGACGGATATATACGCGTCATTATTTCACTAATCCTCTTGGGGAAACTTTGGGACCAGCATTCGCGTTAATTCTCAGCCTCTCAAGTAGAAACCCTGATATTTAAATTAGTTTGACTATATAAAGTCTATAGGTTTTGTGGATGTAAGATAATAGGAGCCAGAGAGCTGTATGGTGAGAATTTTAGAATATTTCTTTGAGTATTTCACAAACATAGTGCGAGTTAAAGAAGGAGTTGCTAAGATATTAAATTATTAGATTAAAGATCTAAGATAGATTGAATTAGATTTAATAATCGGATCGCTAGCGCTTGTTCACTTTGTCTAGTTCACTTAGTCGTGTTTACTTAGAGTTATTCATTGAGAATAAATTGCTCGCTTTATATATCACTCCTAGGGTTTCCTTTTGTAGTTTCACTTGTGATTGATTAAGTGTGCTTGAAGAGTAATAAAATAATAGTTACTATTGAAGTTGTTGGGGATGCTTTGTTTCCCCCCACACCCTTAGGTAGACAAGACGGTGAAGGAACGGTGCCAAACAGGTCACGTTCTTAGTACTATCTTATAAATAAATAGAAAAACCACAGTCTTCTGAAACGGCCAATTATGGCACTAAAATTGAAGACCTCCCAATAACAAAGCAAAGATCAATCTACATTTTATCTAATAATCTTATCGGATCTTTTAAGTGAAAATTCAACCCAGAAAAAAAAAGGAATTCAAAAACCAATTTTTAGAAGCACCGCGTTTTTAGAAGGTACTTCAGCTATATTAAGTGGAAAACGTCACGTAAAGAAGTAATGATCGAAAAGAAAATTGAAACGAAACTTTAAGAGCTCTGCTGCCACAAAGTATGTTTCGCACACCACCGCCTAAAATTCCACACCACCAAACCAGAAAATTCTAAACATCCAAACTTATTCGTACCTTTCCGAAAAGTTGCTGATAAGAATAATTTTCAATACGGTTCCGCCAGGGAAATAAAGAAAGGGGGAAACCCGAAATGCTTTTCCCTAACGCAGCAGCGTCAACCAGCAGAAGAATCCTAAACAATGCAAGAATTTAAGCGTAAAATGGCTCAGATAAAAGACTTAGCTTTTCTGAGCATCATCTCAACAAAACCGCACTCTAATATTTGCTTTCGAACGCTTCATTCTAAATCGAATAATAAAAGCGTAAAAGAAAATAGGGAGGAAGGTCTATCTGTATCTCCGAGGGGGCAGGCGAAAGAGGGGGGCAAAGGGATCGGTAAAAGATAGCGAAGAAAGAAATCTGATGTGGATGAAAATCGAATGAGTGAAGTAGAAGTGGAAGTAAATGCTGACTTTTCAAATCGATATCCTTGTGTAATCACAAACGTCTCTTCTCTATATAATGTTGGGTCTTTTTCCCTTTAGATGTTAGCTGAGGGAATTGAGAAAAGTTTGCCGCGAAGATTTCCCGTTTGTGTTAAGGGAAGAAAACTTGCTGCGTTTTATTGGATTTTGCGTGAGATTTGAAAAGCTAAAAAAAAAAAAAAAAAAAGATTAGGGTTGGGGGAATTAGAGTGTTGCTCTGAAAGAAATGAAAGTTCGTAAGAGTTAGTTATTCATAAAAGCGTTCGATGAATTATATAAAAAAAAGCAAGTATTTTTTCCCCTCCTCTTTGATGATGAAAAAGGTTCTTTTTCCTTTAAAACTTTTCCGTAACAAATTGGTAGTCGATTGTTTAATGTTTCTCTTCAGGTTTTTACAAACAGTTTCGTGAAAAGTACAAAGCGGTCGATAATTCTTTTAAACACTCCTTTATCCGGGGGAAAAAGCTGATTGATGTTTCGGCTTAATGCGAAATTTCAGTTTTTATTTAAAAGTTACTAGACATTATGCCGGATCTCTTTAGTCAGTTGCTTAGTTCATGAGTTGTTTGGAACATTCTTTTTTTATTTCCCTTTTCACTCTTTTATTGATATAACTCCTCAAAGATACATTTTCAATAAAGAATGGGTTTTTAAAATATATTTGTCTTACCTGAAAGTAAAACTAATTTTTGTTTACATTTTTATCATTATCTTCTAGCCTCGTATTAATTTTGAATGCATGAACTGAAGTGAACTCATTCTTTCTTTTCAATAGAATTACTCTCGTATTAGGTACAATTAGAAATATTACACTGTTTTTAAAATTCCTATTTATCGAAATAAAATCAAGAAATCGTGGTGAAATTTATTAAGAGAAAAAATAAAGATGATGGCTTGAATTTTCTTGTAGTGAAATTTTTCATATAAGTTTTCCAAATACTTTGTTTTATGTCAGAAGTCTGCAACTTTTGGGTTTGGCGTGCCAAACCGATTTACCAATAGGGTTCAGCGTGCTACACAATAAGACATTTTGAAAAAAATTCAATTCCAGCGGTAATGCATGTAGAGTTAGAGAATACAAATCAATAATATGTATTAACAGTTTAACAGTTATATTGCAGATTAATTTTGCATCATTTAAAGATATTTCTTAACATAAAAATAAGCAGCCTAAAATATATATATATATAATTTCTATATTTCTATTTCTTTAACAATAATAAAAAATTAAAGTTATATACATATATTATACATTTTAAAACATACTTATTAAAATAAGAATAGACAACATAAAGCATATGTAGGGCTTACACCGCTCTATTTTCAATTTGGCACGATTTTGAATATATTTAAAAAAATATTTCTTCTTATAATTTTTCTTAACTAATTACTTTGTGGACACGAAATATTTTTATATGGAGAAATATGTTTTACTTAGATATATAAGACCAAAAAGGAAAAGTAGAGAACATGCACACACACACACAGTTTTCTTTCTTCATATTAAATCTCTCCAGCAGTGACATCCGCAGCGGTAGTCAAGTGGTTGAGGTATAGGACTCATGTCTGGCATGTCATAAGTTTGAGCCCAGTACCGCTGAAGACCAGTCGTATGGGGAAGCGATGCACGTTAAATCTGTCGAGAACACAAACGTCCTCCCATTAGTGGGGTGTGGTAATTATGAGAGGGAGTTTCAGCTCAGGTGTTGGCCTCGTCACTTGACCATGGTTCAAAATGACGAGGTCCTTCGCCAAAAGCCCTCGTGTAGCTGAACAGTGCGACGTTAATATTCACTCAGCAATTACATCAATGATTTACAAAATTACTCTAAATTTATCTTTAGAGTTATTTTACAAATTTTTTGCATATTCCATAAATGTCCCAGATTCTGAAGATGTTTGTTAAATAAATAATGAATTTATCAATTTTTATCCACTCAAAAACTCACATAATAATAGAGTAGTGCAGAGTACCACAAGTGACACGCGTGCGTTAGATTGCAGACCCCTGGTTCATATCTTTGTATTTGTTCATGTCTCTGTTTTGTAACATATCTCACTGACCCATACTTCCCTCTACTTTGCAAAACATTTGATTTTCAAATTTTCGTTCAGCACCAAGTACAGTTTTATTTTTTAAAAAAGGACAACTGGTAACAAATGTTTTTTTTAAATGATCTAAAATTATGAGTTGCTCTCCCCTATCTATTCCACGAAAAGGGAATCTACTTGTGAAAAAATGAGTGCCCGGCCTATTTCGAATCGGGTTCCAAAAGCTTTGCCGGATAATGCCAGACGGCTGTATTTTTGACACATCCTTGGCAAGGGCTTACTTTAACAACCTTGAGGCGAGAAAACTTAATCCCTGACGTATTTCGAGACGGGCAATCCGAATTTGATATTCGATCCGGGAAATTCCCGTAACTTTGCTGGATAATTCCAGACGACCATCTTTTACGCTAACCTTAAAATTCTTGGGGAGCAAAAAATGCGTTCCAGGTGTATTTCGAGGTGGGTAACGAGAATCTGAAATCGGAATTCTCATATCTTTCACGGATAGTGCCGGACATCCTAAATGCTAACCCTTCCCCCTTTTCCGGGGGCTGAAGAGCAGGACCCCGGATGTATCTTGAAGCGGAGAAAGAGGGTCTGAAATCGGATTTCAGAAACTTTGCCTGAATTAGGTCGAATAGTTTCGCGTTCGAGTACCAAGACTTGATGTTCCTTCCCTCTAGCGTAAGGGTGTCAAACTCAAAAGCAAACTTGGGTTGAACAAAAAAGGTTTAACTTTAGGCAAGCCGCAAAAAAAAATCCTAATTTATAGAAAGGTAAATTTATTTTGACTAATAAGTTATAATATAAACAAAAGAACAAGAAATTTAATGATTACATCCTGACACTTGGCATCTCTTTTCTGCCACTATCTTCCCTGTTTTGGGAGAAATTTTGATACCTAATTATATATTATTGTGTGCCTATATATTGGCCGGGCCGCAAAAATGTTGGTTGTGGGCCGTGAGTTTGACGCGATCATTCTACGAAGGGGGAGCGAGCACATCGAAAAGTCGAAAACAAAAGATTATTTTAAAAAATTATTAATTTACTGAAAGTAAATGAACAAAATACATTCTGAGATAATTAGAAATAAATACACATTTCTCTGAAATAATACACTTATAAATGTATCAGTACTGCCCAATGTATTTCATAATTAATCCACCAATACTAAATTAAGAACAAATTTAATAATTACCAATGACCCCATTGGCTCGTCACACATATATAAAATTTTATACAAAAATTAACACTTTATAATTTGCATGGTTTATAATTAATCCCTTAACTTTCGATTAAAAATTTCGAGATTCTCTCTCCCAATGTAACCGTTTTCTACGTAGGCGTGAGCATGTGATGTATTGAGGAGAGGGGGGGAAAAGGAATAAATATACAAAAAAATTAAGAAGAAAGGCTTCTGAAATAAGTTCATTCTTCGCAAACACTGTCAAAATATTTTTATTGCATTCCAAAGCCTTCGGGATAACTTTATGAATAGCAGTGCACAGAAAAGATCGTACTTCGGAAAGACGTATATATACGTCTGGGGCAATTAACGCTTTGGCTGAGCGAGACGTTTATATACGCCAGTGGCACTTAAGAGGTTAAAGTCATATTGTAGCATTGCGTCAAAGTATAGTATTATTTAATTCAGCATATTGTTATTGTAGGGAAGGGGAAGACATGAAAATTATGATTGAATGTTAGCTCGCAAATAGTGAAGGTTTAAAAAGCACTGCACTCTCTACTTTTTTAAAAAAAACTCGTATCAGATAAGCTTTTCTTTTGTTGCTGTTGCCATGACGAAAGAACTGCTGCTCTAATCCTAACAGCCTTTTTCAGAGCTAAAACTCAAAATCACTCTCTTTCCATTTGGCAGCGAAAGAGAAGCAGATGTCGAGATGCAGCGATAAACGAAAGCGCTTCGGATGGTTGCTATGCCAACAGAGCTTTCTCGGATTAACGAGATGAGGCGACGAAACCTTTTATTGAATCATTCCTCCGTAATCGCGCCAAACATTTACACTTACCTTTCGAAAATCCCCCTTTCTCGCCTCTATGCGATTTCAGCCCTCTCGAGACAATGCGGAGGGTATCATTCGTTATTCAGATTTGCTAGAGAAAGAAAAAAATCGTTTAGAAAGACAGACACGGAATTAGCGTTTGAACTGAAAAAAATGAGAACGTTTCTAATATTTCCTCTAGAGAAATATTTTGACTGATTCTTAAGCATTTTATGAACAGAATTTTAAGCAAATTAAATAGTATACAATCATTTTAAATAGTTTGCTTACACCTTTGTATTACTAACAGGAAGAGTAACTTGAACGGTTTCGAATGTTCTCAAAGTTTTTGCAATACTAAAATCTTAGTATCCTTTAGTAAAGCGTAGCATTAAGCAAGTTTTTAAATATTTTAATATGGTACAGTATCTGTGCATTTTCTGTAATATTTCACTTTTACATGATGTAGTTTTAATTGTCAATGTAATTTTAATTTTGTGAGTAAAGGATCACATCACCAACAAAGGGCCGGATTCATTACCCATTACCACACTATTTGTACGACGCATTGTGAACTGCACCGTTTTCTTTCTTTTTTTTTCGCAGCTCTGACTAAATTAGTGCAGGTGGTATTTATATACAAGAATTTATTCATAATTATATTTACCTTGATGTTGAATAAAATTATTTTATGATACGAATGAAATAATTTTTAATTAGATGCTTTTTCAGCATTCTGTTAGAATACACATTGTTAGCACCAACACACACACTTAAGGCGGTATCACACATAAAGTTTCCGTGCAATTTTTTCACCCAACTTTTCGCCGAATCTGAGGGGGAAGGGTTACCGTAAACAAAACGACATGCTCTGACGTCAGCCACTCTCTTTCTCCACATTGAAACATTACTCGCTGATTTTTCTGCTTCGAAAACGACCATCCAATATTATTTCTTTTATTTCGCTGCCGCTTTTGTTTATGGGGGTAAACAGAAATGGAGCATCATTATGTTTAAAATATTATACGCCATTAAAATATTGTACACCAATAAAATATTATACGCTATATCTGATGCGAAACTACCACCATTACCGCCATCTTGTTTATGACGTAGGGCGCCGAAGAACCCCATTGGCTAGAATTTCAAGCACCTTTCATTTAGAGCAACTTTCTCAGCTTACTGGCAAAAAGTTGTTCGGAAGCCATTGCTATGGCAAAGGAGTAAAAATTGCACGAATTGGAACAAAAATTGCACCAAACGTGTACGTGTGATAAGGCCTTAATACATCCAAAAGAGATGAACTTCCTGAATGTAGAAATTTTAACATGCATGAGATTTAGAGATCGTATTTATAAAAAGGATTTTTGCTTAGAATATTTGATCAAAGGAAAAGTCCCTGCGTAGATGTGATTGGGCTCGGGTGTTGTCCTCGTCACTTGATTGTAATACAAAATGACGAATAAGACCGTATATACAGGTTGCAAGTTTGTTGCATGCTTACAAAGAAAAAAGTTACAAAAAGTTTTATAATGTAATGAATTATAATAAACAGCTTATTTCACAAAATTGTATGCTTAAAAATATGTCATATTCTGTTATGTGAGAAATGCGTTTCATGTACCGAAAATCAACGCATCCATAAAAATAATTGTGGCATTGTGTTTCTCACAAAATTATCTAAAATTAAGGTACTTAAAATCTTAGACATAATTTTTTTTTTAGAAAATATTAATTGAAAATTATTAAAATTCTCTTTGCTTTGTAATTGTGCGTAATAATTGTGGGTGTGTAACTGTTTAGCGAAATTTAATGAAACCGATATTTTCTGTTTTCCGTATGAATTTCCGATTTAATTCAGTAAAAATACCCACTATTAGTAATGGTTACTTCATTTGTAAAATTATGTCAACATATTGGTTAGAATATTTTTAGAGAATATTATTCGCATATCCAATGATAAAAGCAAAAAAGAGATCCCGGAAAAATTAATAAAGGAAAGTAGGAATTCTCTCTCATCTACCTTTTCTTTTTATATTCAAGTTTTAATTCGTCGCGCAAAAAAAAGGAATTATTTCTCTCCAGTCATCTTCGCCATAACATCACTATCACCAGTAACATTTTTATTAAAATTTCATTTCATTCCCATTGAAAAGAAGTCTTCGTGTACTTACTAATACAGTTTATGTTTCAATTGCTTCTTATTTTGATTTCATTAAACATCGGAAACCTTGCATTTCTTTTCTTTTACTGCGTTTTGTAAAGCTCTAAATCATGAAAGTGAGATATTTTTTATTTTTTGTCGAATAATTCTTTATTTGTAATCACAACGAAAACGGGACTGATAGTTGCTTTCGCTACTACTAATCATCAGCTCTGCTTGTTCAGTTTTCTGATACAAAAAAAAAAGAATAAATGACATTTACAGTTGACATTTCACAGCATTTAAAAAACGTTGTGCAATTAACATGAAATATTTTAAAAGTCATATTTTCATCAAGGTTGCTAAAAACTTGCTTTTGCAGCTACAGACAGAAAGGTTTTTGATGCTATTTATTTTGAATGAGTTAACAACAAAAGTGTCTTCAAACGAAAAAATACTACAAGTTGATTCAAATCTTGAAGTCTCCATATTCCCCACTGAAGATTCTCGAGCTGAATTCCGAAAATTCAACAGGGCATCCTACTGCTAGTTATATATATATAGGTTTAGTTAATTTCACACTTATCACACTTATTAAATCTACAATTGCTCGGGTTTGTTTGATTTTCTATAAGTGTCACACTTCAAAACAATGCGATGGCTGTTGAAGGCGGACTTCCTCACCTCGCTCAAATGATGAGGAGCTTGCAAACACTCTCCCAACTTCCACACCATTCCAATGTGAAGACTTTGAGCTTCGGGCAATTTAAAATGCATCAATCCCTCTACATGGCGGATCTTTATCGGCACCGGAACTCGACTGAAAAAATGACGGCCAAGAGATCCAGTTTGATTTTCTTTCACGTCGCAATTGGAAACAGCATGAAGGCTTTAGGCGACGGACCTCGTGATTTTGAGCCTCAGCCAATTGATGAGAACTGTCGTGACTGAAAGCCACCCCTTACACTACTAACTCCCTGTTTATCTGAAAATACTACCGGATGTGTAGGCGGACTTAAATGATCAAAAGACATACTTGCAAATCAAATAGATTTATTGATTCTAATCAGCACATAAGTTTAGACGCACATAATTTAATTAAGAAAAACAAATAAGAGGGGAGTACGAAACGGGGAATCACTACTAGCGGAATATTCAGAACGTCAACTGAATCTAGAAAAGCTTAAACGCGCACAAGTACAGCTACGCCACGTACGAATATTCGCAATATCTTAAATAAAATCACTGACCTTATATTTACATCGTTGTTCCTTTGTGATGATTTCTGCCTTTTTAATGGCTGGAAGAATGGGTGAAGAATCCACGCTCTCTGTAATGAGGATTTTCCTATATTCAATCCGCATCTCCTCACGTAGCTCCACACGTAACAGGTTATCTACGATTGTCAACAACTTCGTGCTGACGTCTCGATCTTTAATTCACTTAACTTCACTCTTCCTATATATATATATATATATATATATATATATATCACTTCACTTTACTTAACTTCCTTAACTCGCGAAACCCGAACTTATATAATATATCTTATTTGCATAAATCACGCCTGGCTCTCGGTGAAGATTGGTTGAAATAAATAAATTATTTTAAGGAAAATAGAGGAGGTTATATATATATATATAGTTAAAGACCGTATAGATCCGTCACAGAACGACACCTGAAATGGTACCTTCTCTCCAAACTTTCACATCACGCAAACGGAAGGACTTTGAACCTTGACAGATCAAACGTGCATCAGCCCTTCCACACAGAGAGGAGGGGGGGAGTGACTTGGCACATGGCAGTTCGCGATCATGACCATTTAGTCACCTTGGTCAAAGTGAGTTCTGAAGCACCGCCACTTAGCTATAGCAGCAGGGCATGGCATGGGAGTTTAGGAAGTAAAAACATTTCTTCAAGAAAGGGTATCGTCTCGTCTCTCAGAATTGCAAACTCTATCACCAATATCCCCTTCTGTAATAAGATAATGACAATAATTCAACCATCTGCCTGGTATTTTGTCTGCAACTATAAAATTTTGGAAAATCACTTTTTTTTAAAAAATATTTTTTGTGAAGAAATAACATCGGGACGTGATAACTCAGATGTTAGGGTTTGAATAATTATTTCACAATTTCTCTCTCTCTAAGAAAAATTTCCAAAGACAAACAACAATTCTTTAATTTATTGAAACTAGTGTATGAATCGAGCTAAATCGTACCTGCACGGTGCTCAAAGCTAAAAGCTAATGACAGGCGTACACCCAGCCCCTTGCCACGATGAATTTCATGGGCCACGATCTGACACCATCAAACTGGTGGCATTCGAAACAACAACAACAATTTATTGAAACAGGTTTTACGTGGCATAGTAACAGAGTTTGTGTACCCCTATTTGGAGAAAATCTCTTTAAAAATATTAAATTAACGAAATAAGTGGAATTTAACTATTTTGCTTTTTCTAATGTAAAGGTTGGTATCTTTCGGTAACTAATGACTTGTACTGGTTTCACGATTTATATACATTCTTTTATATAACCTTAAACAATTTTAAAATGTGTGTCGCGCAATTGTGTAGAATATCAAACTTGTTCTTTTACGTAATATGTATACTTATCATTGATGCAAGCCGGAGTTTGCAGGTGTAGTTTGGGACACCGAATAAACAGACATTGTTATAAAAATAATTACTTTTTATTTCAGACTGATCAACTTATGATTAATTAAAGTTTATAAGCTGTGGGAGCAATCTTAATTAGTTTCCTTCCTTTAAGCTTGTACTGTAATCATTTAAACACTTCTTTCTTGATCCACTTGTCGACCCTTTTCTATCGGATGTATAGTCCACTTCAAAGCTTCTCTTTTTCTTTTACTTTTCCGTAAGACCGTTCTTTTAACTCGCTTGATGATAGCGTAACGACCCACTCTAACACACCCATTGCCAGGGTTTAAATAGCACTCAAATCAGCATAAAATTTAGTTATCTTTACGGAAGGCGGTTTTATATAAACTCAAAGAAGAATTTCTCCTAGAGGATTAAGGAAAGGATCCCGGAGGGAACTTGTCAGATCATTACAAAAAAAAAAAGAATGAGTCTTTTTCTCTCTGTTTTTTAGCGCTTTTTTCACGTAGTGGAACAAAAGCGCTATTAGAACGCAAATTTCGTCTTCGTTCCATATTTTGTCGTACCTTTTTCTCAGCCAATAAGCAACCCATTGACCTCGGGTTTTCGGCATTGGGTCGCATTTGTGCCCTAGATGAGCCGAATTCTATTTAAATTTTCCCATAGCTTTCCCAAATTTTCCTACAAATTTTCCTGAATTTCGCTAGTTTTTGCTTTTTTATAGTGCTGATACAGATTTGTGTCATTATTTCTTTTCAGCTTAATAGTAGTACATTTAGAGGAGTGGTACAGTAATACTTTGTGTTAGTAAAAAGTTTTTAGTTGCATTATTGTAAAATACAACATGTGAAAAACGCGCTAAAATTACTTGGCCTTGCCAATGATTGATGTCTTGTTTTTTTTATTAATAGCTCTATAATTATTTGTGGAACGCTTTCAATATAAAAGGATGGATTCACCAATCCTTACCTTTGAAAATAAGTAAAGGTATCTGATGTTCGTGATACGAATACTGTAATCGAACATATTTTTCTGATAATATTTCAACCTCACATTCATTTCAGATGATAGTTAGTGTTTGTTTCTTTTAAAAGGCATCAATATTTTTTGACACCCTTCTGAAGATGGGATGGAACAGTTTGATCAATACTATGGCATTTTTTAAAATTTATGATTAAATCTAATGAAGAAGCTTAATTTAATGAGCAAGTAAAAAAGAGACTTTTTATGGTTTTCCTTCTATTAAGAATATTTTTCGATTAAACACAAATATTATTTTTTTTGCGAAAACTTTCTATTAGATACAAAAGAATATATTTTTTACTCAAAAAAAAGAATCATTATATTTTTAATTTATAAGTTCGAATCATGTCGTACTTTATATAAAATTCTGGCCTTTAGATAAGTTTCCTTTTCCTTCTCTGGAAATCGAATGTCTTAGAATTGAGAAAATCTGAAAGCGCAATACATTTGGGAAAATGAATGAAATTTTCAGTGCCTACAACTCTTGAAGGCTTCAAATTATTTAGATGAAATCTCTAAACTAATTCATACATTACGTTAATGACGCCTATTCTTACTTAATTAGTGATAGAAGAAACACATACAATGTCTTCTTTTTAAAATAAGAACAAGAGCTCAATTACTTCATAATCACCCTAAAAATTGAAGTAGGAGTTGGTACTGAAAGCATTTCTCTCCATTGCAGTTATTTTTGGAATCATGTCACATGACATTAACATCTCTCTAAGGGTCTTAATGAAGACATAAAATCTCTTTTAAGCTAAGAAGGATTTTCATTGCGAAATTCGGGAAATTATATCTGAATAGAGAATAATTCCAGAGATCTGTTTTCTTAGAACCATTCGTCTATTTTTGATTTTTTTAAACGAAAGTGATGTTTTCTCGATAAAGGAGATTTGGAAAGAGCTTTATATTTTACAGGGATATCACAAAATAAGCTTAATCGAATTATATATGATATTTAAGCTTGAAAGGTTTCAAAAACATCCAGCAAATATTTCAACAGAAATTCAGTTAGATATTTAGCAATCGAAAGCATCTGTTAAATTCTGAAGAAAATGTGAACAGAAATCCAACTCGAAAAAGGAAATGGTTATTTGCTTTAAAAGTAAAATATTTTTGTGATAGATGAAACAGAATACACTGACAGATATATACTTAAAAAAGTTCAAAATATATATAAAACAATAAAAACATATTCAAAAAAATACAAGAAAAGATTTATCGCAATTTATGAAATAATAAATGAGATGGAAGCCTCATTATATAATTTGTGGATTAAAAGGACGTCACAGGCAAAGCTGGATCAGAAAAAATCTTATGCCTAGCAAGAGCTTTAATTTATGTTTCTTTACTCAAAATGCACTGTTCAAAACTATTAAAGGATACATATAAATACTTACATAATAAAAAGGGCATAAGCAAATTGTTTTGCAAAAAGTGGAAGAAGTCACCACAGATGCTCATTTTTCTCATTTTGAAACTTCAGAGTATGTAAATTTTAAGTTTGATGTCAAAAATGACGCCTCAGTGGCAGCAAATGAAAAATTTGGCTTCCAACTTAATGAAAGACAAAGCAAAAAAATAATGATCAAAATTCAGTAAGTGCGTTTTTTTTTTATGAGTGCGATATCCCAACCAAGTCAGTTGACCGAATCAGAAGCTTGGAGTGTCGGTTAGAGGGGAACCAAGCACAAGCCGAAGTAACAGAAGCCACTGGAGTTTCACGAAGTGTGATTTCCTGGATCTGGAAACGTTTTTTGGAGACAAATTGTAAGCCAAATACAAAGGCAAGACGTGCCTACGTACGGAACAAGACGTGCAACAAGGTTCAATGAAAATCAATATTTAACACTAACGTCTCGGAGACTCTGAAATATGAATGACATTCTTCTTCAAAAACACCTTCGTTTGGCGAATGACGCCCCAGCTTCGACACAAACAATCCGAAACTGGCTCCACGCAGTAGGTCCCTATCTATGCTCGCCAATCATTGTTATTTGTTACGTTAGCACCACGGTACCGTCGCGCCCACAGGGAGTGGACCACAATGCTTATGAACTGGAGGAAAATAGAATGGCGCAATATTTCTTTCTCTGACGAATCATCCTGATAATAGGCATTTATTCATCTGCAGTGAAAATGTCACAGGAAGTGAGTGAGTGAGTGAATATTGACGTCGCACTGTTCAGTTACATGAGGGCTTTTGGCGACGGACCGCGTAATTTTGAACCATGGTCAAGTGACGCGGAAATGTCACAGGGAATAATCCTGCTTGGAAATGTCAGCTTTGGCGGTGGGGGAGTGATGGTCTACTCTGGCGTCTCGATTGATGGGCGCACCGATCTCTACATCATTTAAATTGGAACTCTGACCGGTCGCCGATATAGGGATAAGATTCCCATACCCATTGTAGTTCTATACACTGCCGCAATCGGAGATGACGTTATGTTAATTGACGACAATTGCAGGTCACATCGTGCTAATTTGGTGGATGATTTTCTTTTTGAGGAAAGAATCACACGGATGGAATGACCAGCGTGTTCTCCGGAACCCAATAGAGTACGTTTGGGACATTATTGGCCAGTAGCCTGCCACCCCAATTAACTCTCTTAGAACTGGAAAAGGTACTTCCGCAGGAGTGGGACAGAATACTCAGCTCCTCATTAATAGATTCACTGACTCCATACCTCAAAGGTGTTCATCGTTGTTGGTCATTCAGGGAAACCCTACTCCTTACTCAAAATGATTTTTTTTCAAGGAAAGACCTTTTTTGTTTGTTTCTTCTCATAGTCACAAATTGTGTTTTTTACCTTTTGTACCAAAATGGAAAATTGAACATTCACTCATTCAAAATAGAGAGAGATGTGCGCGTGCGTGTGCGTGTGTATATTCAAGCATTCCTATTCTGAATTGGTTGATTTATATTTTACTAAGCGTATACTGAACCACACTTTTTATTCCAAAAGACACGAATCGATCTTATTTAAACTGTAAGAGTTAGGAAACAAGACAAAAAATAAATCATTGTTGTTTTGTTGAAAAAAAGGCTCAAAACAATTGAAAGAGATTTATATATACTAAATTGGTTAACACATTGCTCTGTTCAAGAAAAATTTAATGCAAAAAAACATTAACACAGTCCTGTTTATGGTTTGTGATGGCTTTTAGCAACATATACATACCTTTTTGGAGCACCGTTTAACATTTTTACAAGGATAAAAACACATGAAAAGACTCCACAGAGTTTAATTCCATGGGGCCTAGCCGATGCGTCTTAACCGTTTCAAACTTGATTCATCCCAAAGTGAAAACAGTAATTTCTTTTGTGCGGTGTTATTGTTTTTAACATTCCGAAATGGCGCGTTTTCGAATTCGGAACAAAACCTCTCCTTCCCATGAGATTCCCCTCACATAAAGAGAAATCCTAATTGGGAGGTTACGTTCCCATTTCGGAACAGAAATCATTCAAAAGAGATACGCAAATAGAGAAGGAAGGAGGAAAAAATGCCATTTTCGAAAACTCTTTGGGGAGAAGTATTTTAGTAAATGAATTTAATCGTGTAATAACGGCTTCAATCGCAACGTATGTTCCTCGAGGAGTTTTCGTGTTGGAAATTATTCATTAGCGTCAGTGCATTAGCACAAATTAAAATATTTGCCAGCAAATATTCAGAATTGGAATTTTTTTTTAGCTTCGCTTCTTTCTTCCTGTATATATACATATATAAATCAAGTCTCATTTAATTAAGTTGAGAATGGGTAATGATTGCAATTTTTAATTCACAAAAGGATTGACATCAAATATAGAATACGTTTATCCTGTTTTATGTGATTTTTCGTTTTATCATCATTTGCTGAGTAGTGTCTGTTATCAATTGGCTAGTTTCTTTTGATACTCTCAAAGATATTTTTTTAGAATTGATTTATTCGATGAATTGTTTGTGTTTGATGTAGTGAAAGAAAATTTGCTAAAAATGCTATCCCCCCCCATGTCCCATTTCTTATATCAATCAACTAATGAGAAAGTTGCCGGCCCACTAGTATGGTGGTTATGACACTCGGCTTGTAATCGAGTGGGCTCGGGTTCGAATCCCAAATATGGCATGGATGTAGCTTCGGGAAAGGAACCCAGACTTTCGCCTGAAAGGGATTTCCGTCTCGAATGGAAAACAGCGCAGCCCTTCTGTTCTATGCTAAGATCATCGTTTGTAATAAAAAGTCTATATTCTTCTGTATTTGTATTGTATTGTATGTTTCTGTTCATCTATCTCTCTCGTCTTTCGTATATATCCCAGTATGAAACGCCCTACAACAACAACAACGAGAAAGTTTTTTCTTAACGGGGTACTCAGAAGCTACATGAGGGCCATTGGCAAAAGACCTCATCATTTTGGACTTCAGTCAAGTGATGAGAACGAAACCTGAGCTGGCACCCCCCCCCCTCCATTTCAAGCTTCTAAGCCCCGCAGATATGAGGCTATGGAATTCCGGCAGAATGAGAGTGCATTTGCCTTTGTACACGGTGATTCATTTTGAGCACCAGGACATGAACTCAAGATTCAGTGAAAATATTACAAGCCGTGAGTTCATAGCTCCGCACACACACAGGTACCATAAATAATGACGAATCTTAAAATGCTTGTACTTGTAAGATATAATAGTAATAATGACACTTTCTTACCATTGAAAGGGAGTTGTTGTACCTGAATGGTTTTGACATTTCCGATCACGTCTTGATTCTACCAAAGATCTTGAGGGAGTGTTTATTAACGACACACTATAAAACAATGCGAGGACTATTGGCAACGGATATCTTAGCCACGGTCAAGTATCAAGGACGACACTTGAGTTAGTAGCCTGTGGCCGCGGTAGCCTAGTGGTCAAGGTATCGGATCGTGGCTGGCATGTCACGAGTTCAAGCCCAGTACCACTGAACACCCGCCGTGTAGGGGAGCGATGCACGTTAAATCTATCGAGAACTCAAACGTCCTCCCGTTGGTGTGGTAGTTAGGAGAGAGGGGTGCCAGCTCAGGTATCGTCCTCGTCACTTAACCATGGTTCAAAATTACGAGGTCCGTCGCCAAAAGCCCTCGTGTAGCTGAGCAGTGCGACGTTAATATTCACTTATTTACTTACTGAGTTAGTAGCCTATTCCAAATTTCCACACCACACCAATAAAGCACCAAAGAATAAATGTGCATCAGCTTTCTCTATATTGAGGGTATTCAGTGGCACTATATAGGCTCGAAGTCATGACACGCCAGCCACGAGTCCCTGGCCATGACCACTAAACTACCGTAGCCTACTTGTCAAAGATCCAGCTTTTGAAATAATATAGGCCGCTGCATGTTAAATTGAAAGGGTGTAGTGAGAAGTTAGGATTGGGAGATGGCACCGGCTCGTTCTCGTCCCTTGATTGTATTTCGAAATTATTAAGCTCGTTACCAAAAGCTCTCGTTCAGTTTTCTACTTTAAATCTTACAAATCATTTAACTTTTAATAAAAATATATTAATTTTAAATCATATATATAGTTCGTCTTTTTTTTTTTTTTTTTTTTTTTTTTTTTTTTACAAAAATGTTGAATGAAGTTTCATGAAACTGTAAAATTGAGTTCGTGTTGAACAAGCAATTCTGATTGGTTATTCCGTCTCGCTATAACAATTTGGTTTGTGTGGTAAACATCTTACATTAAGCATTTTAAAGTGATTTTAAGGCAAAAAGAATAGAAATCGGCTAGTAAATGAGTGAGTGAGTGATTTTGGGGTTTATTGGAGCAAGAGCCGATTTCGGCTATACTGCGCCAAACATTTGTTTTAATATATGTGGTCTAGACGGGAAGAGAAAGAAAGAATGAGTTGAATGACAAGAAAGAGGGTCGAAAATAGAGAAGGATCACTAGGGTACCCCGGGTTCGTGAAGCCCGTGTTTACCAAAGACAGTAAACCCCGTGGGAAAAGGAAAAGATCACTAGGGCACTTCGGGATTGTAACACCCGTACTCACCTAAAGAAGGTGAGCCCCCTGAGGGGTCTAGTAAATAAAAAATATGAATGAATTAGAGAAAAAACTTTTATACTTTCCTTTTGAAGGACTAAAATTAATTGCAAAAAATGTGAGATCTTCAACAAAATTTTATTTTTTTAAATTATCATTTGTTGATTTCTAAAATAAATGTAAAAAAGCTTTAAAATTTTCACTAAAAATTACAAATTATTGAAATGATTCATTAAACTACAAACTGCTGGATAAAATAATTGGTTCATACTTTTTTTTATATTTCATTATTCTGCATTCCAATACTTAATGAATTGCACTGTACAGATTATTTTGTGGAAGAAGCTAAAAACCCCAAGAAAACAGACATTATTGAAATTTATCTTCCAAATATTCCATTAACACTAAAAATTTAGAAACACTGTGATAATATTTCAATGTACTGTTTAATTTTTGATTATATAAAACTTTTACGTTAATTGTCTTACAACGGTAATAATTATTGTACCTCGGAAAGAATTATGTTTGTAATAAAGTAAAACGAAAAAATTAGTTAAGAAATATAATTTTTTTAAGAACGGGCGTCCACTAATTTACTATGTATTCAATCAATTTCAGAAATCAGTATTTATGTTTAATTTTCACAGATTGCATCTTTTTCTTGTAAGTTCCGAATTAATTTCTCACGTATTCGCAAAGATTTTCTGAATGAATTTATTATCAATTGCTACGAGATTTTCATAATTTATCTATAACAGTATTTAAAAACGTTTGCATTTAAGAGAAACACACACATGAAGACAAATTAATTTCCTTCTCTAATAAGATAGCATCATTAGTAGAGCTGCTGCAACATTCCTGAATTTAATATTTACATTTGATTATTGAAAACATAGCCGTTAAGGCTTTTAGGTAAATTTCCAATCAACAGTTTTGGGAATAATTACGCTTCCTTGATTCTGCAATTAAATCCAGGAAAATCAGAAAATGATATACATTTAAATTGGTTTAGAGTTACAATCGGAAGGATTTACTTAACAAACGTCATTAAAGAATTTCATTTTAATAACATGGTATTAAAAGATGTAACTCAAAATGATTTATTCCTTTATTATAAACTTCAGGTTGAGTTGTTCTATGTGTTCAATAGCGCTGCGATTGATTTTGTTAGAGTTATGAAGAAGGGAGCATTAGAGAGCTGGTATGAATCTCTAAACATTTCAAGCAAAAGGGTTTTTCACAAAAACATTTCAGAACTGTTTATAGAACACAGTTTAAATCAAATAATCCCTATTCATTAAAAATTACGGAATAAGACAAAGTATCACACGTATGCGTCATTTGGATCTTACAACATAAAAATAAGTGGTGCATTATTTCTAAAAACGTACCAAAAGAAAAATTTCAAAAGCTAGCACACACTAATAATATTTCTCATTTACAGTAGAACGCCGTTTATCCGATTCAATTGGGACCGGACACCGTTCGGATACGCAATTGTTCGGATAACACAAAACCGAATGCGATACATGCATTATATGATACTGGACACAATACAAATATCGAAAATCATCCCATGCGGGAAACGTGCTTGAAAAAAAAGCCAAGTAGGTGCAAAATGTCGCAATTTTACCTTGATTGTGGAAAATAATCACTCATTTTTCGCTGTACCATTGTACACCTTCGTTTTTTCACTGCAAGGTCTCTGATTCTCTTGAGCAGCAACAGTTGAGTAGGACAGCACTCTGTTCGTACCACTACATAGCTGTCTTAAACGCAGGAAACGCGTCAGCATTTGATGGACCCTTGCTACTTTTGTTGATGTTGTCCTCGTCTTCATCCATTTCATCGTCGACAGGTCGGATTCTTCTTGCACGGAAGTCACTATCTCATCATTATTTAGTATTTGAAATCCACAGTCTTCTGCATCGCATGCCCTCCAGGTTTCTACTTCAACAAAACTCAACAAAAGAGCACCCCTCACTTGGAAACAAACTGACATAATATTCCAAACTGACATAATTACCAATTCTCCAAATATCCCTCATCTTGGGTTTTCCCGTCACTTTTGGCCTCATAGGAAACAAATGTTGAGCATTGCACAGTTCGAAAACGTATCCGGACTTGGGTTCGGATATTTGGCGCTCTGGATAATAAACGTTCGGATAAACGACGCTCTAATGTATATACATTTATACTTCTAATTCATAACTGTATTGTTTTCACGAATCCTTTTGTTGTTATTCTTTCTTTCATCTTGTTTGATAACACAAACATTCTATGTTTTATCATAAATGAATAATTTTTTCGTGATTACGTAAATTGGTCTAATTTTTAAGGCTACTTTATCATAAGTACTAAATGTTAAAAATAAATTTTTTAACTATTCAGCTTGTAATTATCTTGTTTTTTAAAAATCCTTAATGTTATAGTATCCTTATATTTACGAATTTTCAGAGGGAAAATTTATTGACATACTGGAACGAGAAAGATAGCTAGTCTAGAAGGCCTCCTTGACTTCTGCAGTCTGGCTAAAAGCATGCCAAAGCCGAGAATTGTTTTTAATTTTCTAGATAAAAGTGATCTATTCATACGAAAGCAATAAATATGGACATTTTAATGGATTTTATATTGTAATGACTTCAATCAGCTTATAAAAACAATTTATTACAAGGAAAGATTAACTATAATATTTTTACACTCGTTCCGAGATGGGGATCACAGTCTCTTTTGCAGTAAAGATCAGTTCCTCTCGAACATCCAACTTTTAATGAAAATCACGTTAGATTGACGCTTTTTTATCGGTAAAAAGGGCCAAAATACTTCGGCTCCGCTGGTCCACTATAATCGTGGGTGAGAATGCAGTGCGTCTCTCGCTGTCTATAGCTAGAGAGGTCTCCGATCAGTTCTCTTTCTCTGTATCGGTAATAGGAACCAAAGTCCTTCGCTAGTTGACTATAATCGTAGATGCAGACGCCGAGTTTCTCGCTAAATTGCTTGAGAGGCCTCTAAACGGTTCTCTCTGATTCCAGGTTCTCCCTGAAAAATCTCACGCCGTGCTTTTTAAATCCCATGTTGCTCCTGATTCCTCGTTTCGGCTCTCCTTTGTCCCTTGTTCGTCGGCTCCTCAAACGTGGGAAAATTTCCAACCCACAAAGTCGGGTGGCCGCCTCCAGACACGCCGTCGCCAAGGATGCGTGAGAAACGGAAATCCCACACAAGCCGGGGAATATGTCCACTCCCGGATTCTAAGGAATGGTCGTGGGAACAGAGGTCAGAAATCTTGACCACACATTTAGGCCATTTTTTCCCCAGCAATTAGGGAAAAGAAAGCGGCTACATCACAATATGCATTCATTTAGCACATAGGTTCTCAACGTGGGCGATAACGTTTCCTTGTGGATGTTAGAGGCTTTTAGGTGGCATTGAAATGGCATGGAGGGGCTTGGGCAGATTAACCAAATGTAGTCTAAAAAGACTAATAAAACATGCTGATTATGTACAAACAAAAGTAAACTTTAATACTGTTTACCTTAGGTTGTATGTATGTATTTAAATCATTTCCATATCACACATGTACGAAAATTCACATATTTCGATAGTTCGGGAAGTGGATGAAAAACTTAAAAGATTACATATTACATTCAGACCTACATTAAAGTGAATGATATAGAAAATTTTAATTTCTGTAGTGCGTGTTGTCTTTGTCTGTGAGCTGTAAGAAAAATGTTTCGTCCACTGCATTCATTACATATATTATCTAAGAAATATAAATATGTTAACCAGGAATTTTACGCGTGATTCCTTAAAGACTGAAACTGTCAATTTATATTTATTTTGAAAGCAATAGTTTATTATGAATTACTTCATATCATCAAAATCCCTGTCTGTCTTTATAACAGGTAACTTAAAACTTTTATTCCCCTCTTTTAAATGAATAAGAAATTCAGTAGCGTTTCAATTCCAACACTATCCTATGTCTGTGACTAAAATATATACTATTACACATTTAAATATATGTGTGGCAATAGCTATTTCAGATTTGCAAGTAAAAAAACTGGGGCTGTAGAACAAAATTAAATTAAAGAATATATTCTCTATTAGTAATAGAATATTTTTTAACTTAACTCTTGTTTTCACCATGTATTATGTACACTCTTATTTCTCTAGAGTGGGAAGGGGCGGGGTATCAAAATATTCACTAGAAAAGGGGGTACCAGTTTAAAAAAGGTTGAGAACCTATAATTTATCATGTTTTGTGTACACATGTTCAC
This sequence comes from Trichonephila clavata, assembly GCA_019973975.1. NCBI lineage: Eukaryota > Metazoa > Arthropoda > Arachnida > Araneae > Nephilidae > Trichonephila > Trichonephila clavata. The sequence continues at coordinate 385,774 of BMAO01008425.1, read as the reverse complement.
GTAAATGTACGTAAGAGAAAAAGTTGTGGGTACTAAGCCTATTTTCATCTGTATATTCCATTCGCTTGGATTACAGTGATAGTACTGTGTATACGAATAAAATCTTGTAGATGTACCTGATTCAGAACTTTTCTTCTTTTCAGGCTCAGCAAATGTGGTCTGAGACATAGCTGTGCTCGGAAGCAACATATAAGTCAGGTAAGAGGAGTTTTCCCCCTTTTAATTCTTTTGGTGTAATGATTTTTTCAAAGGCTGTAGAATGTATTTGAAAACATTCTTTGAGAACTCGTACTAAAAACTTTAATATTTTATTTTCTTTCTCTTCTCTATCTCTATCCCTTTTTTATTTGAGCTTTAAAATCTGTTATGCCTTTAATTATCTTTTTATAACAGAGTCTTACCGATTACACAATAATACTCTTAAATTACCAAATAAAGAAAGGAATTGAATCAAAGGATATGATAAAATGAGTCTAATTGTAATATATATATTGTGAACGATTTTTTTTCAAAAAACATATGTAAATTATATCGATTTTATAATTTTTTTTTATACATTTTGAATGAATAACAAACATTTTTAAGCAAACAATTCGAAGTTCTTATTTTTTTGAAAATTTACAGTTGAAATTTATTTTATAGTAAAAATGTTTATACAATATTATAATAGGATTATGCTTAAGAAACATTTGCATTGATTTACTGCTGACTGAAAAATAAAGAGAATTACGAGCAAAGATCAACTTTTTTAAACAGGAATATAATATACAAGTTGACAAACTACGTAGAATAAACTGGGTAAAATAACTTCAATGAACGGTTAATTTCGTTTGAATGTACCAAAATTCAAATAGTTATGTTCAATTACTTCCAAAAACGTTTCGCTTTAATATGTATATCCATTAAACGGTTTCTGGAATACTATAATAAACATTTGCTAGAAGTTTCCAAATATTTATATATTTTATTTGATTGACAAGTATAAATATGTGTTCTTTTTGACTTCTTTTAAATAAGCTAGCACAAATGTGAAATGCATTGATGGCACACAACGCGAAAGTGTGCTTATTCATAATTTCAAACTAAAAACAAAGAATTTTTTGGGGAAAAAATTTATCAAGTTTGTTTAATTTAGCTTTGTAAATATATACATCAGGCATTTTCAAATTGTTTATTAGTTAGTGTGTGTAGTAAAAAGGGAACAATTTAAAAAATATATACTTTTTCTAAATTATTGGATTTCCATACTGATATAAAAATATATGAAAATATTAGATTTTCTAAAAACATTGAAAATCACAAGCGCATTTATTTTTTCCTATTCAATAGTTTTACATTTTATCTAACCATGCCATGAGTTCTACAAATTTAAAATTAAAAACTTTATAAACAAATTTAAAACGAAATCTTTTTAAAGTTTTAATATTTGGGTTTAAATTTAACATTACGTACCTTTTATTTAAAATTATCTTATTTTGAAATCTCACGGAATTTTAGTCTCTTTGGCTAATCATCTCTCGAGGTACGAACTCCCATTGTGGGAATTTCCATCACTTGCTTTCCCTGACCAACTTTTAAAAGTGCTCTAATTGAGGCGTGGTTTTAGCACACCTTTACCCAGGGCCTTTTTAATATCCCCGGCACCCTAGAAACTTCATATAGTTACGCCCCTTCACTATTTCGAGAGCACCCCTCCCCTTCACCTTCAGTTCTTAGCTTGCCAGTTTTGGTTGTTCGGGAAAGATTGCCTTAACTCTCTTACTCTTTTCCCTTTATTTGTTTTTGCTCTTTAGAGAATTTTTCCCTTAGCCACCACCTATAGATCCTCCGTGTACTGGACTGGCAAGTGGCAGCCGTAAGGAAAAGATAGTGGCATGGCTTGGACACTCTTATTCATTTTTTAGCGCGTTTTTCACGTAGTGGAACAAAAGCGCTATTAGGACGCAAATTGTGTCTTCGTCTTCGTTCCATATTTTGTCGTACCTTTTTCTCAGCCAATAAGCAACCAATTGACCTCGGGCTTTTCGGTATTGGGTCGCATTTTTGCCCTAGATAAGACGAATCAAATATTTTCCCATAGTTTTCCCGAATTTTCCTACAAATTTTCCTGAATTTCGCTAAAAAAATTTTCTCAATCTTTACCTAGTAAATTTATTGTTTGCAAAAAGTTTTTTAAAAAACTCTACCTGCATTTTGGAGGAAATCTTCACAAAAAAAGTTCAGAAAACAAGTATAAAAGGCTCTGATTTTACTTTTTTAATTTAATTCTTTTTTTAAACAGTAAAGTGATAAGATATATAGTGTGAAGCGAAAATAGTTTTTTTGAAAACTAAAAGTGAGAAAAGTTTTTTTGAATCCTGAAAATGGGAAGGAAAAGAATGTTGACTGGAAAAAGTGAAAAAAAATTCATTAGTTGCATTATTGTAAAGTATACGACATGTGAAAAACGTTCTAAAATTACTTATCCATGCCAATGAATGATATCTTGTTTTACCTTATGGTATCACGGACCACCCTTTTGTAAATTAGCACAGTAAATTAATGAGATCGCATTTGTAATTACAATATAGAGTACACATTGTATGAGCTGTTTTCAATTTGCTAATGATCCTCTTTTTCCTCGCTTAACAATATATTTTACTTTTAGAGATCCTTATTGAGTCGCTGTCAAGGTTTTTTCTTCGAGCTTTCCGCATTGCAAAATCATTTATGATACCATTCAGTTCAATCTCCATTTTAATATCATTTTAAGTACACAGCAACATCCAACTGTGAAGCGTTTCATTTTCCATAGTAGATCTCATTTCAGTCTTTACTTCCTTATGGGCAGAAATGATTCTCTCCTGACTCATTAGGTGGTAGTACATTCGCTGTAATTTTGTTTTGTTTTTCTCTTTTTTCACCCTCCAGCTTTTTGCGCTATGGACAAGTACCTAGTATCCCTAAGTGGAAAAGCGGCCCTGTCTTTACCTCCAATACTGACCACAAATTATAGTCCAATAGATGTATATCCGATCTTCTAAAAGGTCAATTTTCGTGTTCTGTTAAAAGTCCGGCTCGCTCTTTTTCATCTACAGCTGGGTCGTTTTCTCCTTATGAGCAAGAGGAAAATCCTGCCCAATCGCTTCCTTTGAACAGGTTTTCGTTCAGGGGCTTCTCTAAGGGTACTAGTGTTTTGATAAACTTTTACCGCGGTTTCCCTTCCTTTCTGGCAAAAAGGAATCTCCGAGGCGCCTTCTTGCTAAAACTCCTTCTGCTTCTTGCTTATGCGGTACTAATTTGATATCGGGGGCTACGCGCCAAGCGCTGTTTGGTGCGATTATTGAATCGCGCCAAGCAGCGATTATTGTCGATTTACATGGAACCCCAATATGGCGACCTAGCGTTAACAAATCGTCCAGAAAATATTTGGAAAGGACTATTTAAAAATATATTTCAAATAAAAAGAGTATAGGAATGGATTAAAAAATAAATGATATCTATATAATATAATAAAAATTATATCCAATAATAACAATATTATGTAATATATCACTATTATCAAATAGTATAATTTAACTGTAATTATGATGTGTATGATAATATTCATTGATAATAATTATAAATAAATATAACACATTTGTAATATTTATAAAATAGTAAAATAAAAAAAAATATTGTAAACAGATAAAATAAAAAATTATTATTTATAATAATTATTAAATTAAAAATAAAATAATTACATAATATGTTTTGAAATTAATAATGAATATCAATTAATAAGTGCTGATAACTTGCAATATTCCAAAAACTGAGAGTTCCTTCACTGAATTGCATCGTACAAGGAACGTTCACAAACATACATTATTAAAAAGTAAAATAAAGTAGAAAGGTTCGATTTACAGCATTAATTAAAAAAAGAACAGCACTCATTTTTTTAAGAAAATATCCTTGTACTCACCAATAATATTAGAAATATCCATATTCGAAAACAGCACAACATACAGCAGAAGACTGAAATCGTAGTTTGAAGAACAAATTCAATGGAAATGGTTAAATTTTTTAAGAAATCGAATTAAAATCGTCTGAAATTAATAGGGTTACCACGGTAAAATAACCAATAAAAATAAACTCCAAAAAACGTTATACCCATGTCAACCACATTACCACAGGATAAAAATATCAAGGTAACTGTATTGTAATGTTATCGCCCATCTTGGCGAACCTAAACAACAACTTGGCAAGACCTTCCCCCCCCCCCATACCAAATTAGCACTGCTTTTGCCAACATTTTTTTCTTCTCTTGGGCAATTCTTGCATATACAGGATCATTTTGGAGACTGAAAAATTCTTCAAGGTCAAAAATTTTCTCTTCTGTGAACTGAATTCGTCTGTGGCTGTTAGGAGCGTCCCGCCACAACAGTGCTTTTGCTTTCAGGTACCTCTGGCGCTTGAATTTCTTTGTGAATAAATGGCATTATTTTTTTATAACCTCTTTAGCCTTCGTTCCCTTTGCATCACATTGTTCTTTTTGTCAAGTTCGTCTGTTTAACATGAAGAATCATCTTTCGACAAAAATTTCCACGATATCTCTCCCTGTCTGCTTTGACGAAAGCTGGTGTTCTCATAGAGCGTGGGCAACCGCTTCTAGTACAGTTCTGCAATGCTGTAAGTCTAAAAAATTCTCTTTATTAAGCGACAAATGAATAACCTTTTAATGTCTAAATGTTTTAAGGTATCCGACTACTTGCGACAACTTTTTCTTTAAAAAAATAGAGGTACGGAGATTTTTTGTGGTTTTAGATTTGTTTAGTACATTTTAAGAAAAATATGCTAAAATTAAGAAGCGAAAAAAATGGAAATTATTAATACTAAAATGGAAAGAAAATAACATAAACGAGGTCTATTCTGTACCAAAAGTTTATGAACAAATTTTCAATTTTTCAATTCTGATGTGTTGCTATTTTGTTCATTTTTGAAATGATCTTCAGGATAAGAAAAATTTAATTTTTACAAAAATTAGAGCACTTTATCTTAGTTTTTATATGAAATTGCTTTAAAAAAGCATATCCCATATTCCCATCATATTCCCATAAGGGACTGTAAATTTTGTAATAAAACAGTGACTGATAAATCTGAAGGTTAAAACACTTCTACTATGATACTGAACATACACAAAATATTTCAGTCAATTGTTTTCAAAACTTTTTAAGCAATCACTGTCCCCATTTGAGCATTTTAAAAAAAAATATTTCGAGTAAAGCGCCCCCCCCCGTTTGAAAGTATAACATCTTGCCTAAAGTAATGGCATCTGCTTTTATTAAAACACTTGTAGTTTTTGTTCTAGTGAACAGAAAATAATAAATTTGATATTTTTATAAAGCTAATAAGATGGCCTATAAAATAAATCATAAAAATAATTTGTTAATTTTTGGCAAAATTCACATACAATTTTAGGGCTAGTCGGATATCTTAATATCCTTTAAAATCGCCGACAGTCTCTTCTTTTATTTCGATGCAGAGAAGCAATGATGCTGCATGCTTCTGTACAAAGTGTTAAACATTTGACTGATTTAGAGCAACATACGCGTGAAAGACCATAAATATCTGGGGGGGGGATTAAAGACGATCTTTAACGATAAAAAATTAAAACCGTCGGCTGTGTCTCAGTCACAGCAGATGATTTCAAATTGTTGTATGAGAACTCATGGCACGGCGAGTTGCTTCACACTCTAACATCTCTTTTCCTCTTTTCTCAAGTATTCCCATTGAATGAAAAATTATATGAAATATCGAACTAATATATAATTTAATTTCAAATAAATAAAAGAACCTAATTTTAAAATAATTTGTATGTTCATGAATCACCATGCTTGTTTTATTTTTTTTTCAGGTCCAATTTTATATAAATGAGCAAGGTAAGTTAGTCTATGTTCAACTTTTTTCTCTCTTTCAATAGTCGATCATCTCACATCGTAAATATATATTTACATTTAAAGTCAAATGGTCACTTTGGACTACTGTTTAAACTGAAATTTGAAGAGAACTTAAATGTAATAATTAGCTAGAAAATACTATTCATTACTTGTGTTGCAATTTATTATTATGTTGCTTGATTTTCTGATATTAGATGACTGAATTAAATGTCGATTAAAATTATAAGCATTTAATGGTAAAAAGTAAATATCTTTAAAGTGTATGTTTTTAAAAATTTTATTAATGGGTGCAAGTAAATCGAATTAAAAACTTTGTTTTATGACTATTTTGTTTGAATTTATAATTAAATACGATTTTTACATCAATTTTTTATTCGGTTCACTTATTTACACAAGTTGTTAAAAACATTTTTTGGTTGGATTACATTTTTAAACATTTCCTTTTGCTAAGAAGTAAAAACCAAAATTGAATTAAAAATTCTGAAAATCACTGAAATCACATTAAAAACATTACAAATTTTGATTTTAAAAAAAATAATTACCGTTTATTTCATAATCAAAAACACAGGGTCTTCTTTCTTATGTAACATTTTTATTCCTGCATCATTTTCTGAAGTAAATATTCCAATTATCTGGTTCAAGTCTTTTACTCAAGTGCGAGTCTATATATATTTTCTTTTATTATTATTAATAACTAAGCATTTAGTTTTGTTTCAGTACCTGAGAGCCAGCAATACGTTCTAAAACATATATATATATATCCATAATCATACCTAATTTATACATTATAACTCTATTTTCCCAAACTAATTGCAAAAGAAAGATACAATTCCTATTATAAAAATGATTTCTGAACCCACATGAAATGCTTTAGATATATCCTGAAGTCATAAGAATTTTTCTTTAATTTTGTACATCCTAGAAAGAGATTTTTAATCTACACCTTAACTATTCTATTAAATGGAATCTCTGTTTAATGAATTATTTGTTTCACATTTTTTTACTGATAACACCATTAAATGTGAACCTCTTTTATTCCCGAATAGATTCAGTGTGAGGAAAAAGCTGTACATAAAAAAATCACATTATCTCAAAACTAGATCATTCCTTCAAATCTCCACAAAAGATTTATACATAAAGAAATAAAACAACATTTTTGAAAGAGTTTTTTGACGATGTGTGGGATAGCTCTCTTTTCCTTCAAAATAAAAAACCATTGTTTGGTTGGACTCGTCGGAAGAACTTCATCGAGTGTTTTGGCTCGATGCCAAGTTTTTGGGATGAATGGAAGATCTTGGTCAGTGGGTCAACATAGAGTCATCATTTGTCCGTTTTGCTTAATTGAAGTGTTAAGCCATTGAATCCAATAGCATGAATTAAATCCTGAATTTACTAGGTTTCATTATTAAGTTCTAAGTTGAACTTTAAAGAGAATGAATGAATCCATAATAATGCATAAATTTTCACTTCATTTGCTGTTAAGGACGCATAAATGAATATTTATCTGGCTCTGCTGCTAATTTAGAATATTTAACAACTTATTTATTTCATGACAAATTCCCACTTGAAGACATTTTGTGTAATAAATAAAATGATTGTCTTTATTCTACCATGCATTAGAGGCATAATTAAAAATTCTAATCAAAGAGAGTATAAAAAAAGTTATTGAAAAATAGCTAGCTGTATTTTATTTAACATAATATAAGTGCGAATATTTTTTATATAATTTGGAACATTAAAGAAGACTTGAATCCCACCAGGCACATATTATGGCATGAGCTAAACGGACTCATGCCCAACCACAGCCTCGAGGGGGGCCTCGCCTCTTTCTCGACTCGAGCTCAATAAAATTCTGTTTTACAAATTTTAATCTTCAAATGTTATTCCAGATATATTGTTTAAAAAATTAGTAACTTCCAACTATTTGTATATGCTAACCTTTAATAAGTCTGTTATGACCAACGTCTATTATGTCTAGGCCTAGGTATAATCGATTTTTACCTAGTATTGGGAGATTGTGAGTCACGCACATTTATTTGTTAAGGTTTACCACTTGTCCGAGAATTTGGCGACATATACTACACAGTCTACTTTTAGTTTATTTACTTTTGGGCCGTCAGATCCATATTTGCGCAGGGGCCCAAGGCTCCGGAAGTCTTCACTGCTTGCATCTAAAATAATAGAGCGCGTTTATTTTCATACACTACCAGTTGTATCTTAAAAGTGTTGGAAGTTGTAAAACGGATAGTGGCAAAAAAATCAGGTGAAGAATAGGAGAGATGTATTGTCTCATTTTCATTATTTCTAATTTGGTGAATTTTTGTGGAAATGTTTATCATTTTTGCCGATAGTTTTGGTGGCTGTTGCTGATTTTGATTTTCTTGTTTTCTATATGTGAGATCAGTTGATAATTTATAGATTAAAAGAATTATCTCAGGACAATCATTTACTTTTTTAGATCATTGAATTGACAAGTTATGAATTGAACAGTGGCATAAAATAAAATTGTCTATTATAGCATCAAGGTAATGTTAAAATCCTAATTTGCTAACTAAAAACATGATTTCCATTCACCGTGTTAAACGTTTATCATTATTTTTTAAACGCACTACATTATTAACTAGTGCAGGTTTATCCATTGGGCGCATGGAGTGGACGTCCAAGGACCCGGAAGGTCTCAGATAAGCAAGAGCCCCTACTTGGATCATACATCTGCAACGGGGCCCGTAGATCTTCTGTGCCCAGAGCCCGAAATGAGCTTAAACCAGCACTGTTATCAACAAATATTAATGACGCAGAATCTTAAATCTACTGCGGACATCTTGTTCACCTTGTCTCTCCCTCCCAATCTTTTTCCCGCTCAAAAGCAAAACCGGCTCCACATCATCTACAGCAGCGCCCTTTTCTACCGATTAAAACAGTGTTGCCAGCTAATTCTTTACACACACAGTAGCTTGCAAAAAGAATCGCAATCTTATAGTAAATCCTATTATATTTCAGTTTTTTAAAAAACGTATTTTTCAAGGGGATAGTGCATTTTCAACTCAGCAGCTGAGTTGGATTTTTTGAAGGGTGGGGTTTATAAATTATTATAATCGATGGGTTTTTTTTAGGGAAATCTGTTTCGAGGACATTTCTTTCTTTTTTCCCCAGGAGAAGAGTAAATATAACAATTTGTTACGTCCAATCTTTTTTTCCGTGTTTTAACAGCTCAAAAAAGAGAAGAAATGCATTCTGTATTTTACAGAAATGATCCCTGGAATAAAATTTTGGCAATAGTTCCAAAAGTTTCAGAACACAAAATGTTTAAATTCCTCATTGTCCACAACTTCTTCATATATTTGTACAGAATTTATTGTACTTTGTGCTGATACATTATTTTTTTTTCTAAAAAGGTTTTTGAGTTAAAAATGTTTTCTAAATATTCTACTAGGCTTAAATATGAAAAGTTCTACATTATTATTCATTTTAAAATGAACTTCTTAAAAATTTGGAAACAAGAAATCTAACCATTTGAAACGGTTTTTTTTTTAAAAATAAAAATCTGTAGGAAGAACAATTTTACACCTCCTAATTTTTCTGTAAGTTGATCGATTCATTGCAGAAGTAGAACTATGTTTTTTACACAAGGAGCCTTTTACCAAGTTGAAATCAAAACTGCAGAAAGAATTCTGCAAAAAATTAGTACATATTAAGATCAAGCATTATTCATTTAAAAAAGAAAATGAATTTACCGAAGCACACACACATGCATGACCTTTCTCTCAAAGTTTAAAAATTACTATTCTAGGATTTTCTGCTGAGTGAAGACATTGTAAATCTACTTTAAAGACATTTTAACAGTTTTTTGCCATTTGTTGTTTTTGTGGCTCACACTTTCATCTAACAGCATTTTGTAATCTCTTACACAATCAAATGAATCTAACCTCTAAAGATAACCCTACTTAAGTTATTAACAATCTGAAGAATATAAATTCTAAGTTTTGTTGACTTTTTATGTTTCTATGAATGGTCATAAGTTATTTACACTCATGTTCAAAATTAAGGTTATAAACATGTTTTTCATCATAAATTTAAATTGTCTCCAGAAAAACTGGTAGAATTTGTGTTTCATATATTTTGAAGAACGGGTAGTACAATATCAATCTTCAGTTTAGGAAAAGATGTTGTTTAACGTTAGTTTTTACAGAATTAAAACTGGATTGAGTATAGTTTTAATTTCTCATATGTTCATCTATAAATAGTGAGAAACAGGTCTTTTCTACATAAAATGGCTGTGTGAGTTAATTCTTATTTTGATATACTCAAGTTACGTTTATCCCTGTCCTTGTCTTAAATTCTATCTTTTTTTAGAGCATATCACGTGCTTCTTGAATGGTTTTTTTGTTGTTTTTTTTTTTTTTTTTTTGTTATTTTATAAGTGTATTATATCATTCAGAACTGTTTACTTGCCAAAATTTTCAGTTATTTTTGTTAAAGGAACTGCAGCAAGAAAAACTAACAAAATTTCTATCTATTTATACAATAAATTTTCCTATCATTTAATGTACTTAGAAGTTTTCTTTTTAAAAAAAGACATCTGAAGCGTTTATTATCGAATCCTTAAAACGACCCTAAAGCCTATTAAAAGTGTCGAGGGGGGGGGGAGAATAAAAGACATATAGGATTTTTTTTTCTCATTCATGCATATTTATTTTAATGTAAAAAACAAACTATGGATTTTTGGATATTCGTAAATAAGACCTCATTTGATTAACAAATCGCTTATGTGTATTGAAAATGCTGTATCGCTGAATCAATAACAAAGATTTTTTTTTAAATTACTTTTTTTCTCTTTAGGCTGACGACTCTCGTCCCAACACACGATCAAGAGGTCCTGCAGGTATGTTGCTTACTTTTAATTTATCTTCTATTATAACAATAGTCATAAAAGTTGTTTGAAACCCTGTTTGACTTTTTTCCCCTTTTTTTTCCTTATAGGCTCTTCTCAAGAAACCATTTGGTGAGTTGTTTTTTTACACTTCTACATTACGTTAGTTACTTCATTCAATAAAAATTTTACAAATTCTAGCGCGCCCTATCTATAAAAAAATTCTATAGAATCTTGTTTCTCATTTAAAAATAAGACATACATTGTGTGTGTGGGAGGGGGGGGTATTTAAACTACGCATTTATTCACCATACCAAATTCGTTAGCTTAATATTGATCCAACTGATACCATTCAAATTCTTATGTGCGATTGATAAAACTACATAAAAAAATATGTATATAAATTTCCGTGTACTTTGAATCTTTTCTCCGGATCATTTAAGCTGTTTTTCAAGTATTTTAAAAGAGCTAAGTACACACCTCTAAAATGATCATACATTTCAAAATTTCGTACTCTCGTCCTAGAGAGAAACACAAAGACTATCGGTGATCAATCTTGTAATTTAGGAAACAGGTTGGGCACCTTTGTTTATCTTCCATGATAAGATGAAAGAGGCCTTCTCCCCTTAAACGTGCATCAGATCGTGCAGGGAAGTGAGTGAATGTTAATGTCGCCCTATTCAGCAACTCGAGGGCTTTTGGTAACGAACCTCGTAATTTCAAACACGGTCAAGTGACGAGGATGACACCTGAAGAGGCACCACCTCACCTAACTTTCACAGCACACCATCGAGCATCGACATATTTAACGTGCATGGTGGGTTTCTGCATGGTGGGTCTTGAGTGGTACGAGGCTCTAACCCATGACACACCGCGCGGCCAAGAGTCCGTTACCTTGATCACTAAGCTACCGCAGCCGCATCATGCAGGTGAAGGAAAGCTACAAGGGAGTCAAAACTAAAATACACACACCCTTTTGCCGAACACGAACTCTTTGGAGATGTTGACTCACATGAACATAAAAGAATTTTATATTTATAGTGTCTATAAAAAGTTTAAAAAACTAGTAACTTAGAATGTGTTTTCATTTTATCATATAAATTATGTTTTCATCGAATAAAGAACACGGTGAAGTTGATTTTAAGTGAACTATTTCTAAAAATGACGCCTAACTATTCTCATTTTGTTCTTGAGATAAGAAATTAGAATATTTCTTTCCCAAAAAATTATATTTGTCAGATTTACATACGCTGCCTGAGCAAAATTAAAAAAGAAGAATGAAAAGGATTGATTCTGCATCTAAATTGGAATCCAAAACATTTAGGAATGTCGACTATGTGTTAAGTGAACTCTAATGGGATGAAATCGAGCATGCTATTTCCACCAGTTTGAGTAGTCTCTTTGGATGAGGTGCAAAAAGGTAAACATATTTGTTTTAAAGAAAACCCAAATAGTAGCCCTCAAACTCGTGACACTCTGGCCATGAGTTCTTGACCATAACAACCAGACTACCACGACCACGAAATAAGCATGGTACTCAAAGGTATAGCTAAAAGCACCGCGTGAGTGAGTGAACATTAACGTCGCACTGTTCAGCTACAAGTGGGCTTTTGGCGACGGACCTCGTAATTTTGAACCATGGTCAAGTGATGAGGACGACACCTTGAGCTGACACCACTCTTTCCTAACTATCACACCACACCAACGGGAGGACTTTTGAGCTCTAGACAGATTTAACGGGCATCGCTCCCCTACACGGCGGGTTCTTAGTGGTACTGGGCTCGAACTCATGACATGCCAGCCACGATCACTTGGCTACCGCAACCACTCATTTCGCATCTGAATTGTAATCCAAGACATTTTAGAACGTCGACTATACGTGTCACGCGAGATCTAGTGAAATTAAGTAAAAAACATATGTTCTTTTAAGTAGTTTCTTTAAATGAAACTAAAAAAATATTTATCTAAAAAATAGTTATTTAAAATAAACTATACCTAATGTCAAATATCCTTCGACTGATGGATTTCTTCTTAACCTATAATATGAAGCTAATCGAGAGCTAATGGCAACAGACCCCATCATTCTGAACCATAGTCTAGTGACGAGGACGGCACCGAAATATTCGCAGAGTTCAATTTCAAAGAAATGTAATTTCCATTCCTTTTAGGGAAAAAAATATCTTCCAAGTACACAATATAATCGCAGAATATGGAAGAAAAAAGTAACTAACAAAGACAAAAGAAAAACCACACCATATATGGAAACTAATTTTATTTTTCAGAATTGCTCAAAAATAAAAAAAACTTAAATAATCCGTCATCTTTAATGGAAACATTTTCCATCGACACTTTTCTTTCAATAAATAATAGAAAGTCATTTACACATTCTGTTTGATAAGTAACTCACTGCTTCGAAATCAATATTTGATCTGTCGCGACGACACTTACATTATCCCGATCAAACAGATCCTTCTCGGAAGGTAATTCCAGTCCTTCTAAGAAATAAGATCGCGCAACGTATCCATTCAAATTACCCTTCGGGAATGAAAATAATTTGCGTTTATTCGGACTCTTTATTCGAACCCCTCCCCCTTCCTATTGGCCCGTCTCGGGCGATCGATTTTTCCTGGGGGAAAGAATTTCGTTTACACTGAAAATAAATTTAATTAGATGGTAAAATCCATTAAATACTAAACTCTTCCATTGATTCTTTCCGTGCGCTCAGTCAAGGTGCGAGGATATGAGATTTTTATGGAGATGGAGATTTCTCTTTAACGAGCTCATTTCGCGACAGTTGATATTTGGGGGACGTGTTTTCAATGAAGCTTCCTTTATATACATGATTCAATTAGAGCTGTATTTTATTCGGTTAGATTGAAAATCAGTTTAGGCACTTTCTTCTTGAGAAAGTTAAGATTTCATTTTGAAAAGCAGCAGAAAAATATAAAATATAGCTGCTCACTTTACCGTGTGTGTGATTTCGCTGCGACTTCAAATTAGGTGTGTAAGCTGAATGAAAAGTTTGTGTAAACAGGATTCGATAAACTCGAAAGCAATTTTCAAATGTTGAACTAGGACTAAGCAAGCGAGGGTGGTTCTCACATTTAAGTTTTCGTAAAAATGTATCTTTCGTTAAAATCTGAAAAGCATATCAGTGTGGTTTTGAAGGATTTTCTTTTCCTCTCTAATGAGGCTGCGGATTGGTATTTCTACCTTTGCAGACCTAGTACATTCTCCAGGAGCTGGTATCACTTTTTAGTTCGGCACCAAATAGGCGATACCAATTGCCGCTAGTAATTTTGATGTCCAGTTTCCTCCCCTGAGGAGTGGCCACGGTAACCAAGTGGTCTGGGCATCGGATCATGGCTAGCGTGTCATGAGTTCGATCCCAGTACCACTAAAGACCCGCCGTGTAGGGGAGCGATGCACTTTAAATCTGTCGAGAGCTCAAACGTCCTCCTGTTGGTGTGGTGTGGTAGTTAGGAGGGGTGCCAGTCAGGTGTCGCGCGCGTCACTTGACCATGGTTCAAAATTATGTGGACCGTCGCCAAAAGCCCTCGTGTAGCTGAAACAGTGCGACGTTAATATTCACTCACTCCTCCCCTGAGGAAACCACCTGAGCTCTGATGATGCGAAATTTGTACTTAGGAGTTCAATTTTGCCGAGATCACATCCAAGTCAAATGGACACTCAATGGATTTTTTACATGCCGCATAACCATTCGACATGGACGTTGTCGATTTTCTACATCAGGAAAATCCACCGACTTCGGCTGGCGTCGAGCCACAACCTTAGTAGCAGAAGGCCAGCGACAAACCAACTATGCCATCCAGCCGACGATTTCGAAGTATCTTAAGATCAAATCACTTTTTTTTTTTATTTTGCAGCAATTTTTATGAGATAGAATTTAAAAACCTCTGGTAGTCAACTGGACAGCGAAGCGACATTCTATAAGGGGTAGGTTTTTAAATATTTTCGGGTTCATTGGAAAAAAGTAAGGTGAAATAAATGGCAAAAAAATTGTTTATGAAATACAGTAAAATCTGGTTTTGTGCGGTGGATAGGGACCGCATAAAAAGAAACCCCACAAAAAAATATTTGAAAATTTCATAAATACTTACATATAACAAACAGCTTTGTCGACATACTACAGAAAAAAAATTTATGTGGTGGAGAGGGACCACATAAAAAAATTTTCTCTTAGAGAAAATGCTTTAATTATTTATGAAACTTAAGAGAAGGTACTTCCAAACAAAATAAATAGTTAAATTCCACATGAAAACATTTTTAAAACATTTAGTTTTTCATTGTACACATGAGGTACTTTTCAAAAGGCACATATGTAATTCACTGCTACTCGTCATAATCCAAAGTGCTCTGTGATGAATTAGTTCAAAATCGCTTTCGTCACTTTAAGGTACAATTTCAATTGATTTTCTTTTTTCTTTTTTTTTTGCACCATAAAATCATAAGTTTTTGTGACCTCGGTGTCGGTTGCTTGTAAACGTCACGATATCCAGAAATTCGTGATCGGAGCTCTTTTTTCAATTTCTTACTCCTTTCGGAATAGGTATCTATTTTAAGAAAATAATTTTCTGATTTGTGTTGGAAAGCTGGATCTCTGCATATATTACATCCTCTGTCAAGTGAGTGAGTGAATATTAACGTCCCACTGTTCAGCAACACGAGGGCTTTTTTGGGAACGGTCCGCGTCATTTTAAACCATGGTCAAGTGACGAGGACGACACCTGAGCTGGCACTTCTCCCCTCTCCTAACTACCACACCAACGGCAGAATGCAAAATTTCGAACTGAACGAAAACTTAAGGGTTAAAATCACAGTCTCGTGGCTAGTGTGTCATGAGTTCGAGTCATTTGAAGATCCTCTGTGCAGAGGGGGTTGCTTCACATAAAATATGTCTAGGCTGAAACGTCCTTCCATTGGTGTGGTGTGGAAGTCAGAAGAGGGATGCTCCCTCAGGTGTCGTCCTCGTCACTTGATCATGGTTCGAAAGGGCAAGGTCTGTCACCAAAAGCCCTCCTGCAGATTTATAGTGCGATGCTCAGAAACTGTCTTTCTCTCTCATTCTAGAATGTTTAAAAATATCTCGTGATTTATTTTTTGAGGGTCAATGGGTCAAAGCTAGATGCAGTAATGAGTCAATTTCATTTTGAAAGTGTTGACATGAGAAACTTTCTTCAGAATTGAAGATAGCGTTTAATAATTGCTGCCGTTATATATATATATATATATATATATATATATATATATATATAAATCAGCTAACTAAAAAGAATAAAGGACAACACGATATCTTCGAGGACTTAGGACCGAATCAAATTAAAAAAGAAGATAATCAGAATAGAAAATTTTTTGCATGTATTGTATGCCAAAAATGTACATTCGCATACTTCGTGAAGCTAAATAGTCCGCATGAAATCTAAAGAATGTATAGAAATTTTTTAATGACATCAAAGCACGCAATAGCACAGAATCATACGTTCTGAGAAGAAAGTGACAAAAATAGAAGACTACTTTAATGTCATTCTTTTTTATTCTTTTTTTTTTTTAAAAAAAATTCCAATATCAACCATGACATTATGAAGGGGAAGAAATTCAAAGGTGCCAAAGCGAAATATGTTTTAAAAATTGTGCATAAAATAAATTGTGGTTGTAAACAAAAATCGATTAAAATTATCTATGTTTTACAGTAAAAACAGCCTTGAATAAAAGAAAATGTTGCAAAGATATCTAATTTAAAAAATTCATTATGTAGTCTGTACACACCGTCCAGAACATCGGAATATGAAAATTTGATTTAAAACAAATAATATAAGAAAAAAATTAAGTCAATTCCTACTTAGGTCAACGAAGAAAAATTTTATTTTATTTACGTTTTATTAAATAGTTACAAATAATATAAATATGTATATAGACAGAAATATATGTATATAAATATGACAGAATCACAAGATCAAGTGACGAAATAGAAAGCGATTTTTCTTGCAATTTTCCTTTATATATTTGGTGTTGGACTATTTTGTTTGTTTGTTACTATTTATTCATCAATTAAATTTAATTATTTTATAAAATAGTACAATAAAAAAGAAATCACATTCTCAGAAATTAGGCCATCCCAGGTAGAATTCGAACCCACGATCTTTGGAATTTTGGAATAGAAGTCCAACGTGCTATCCATTGCGCTGCAGAGACACAACGAGCGATTTTCTTTTTGATATATGGTGTTTTTTAAAAAAATTTATGAACCCCGTGCACCACGCAATGTATAACACGGGTGCATACAACACAGACAGAAGAAAGGATTACAACACAAACATCCATGCCTTCTCCGGGATTCGAACCCAGTCCCTACGGCACCGCAGTCAGCTTCACTGACCACTAAACCGGATGGGCGACCGATATATGGTGTTGGACTATTATTTTTGTCTGTTACTATTTATTCATTAATTTAGTTTAACTAATGGATTAATATATGAAAAAACTTCATTAACAAGTGCATCCATTACGAATTTAAAAAATGTATTTGAACTTGGTAGATGAATAAAACGTATTTTATTTAACGATTGTGAAATTTAAACACACACAATGTATATATATATATATATATATACTGCTGGCCACCGTAAATGCAACACTCTGAAGGAAGCATGCAAATAATATTAAATTTACAATATGCATTACCGGAGGTGAGATATGCAAGCAATTAGAATTTCAGCGCAGACACACATCACGCACGCCTGTGGCGCCACCTCAAAGCGCTATTTAAGGCTTGGAGATTTCGACGATTTCAAGCTCGGCAATTGTGTTTTTCTTGTGGTTTTTTTCAAAAAACGATCAGTTATATCTCGTAGAAAACAATGATCTGCTTTTGATCAAGTATTCGAGTTTGACAGAGGAAGGATAGTGGCTTACCGAGATTGTGGATTATCTTTCAGGGAAATCGGTAGTCGTGTTGGACGAAAACAAACAACTGTAATGTTTATATGTGACCGTTGGATGCAGGAAGGTACGACGGATCGACGTGGTCGATCGCATCCACCTCAGTGCACCACTTCACGTGAGGACAGGCAAATTGTGCGCATGTCAGTGACCGATCGCTCAGTCACATCACGAACCATAGCACAGCACATTGAGTCTGTAACGCATCATTCAGTGTCTGCGCGTACCATTCAACGACGTTTACAGCAGAGTGGTCTGTCCGCAAGACATCCATTGCTTGGTTTACCCTTGACGCAGAACCACAGGCTTCTCCGCCGCCAATGGTGCGATGAAAGATGGATGTGGGCGGCAGAATGGAATGAAGTTGTCTTTACTGACAAGTCACGCATCTGTCTGCAACACCACGATGGTCAGATTCGAGTCTGGAGACACCATGGAGAGAGGATGCTGAACATCTGCGTTATGCACCGCCACACTGGTCTTGCACCGGGTATTATGGTATGAGGCGGTATTGGATTTCATTCTCGCACTCCTCTAATACGCATTGCCGGTACTTTAAACAGCCAGCGCTACATCTCCGAGGTTTTGGAGCCAGTTGTCCTTCTTTACCTTCAGGGCTTGGCCACAGCCATGTTTCAACAGAATAATGCGCAACCACACGTAGCACGTATTGTCCAAAGGTTCTTCGACAATCACCAAATTGAATTGCTTCCCTGGACGGCTCACTCTCCGGATCTTTCGACGATAGAAAACATGTGGTCCATGGTTGCTCAACGATTGACCCAGATTACAGCCCCATCTGCCACACCAGATCAACTTTGGCAACGTGTGGAAGCTTCTTGGTCTGCTGTACCCCAAGAACATATCCAAAGTCTCTTTGAATCAATGCCGAGGAGTGTGGCAGCGGTGATCTCCTACAATGGCGGCTACTCTGGCTACTGATTCTGGCAGTAACTACACTTCACAGAAGTCTATAAATTTAATTATTTGATACTTGGTCAACATGTTATCTACAAAATAAATTTTGTTGTGCTATCTCTTGTCTTTCTTGGTGTTGCATTTACGGTGGCCAGCAGTGTATATATATATAATCAAAATTTCTCTACAAGAGATAGATGAATTAACATGATTAATACTTAAAAGAATAGCAATTTCTAGATAACCAGACAATAGAATTTAAAAGGAGATATGAAAAATTGAAATAACAGAGTAAAATATAAAAATATAAAAGAATGGATGCTACAGTATTATCAACAATGCTGACTTAGGACAGCTTGTATACAAAAAAATTCCTCTTAAAAAATTTATCTGTATAAAAATGGGGTTGAACATGTTTTTTGGCCAGCCAACCTTCCCCCTTTGTGTTAATAATACCAAGCAAAAACCAATTGGAGATAATGGATAGGAAATCTAAATCCATTACGAGAAAAAGGTAACTTACCTAAAAATTGCATACAGAAATGCAGAGCCCGCAGCAGCAGCATGCAGAAATATATATATATATATATATATATATATATATAGGGAGAGTTTGAACTAATATTAGGAATTGAAAAAAGCCTTAGGGAAAACACCTACATCTTCATAAAAATCCAGGAAAATTTAAAGTTTGTAAAGCATAAAACAAAAACCTATAATGCCTGTAAAGCTCTAATTTTTAATTTGCTGTTTTCCAACTTATGTTCTACATCAGAACACTACTTCAATTAATTATGGCTGAAAACAATTTTTTAATTCAAAATATATTTTTTTGTTATATTGATAGTGTTTGTTACTACGCGACAGGTTATTCAGCCTAATCTTAACAAAATATTTTTACAAGTTTTGAAACACAAAGCATTTAAGGTATCCGAACACGTTCGGAGTACTTTTTAACAAAATAGAATACTAAAACATTATAAATGCTATTTTAGGACTCAATACCATTAAATATTACTATTTAACAATCAAAATTTAAAATAAATTACATGAATTTTACAAAAATCAAAATTATAAGTGAAATTTTAGCAATATTTTTGAAAAACTTCAAAGCAGTTAGAGAAAAAATAATAAACATATATAAGTAAAAGTTTTACGAAAACAAACTAGATGCATTTATCTAGAAAATGTGCTAAAATTTTTTAATTTTTTATTAAAATTTGAAAATTTTAGAGATGATTGAGTAAACATTATAAGAAATATTACATTTTTTATGAGACCATTATTTAAATAACAAGCAATAACTCAAAAAGTATTCATATAATAAGACATATTTTAGTACATTCTCTAGAAAATAACGTAAATATCAGGTTTAAAAAATTTTATAGAAATACATTCGTAATATTTTGAGTTTTTGGACTCGCCATGATAGATTTTGAGCAATTTAAATGCCCACTTCTGGTTAATCAAAAACCCTCTTCCGTTTTTTTTTAAATTTATAAAATTGATTGTAACTTCGCCTCTAGGTAGTGTAGAAACAAAACAAAGTATGTTTCGTAAAGTCAAAAGATAGGTCTTTTCAATAAAGTAAAAAACAAAAATATCTGTCTTGACTGAATTTGGTCATTTTCAACGTGTTCGGATACCTTAAGAATAACATAATATAGGTACTACCTGAAGCTAAAAATCACCAGGTCTGTACATTAAATTAAATTTTTTTTTAGTTTTAAATTGAAGAAGTTTACCAATTTTAAAGTCACCCTAAAAGAACTCAAATACGATAATGTAGTACTACTATATGTTTACTTTTACGTAGTTTGGCACATCACGGAAATATTCAGTTTTATCTGCTTTACTTGTAGTCACAATACTAATATTCGGAAGTCTTATTGTAGTACAGAGTGAAGGGCTGGTTTTTAGATAAATCATTTTCAGTGGTATTGCATCTCTACGAAATATTGTTTCTCATCGCAACCTGAGAAAGTTTTGGGAGTGGTCTTTTGTCAACTGGAAAAAATTAAAGAAAAAGCTTCTAAGTTATATAAACTATTTTTAAAACAAAAATTGACCTTGAAATCAATCTTAGTTAAGTAATTATGAGAACTCACTCAAAACATTATCAAGCAGAAATGATTTTAGAAACGAAAATTGCAATAGATATTTCACATTGAAAGAGTTGATCGTATTCAAAAATATTTTTAATTAATTGAATTTAAGAGTGAAAAAAATGCTTTAAAAAATGAAACCGAAACTTAATCTCAGAAAGCTTCAGATATCTTAAAACATATTTCTTAGCAGATCTGTGTGAAATTTGGTGGCAAGCTTTCGTATAATATGGGCAATGAGAAAATGCCAAATAAAAATATTCGGTACTTTTGAAGTTTGTAGTGTACTGTGTAGCTTTAAGTTTAAAAATAATAGAATTTTTATCTATAGGTTATTTAGAGATTTTATTTTTTTTTAAAAAAAAGCTTGAAGTGAAAAAGGTTTGAGTGTATGTTCAATAAATCAAAAAAAAAAAAAAAATCCACAGAAACACTCGACTTAGTCTGTAAAAAAATTTGTTCCATAAAATAAATACATTTTTAACCCAATATGTGCGAAAATACAATCAAACTGTAATTGTAATGTTATAAATTGAATTAAAACTTTTGACTTTTGAGAACTTAGCTTCACTAAGTATATAAATGCCATTCACTCATATATAAAATGTATTTTTACTTCCTTAAAGGATAAACGAGTAATTTTACTTAAATTTGCTTCCTCGCTTCTGTTTGAAAATTAGAGCTCTCTTAAGGCAACAAAGAAACCCAGAAGTAAATCAAGCCATATTATATCGTTTTTTCCGGTATATTCTACAGCTTTGCTTCAGGGGTTCATCTTTTCTGACTTAACTGTTGAATACGCAATACATTGAAATAGGTCAAATAGGCACTTGTAAGGTTTTAACGCCTTCTGTTCTAGAGTAACGTGAGAGTAGGCGGATATTAAACTTTGTGTGTGATTGTGATAACAAACAACTGGTTTCCAAGCCACTGTTTGAGTCTGAAGATTGGACTTATATTGTCTTGCTTCAGGAAATCAAAATTTCTTTATTGTACTTTTAATTAAAATGGCCCGTGTTCCACAGGATTTGAATTTTTGTTTTTACTTCGTTTTTGTGACTACAATTACAAAATTTCAAGTTTACATTTTAGCCGGCTGGGAGGGGGGGGGGCGTACTTGGTTTGTCATTGACCTAAGGTTCAGAGTTCGATTTCGGCCCAAGTCGATCGGTTTTCATGATGCAGAAAATCGACAGCGGCTATGTCGTATGATTATGTGACATGTAAAAAATCCCTTGATGTGCCCGTTTGGCGTGGGTGCTCTGGGCGAAATTAAAATCCAAAAAACGGTTTCGCATTTCCAGAGCTCAGGTGCTTCCCGCTGGGGAGCAAACTGGGCGTCAAAATTACTTGCAGGGGTTGGTATCCGCCTGTAGAGTGCCGCACTAAAAAGAGTTACAAGCTCCCGGGGAACATACTTAGTTTTGGGGGGAAATGAAAAGTGTACATGAAATGCAAAGCAATGTTCCATTAATTTTGATATCTAAAGGATTAGGTCTTCAAAAATATAAAAATATAAACAAATTTTAAATTCACTGAACAAATGGGGCCGCTTCAGAAATATTTTAGAAAAACTTAGTCCAATTTTTTTTTATTTAACGCTTAAAGCCACAGGTAAGTTCGTGGTCATGGTCATCGTAACGGACTCGTGGTCGGCTTTGTCTGCATGTGGAATCAAATCCTGATGCCTCTGAAGACACACCATGTATAGAGGGGCTTATTCACGTTAAATCTGTCGAGGTTCAAAATCATAACTTTGACGTGGTGTGGAAATTAGGAGAGTGAGATGCCGGCTCAGGTGACATCCTCTTACCTTAATGTGAATTCAAAATTACGAGATTCCGTCTTGTTGCCTTAAGAGCAATATTAATAAACACTCACTCATACGCATTGAACATTAAGTTCATTATCGATTAACAAAAACGCGAGTGGTGAATAGGGACGTCTAAAGGCATGGGCCAATTAGGCCTAGGACCAGAGCCTCGTTTCGTTCTCGACTCAATCTTAATAAGATCATGATCCAGTCTATAACTTAAAAATCATCTGTCGATATGAAACTTGAATGCATCCGAGAAGTATGAAAAAAGATTTATTAATTTATCCCACTATAAATGATGTAGAGTGAATTGTGTGTTTAAATTAAAAGGGTTACTTTCGCATGCTATATTTTGGAAATAAAGTCTGACATAAGTCTAATATATTTTAAATTCAAATAAAAAACTCGATTATTATCTGTTTTCTAAAAATAAGGGAAATATTGATTATTATTTATAAATTTTCGTGTAGTAAAGACAGAAGGTCATTCGCACTTTATGGAAACGATTTTGATAGTTAATTTTTATCTATAAATGGGGGGAAATTTGCTTCTGTCTGATAGTCATGATTCATGGCAATAGATCTTGCTCAAATATTCCATAAAAGTTAACTTTTTCTTAGAACTGCCATGCCAATTTTACACCATTCCTCTTGAACCATTTTCCTAAGTGTTTTCAGTGTCCTTTGATGCCGTTTTTCTAAGTCTCGTTTTAATATACCGAAAGCACAAAAATCCATTGGAGAGGTTAAGTGATTTTACGGGTATTTCATCAGATGGGATACACTTTTTTCCTGTTTCAGAATCCATCTTTACTAAATAAGTGGCAGATGACCTAGACGTGTGACTAGAGGCTTTGTCCATATGAAGCTCAACTGTATCAATGTTCTTTCCATTTAAGGCTGGAATCTCTTTTCCAAAAGGGGACTCTAAAATATTCTACTGATAGTGGAATGATCTAATTTCGGCTCTACTTGAGACTTTTTTTGATTTTTAATTTTCCATTGTAACAAAATCCTATCATGAATCCCCTTGGGAACTTTTCCGTACACTGACAAAGCTATTTCGTACGGTCATTCCCGTAAATTGAGCAATAGAAAATGGATCTTCTTTTATTGAAGTCACTTTAATATACCCATGCCACCTCAAGTGTTTCCTCAAATTTCCATTTTTCAGCAGCTAGTTGTTTTTCACACACACACACATATAATTTTCTACAATTTGTTTTTCAATAGCAATATATTTTGGCAAAAGCAGATGAACTTTAGGTTTAAACATCTTTTTTAACTAAATATTTTATAAATGATTTTACTTACAGAACGGGTAGTCATTCCTAGTTTCGATACAATTAATTTTTGCCTGTGGATTTTCTCTTAGGATCAGAGACTTCACTTTTTTGATAAATGCCCGCTTTCGAACAGTCTTGGGATGAGATTTCGTCATCTTTGTTCTTTCAGCAAGATGTTTTTTTTTTTTTACTTCCAAATGTAATTTATTATAAAAACTTTTTTTTAAAATTCAATTACCGAGATTTTTACAGCACTTAATAATCTACTGATACGGATATATCTCCTCGGAAAGTGCAGTTACGTAATCTTCAAGCAATCTATATATTTTAAAAACCATTTTCAAAATAAATCTTTTATATTTTACATTCCAATGAAACGAAAACATTAGCCGACGATTATTCTGAAGTTTCCAAAATTTTATCTCAAAATGCAAACAAGAAAATAAATTCCAAAATCGTTTTCATAACGCGCGAATGACCTTTTGTTCTACAGGATGAAAATTTTTCTACTAAATGTGCGTGCGTTCAAAAGCAACTTAAATGTATTATGAAGTTTTCCTACTTAAACATACACATATAAGTTATATTAAGAGTTTAAAAAGAATTTACTTTGAAGTATTTCTTCGAATAAGTCAGGAAAAGTATATATTCAGTGTTCTTTCTTAAGGGCAGCCATTTACAAAAATAAGTTTTTGAAAACAAAAATTAAGAGTTAAAAATAACTCAGAAATTTCGATGCTCTTATAAATAACATTAAAATTTCAGAAAATCTGTGCTAAATTTTAAAAGAGTTTATTTACTTCATTATTTATTTATTTTAATAACAAATTCTGATTGGATCCACATTAAGAACATCACATAAGTTGAACTTCAAATAAATATTCCTGGCTGATATTTATACATTAACTTGAAGGTATAATAAATATAAGAATGCAATGCAGAAATCATCTAACAAAATCTAATAATCAAATAATGAATATGAATGAACTTTACTGCGACATTGTGAGGATTTAAAATTTCAAAATTTCCTCTTAAGTAAAAAATTTCCTCTTAAAACAAAAGTACATCAATAGACAAATTAAGGTATTACTTAAAGGAACCAGCACTTGCTCGAAAGAATAAAATGACAAAATTAAGACTTTGTTTCGGGACATATATCTTTAAAAATTTCCAATTGAGCTTAAATTTTTTTTTTTGTTCTTAACATACTTTATTCATTCTGTAGAAATACAAACTTAATTTTTTTGTTCAATTTTTTTTTCTTTTTAATTTAAGTTAGACATAATTTTTGAGATCTCATAATACATACTTATATTTAGGTACCATTTATTAAAAAAGCGTCTCAATGTTAAATATTGTTGCATATATATAGAACAATACAGAAAATATAGTGATCCTTTTTTTTAGTAAAATATCTGTACAGTTTCTCTTTTTAAAAAAAATTATAAAACTTTGTAATTTTGAACATTTTTATTTTTTCCCCTTTTTTAAACATAAAACTATTTCTTAAAAAAACCATATATATATTGTTTACACTAAAAACAATTAGGTTCACTATATGCACAGGTATCCTGTATAGAAGTATATAAAGTTTGGAACCATATAGAGCAATACTCTTTTTTTTTAAGTGTACCTAAAGGCAAAACATTTTGATTCGGAGAAAAAGTGAAAAAATTAAAAGTAGCAATGTTTTCACATATTTTTTTTATCACAATATTTTTTTCTCGACTATTTTTATATACCTTGAAATGATACTTTTAACATTCTTCTAGAATTACTAAAGTAAATTTTATTTTAGAGTTTTTTTCCTTTGTTATAACTGAGCATGTGTGTGAGCATAATTTTATCAAACATATTTTCATTTAGGTACCATTTTTTTATAAAATATTTTACAATACATAAAATATTTTACATACTTATGTAAAACAATGAGCAAAAGATAGTCAAATAGTTTTTTAATAAAATAATTTTATAATTTTCTGGAAAAAAAACCATAATATTTTATAATTATGAAAATCACAATTTTTTCTTTTTTTTCATGTAAAACTAGTTTTTTAAAAAAAATTAGACGTTAAGAAGAGAAAAATAATATTTTTCCTTTCTAGTAAATATAAAAGTTAGTAATTTTTACATACATTAAACACAAGAGGAACTATCTTTTAAAATGTGTCAAAGGAGACTTAGTAGTTTGGTTACATTTTTATCATGTTTTTTTCACGTTTTAAGGTTATTTTATCAGCAAACATACAAGTGTTATATATTTTTAGATTCAGAAAAATATGCACTATTTTTTAATACTAAAATTGAAAAACTGATTTTTTAAATGTGTATGGTTTGAATTGTATTTGTGATGTCCTAGTATTCTTAAACTCTTTGATAATATTCATGGTATTTCTCGCGTTCACTGTACAAAGGAAATCAATTACTTCAATGTTGTCACATTTTAATAAAATGGTTTATGAAATCTTTTAACCCTTTTCTGTTCCTTTCAGCTGCCCTACTAGAGGTTGTGATGGGTCTGGTCACATCAATGGGAAGTTTACCAAACACAGAACGTAAGAATCCTCTATATTCTCTTTTAAATTCATTTTATTAGATAGGCTCTTAGTACAAAAATAAGTAAGAACCCCAATGAGCAAATGAGGATAGAACTAAAATAAATTTTAAAAATTTCTAGCAATTTACTTATTTTGATAGTTATTAATTGAAATATAGAGGAAATATAAGTGAAGTATATAATTTTAAAGAAAATAGTTAAGTATACAGCATCGTGTTGTCTTTCTAGTCTCAGTCTTAACTTAACTTTCTAGTCTCAGTCAGAATTATGATTCCAATTTAAAACAAATCATGTGTTTACAGCATAGATTGTGGACTTTATAAATTTATAATAATTCATTTCTGGAGGGTTTGGAGGAATTATAATATAGCTGATATTTTTAAATTTTTATTTACGCGATTCATTAATCTTATTCGTATAAAAAATCTTGTTTCTAAGGGATTTATAGGACATAGGTTGGAGAATTTTTTTTTTTTTTTGTTTCCATGCGAATTTAAAATGCATCGTTTTTATCATACAAAACTCGCTTTCCGAACAAGAAATTTCAAAAAATGAGAATTTCTCGGGTAATGAATAATAACGAAATTAATTTTGAAAGTATTTAATAAAATTTTCAAGAAAAAAAAACTTTATCGTTTCCTAATCAAAAAAGAATTAAAAATCCCTTGTGATGCAATAATTATTTTTTGTTCCGTACTTCCGCATTTTTCCTTCAAGTTGACTAATTGAGAATTATTATAAATAACTAATCATTAAATAGTGCGAGAAAAATCACTTTAAGAAATTTCAAAAAGTAAAAAGTTTTTTTAGAAATTATATAGAATATTCTTGGATAAAAGGAAAAATACATGTTTATTATTAATACTAAATGCAATATATTTCCAAGTTAATCTTTTTTCTTTAAATTATTCCATTTTTCTTGAGTCTTAAACCTTTAACGCTTTCCACCTATTTTAATAGAATTTTTGTTGCTTTCTTAGTTATTTATATTTTCGAAATTTATTTTTTAGAATATTTCTTTGCTGCGACTTTAATATAAAAAAAGGGAAGGAGAAAAATTTTAAGACTTAACTAATAGGTTTTTTTCTTCATTATTAAAAAAAAATAACTTACTTTCCTTTACTTTTGGAATTTTATGTAATATCTTTAATGTTTTAAGCTGGTTTTTGACTCGTTATTATTTATTGCTCTTTTACATGGTTCTTTTTCTCTGTTGTATTTCTTATGTCTATGCTGATTATTTCCCATGCGTCTTTAAATTCGCTGTTAACTTTTACTGACTCTAACTTCTTTTAATCGAATGTATGTTTCATTCATTTTTTTAAATTTCAATTAAATGGGTGTGCACGTGCGTGTTATTAGTATAAATAGTTGTATTCCAGTGCTTGTAAAGCTAAATTCTTTCTTTAAATACAAATGACTTTAAAATTTATTAATAAAATGTAGTAATTTTACGATATAATCGTTTTCTGGTCAGTAATTTTATTAAACATTCTAAAAGTATCTCTAATTTCGAAACATTTAAATTACCTTAAAAATTCAATCAAAAAAAGAATTGAGATGGATTTTGAAAATTTATCAATATTTCATCAAAAAGTTTTCAAAGAACAAGAGCTTAGTAAAGAAAAAAATAAACTACTACTTGATATTCTTAGATCTTGATATTCATCATTTTTAGATCCATTATTCAAGAAACACCTTATATATATGTATATCAAAAATATATACAAAATAGTTATAATCCTAAGATAACTATAGTCATGATAGAATAAAGTCTTAGCCACAGTAGTACTATAGTAAACTCCTGGTCTTAGGAACCAGGATTGTAGGTTTAAACAAAGTTTTTCGGCCAGCCAACCTTCACCTGAATTTGCTAATACTCTGGGCCCTAGGGAAAGAGTAAGAAATTTCTAGAGAAGTTTAACTATTATTATAAATAAAACCATAATCTATTAATGTAAAACGATAATATTATAACCTATAATAATTACTAGAATATTTTAAAATCAAAGCTAAAACAATTAGATAATGACTTACCACGTGAGTACGGCAAAAACCATTTTCCCGGGCAATAGAAAGGTCAATTACAGTAACGCATAAAATTTTTAAGTTTTGATATAAATAACATTAAGACTATATCTATACACATTTAAAAACTCTAAATTTTGTTTTAAAAAATTTATAGAAAATAATATATATATATATATATATATATATACAAATTTTTTGACTAGTCAACCTTCACCTGTAATTTGCCTACACACTGGGCCATAGGGAAAGGAAGAAATATTAAGAGAAATGTAATTATCACAAATAAAATACACACTATTAATATATAACGATAAAGTTTAATAGCCTACGTACTTACTAATATAGAGTTAAAATCGATGTAATGAAACCAGAAGATAAAACTTACTTCGTGAATACAGCAACAGGTTTATGTTTCCCTCCAAGTATTTTTTTTTATCTATATGATTTATTATTGTTGAAAAATAAGCATTATTTAAAAGAAAAGTTCTGTAAGAAGCCCAAGAATTGATTGGTTGGAAACACGTGCTCGTAGTTATCATGTGCTTATGACGTCACATCAATTAATCCCATTCCAGCTGTAAAAAGAAATATGATAACGTTTAGTTTTAAAAAAAACTAAAAAACACGCTTTTACAGGTAATGGACTAAATTCATGTGACGTCATAATCACATGATAGTTTCAAACCACGTGTTTTTAGCCAATCAAGTTCAAAAACACATGTGACGTCATAGTCACTATAAATGCAATTATCTATTTTCAGCAAATCAGTTCATGCACTTCGTTGTTGCCAAATTACGCTTTTTGCAGAAACTTTTTTTTAAATTAATATTTGTCACTTTATTTAAAAGTACATGTTTTAAACAAGACTTTTTTTTCTTTAATTTTAAAATCTTTTTGCAGAAATTCTTTTTATAACACTTGAGCATCTTTACCCAATTATACAATTTGAAATTTTACCTAAGTTTTACAAATAGAATAAAAAGTACGAGCTAGTTTATTGTTCGTTTTGAATTCAATGTAGAACACATGTTTATATTATCATGTGACCGTCATGAATTCAGTCCATTGAACAAAAAAGTAAAAAATAATTCTTAATATAGGAATAAAATAACTAACGAAAAAATGAATGTCTTTAAAGCGTGGGGTGCTCGATATCAATTGTTATAAATTCTTACTAGTTCTATTCCGAAATGCAGATTTAGTGTAAAAATGTAGAACAAAGCTTTACCACACACGATTACATTCATTTTCTCGTTAATCATTTCATTCTTATATTAAGAATTATTTTTTACTTTTTAATTCGATTAACTACAAAAGCCTGTTTTTTTAGTTTTCTTAAGCTATAATTTATTCTTCATTTTTTAGTTCGGTCTACAATAAAAGCGGGGTTTTTTTAAAGTTTTTAAACTTTTATTTATATATTGATGAATTAATTTTAAATGCGCCATTATTTAGAATCTGGAATACCCATTGGCATGCTATCAGTGCTTCGATACGGCCTGGTTTGCAAAATGTTGGATCAGCCAACGCATCTTTTCCTTTTTCACATAAAGAACACTTTTTTGTTTGTTGTATTTGTATTAACCATGAGCGTTTTCACTTTAGGGTTATAACTTAATCTTTTTGTCACGAAATTTGGAATTAGTCGCCAAATATGGAAATGGGAAATCGTTAATCCTGATGATTCTGATAAGGGAAATGGAACAAAATTAGTAAATTATTGTATTGGCATCGGTCCTTGACAAGTGTGCAAAATTTCAAATCAAACTGATCTTTTAAAGTGGGTAAAAATCGAGTTCAAAAATTTCGTTACGTACAGGTGAAGCTAATAAAGGCGTGTTAATAAAAAATGTGCTATCATGTAATAAGATAAGCAAATATGGATACTATATTAAGAATGGGGATGTTTCCTTTTTAAAAAAATGGTCTGATTTTAACATCTCACGAAGAGAGATGGGGCGCATAGGAGGAAGGGGTATTTCTCAATGATTACTAAAATAGGGATTATTCGTGCTAACGATTTGGATTCTCCGCACAGGGTGGCCGGCTGTCCTGTGGCGGCCAAGAAAAGGAAACTGTTGGACAACTCGTGTTCCGAATATTCGGTGGCGAAGACCCGGCGGTCGGAGCAGAAACGATCAACCCCCGCCGACTCTGCCAAGGTCCATGCGGAAACAGAGAAAAGGGTCCAAGGTGCCAAAGTGACAGGAGGAGGAGGGGCCCGAAAGGTTGCCCAGGAGTCTCACGCTAAGTCGACGCTCCTCAACGGAGGTGTAGTGAGCAAGTCCAAGGACGCCGACACCCCGAGAAGCGAGAGGAACCACAGGAAAACGGCGGATAATAAAAGTAAAAACCATTTTTTTAACAAAATTAATATTTATAAAGCTCATATATTTGGTAAAAGCCCAAATAATTTTACGATTTAAAGATAGAATTAAGTAACATGGTGCATTTTTCCCCAGTGCCGGTTCCTCCATTGGGCGCTTGAGGCTTGAGCCCAGTGGCCCAGAAGGGCCCGGATAAGCTGGACTTAACCAAATTTTCTGTTTATAAATTTCGATCCTCCAGTGCCAAAGGGACCTGTAGATCTTCTGCGTCTAGGGCCCGAATTGACCTTAAATCGGCACCGCATTTCACTTCCAAAATCTGTTCAATTTCATTACAAGTCTCTAGGTATGGAGTGTTTGTTGATGTTGAACAAAACAACTCGAGAGTTGTATTTTGTTAATTTGAACCGAGGTCAAATGATGAGGATAACACCTGAGTTGGCATTACATTCTCCAAACTTCGCCGTGGGTAGCCTAGTGGTTAGAGCATCGGACTCCAAACCGGAAGACCTGGGTTCGGTACCCGATGCCACTAAATACCCTCCAAGTGCACACGAAGTACGTGCTCGTTAAATCAGTGGGTCCGAAAGTCTTGTGGGTGGTCGCAGCAGAAACCATGGGTGCAGGGGGCTGGAGAATATTTCCCTCTCCTCGATTTCCTTCCTAAATTGTGGAGGTGGAGATAGGTGGTGTCGCCATCTATCGTGTAGAAGTCCAACCTGTCTCAGGCTCTGGCAACTTTCATTCCTTCCCTTCGGGAAGGATACGACAACAACATTTACAAGCGGATTTTGGAAGTCTCAATACCATCAACCCAAACCCGCTTCTATTCCTGCTCATAAGCTGATACTAAAAATTTACTTTTATTAATGAATTTTTCTTTTCGAATTTTTAGTTTAAGTAATGACACAGATTGAAAATCCCTAACAATTCTTCATTTTTATTTCGTTAATGTTTATAAGTGAAGCTCTTTGTAAACTGACTTTATTACCTCCGGTTGAATGTTTAAAGTATTTAGGCTAAAAATTTCGATCACCCGCTGGTGTTTTTTTAAGGAATTAATGCATGAATCACACTTATGTAAGGCATCTGAATCTTCAAAAACCTTCATTTTTTGTTATAGATTCCGGAAACAATTCTAAAGAAAATCCAGAGAAGCGTTCCAAGAAATTGCAAGAGACAACAGCTTCTTCCCGATCCAGTGGTTCCCCTATGGCAAATTCTAACAGGAAGACGCAAAATTCAGCCATCAAGGTCGAAGAAGACAGCAGAGGATCGCCAAAACTGAAAGAGAGCGCCAACTCACACGTCAAGGTGGAGAATGGTAAGAATGTCGCTCCGCCACAAGGGAAATCGAAAGAGAACGACTCAAAATCCCCTCAAAAGAAATCGAATGCCATGCAGAACGACAAGCGACAAAAAAGTGGTGCTAATAACTGTGGTTCGACTGTTCCAAAGGGAATCAAATACGAAATGGAAGACGCGGACAGTGACACGAACAATGGCGTCGAGCAAAAGTTGGGAGGCATTGCAAAAAGTGGCGAGAATAAATCTAAATCAGATGGCTCGTCCTCCAAACCCAAAAGTGAAGACAATTCAAACGCACAAAAGAAAACCAAATCGAAGTACGAAGGTGGAGAACAGACGATGATGAAAATCGTCATCAAAGAAGAACCACTGTCCAGTGGTGACGAGCAGCCTCCACCTGTTATATCAAACAACGTCAAGCAAGCTGTGAAAGGACTTAAAACTGAAACGGTGCTGCCAAACACTATTGCCAAAAGGAAAGAGTCTTCTTTTAAAAGAGACTGTTCCCCAAAGACGTGCTATAAAAAGACACCGACTGAGGGTAGACAAACTACCGACAATAAGCAGACGGTTGAAAACACACAAATAACTGACAACAGACAGATGACCAATAACAGACAGATAACAGACAGACCAATAACGACAGCTGACAGCAAACCGACGATAAACAACAGACAAGCAACGGACAACAAACAAATGGCTGATATTAGGAAGACGATTGACAACAGACAAATGATTAATAACAGGCAAACTATTG
Source organism: Trichonephila clavata (assembly GCA_019973975.1). NCBI lineage: Eukaryota > Metazoa > Arthropoda > Arachnida > Araneae > Nephilidae > Trichonephila > Trichonephila clavata. Next base: position 352,924 of record BMAO01008425.1, on the reverse strand, counting down.
ACAACAGGCAAATAATGAATAATAGGCAAACGGTTGATAAAAAGACAAAACCAATAAATGGTGGAGATATGTGCAATGAAAAATCTCAGAACTGTCAAATCGGTGAAAAGGGAAAGAATTTTGTTAATAATCATTGTCCAGAGCCAATACCACCCAGGATTGAAATTAAAAAGGAGTTTCCAAATGAAGTATATTCCGAACCGCTCCAAGTCATACCACAAAGCACTTTTTGTGGAATACCTGTCGGTAATGTTACCAGTTACACAGCTCCTTCGCAGCGGGAAGAGTACCAGTTTAGACAGGTTGGTAATTACATCTGTACGATACAAAACAATGTGAGAAGCAATCAGAACATGACAAGTTTTTCAGAAGCGAGATTGAATAGCGGTCAGACTCTGCTTCACAGCAAACACCAAAGCAGTCCAGTAAGTTATCACCCGGAAATGGTGGACATCAAGAGTATAGATCAGAAACCGTTTATGCAGACTAATGTCCAACAAAACAGTCTGTTGTTAAACAGAGTAGGCAATGTCAAGCAAGCCAATAAGAAACCAGCAAATCCTAGGTACATCCCGGCGATTAAGCAAGAAGTTTTTCCTAATAATCAGGCTTGCAAAATCGAGCCAAATATCCAAATCAATCATTTCGGCGTCCAAAATTATGATAATAACAACAAACCAAATACATATCGTTTCAACCAAGGGAACGCGTCCACAGAGTATAAACCAGTGTACAACCAGTTCACTGTACATAAAGTTAAACCCGGACATTTGAACAGTATAAATTTGAATTTTGGTGAAGAAGCTAAGCTTGTTCAGGAAGCACAAGAAGCGCTGAGAAGTTTAGCAGCTGGAAATGGTGCGATGGAAGGTTCTGCTTCAGAAAGTTCAGCTGGGAAATCTATTCTTGCAAATCGCTTGGAAAGAATGACCCCTGAAATGTCGAAAAAGGAAGTCGGAAATGTGCGTCCTCGTCCATTTCAACCATTTCCAATCAAATATGAGAATAACAACAATATCAAACCTTGCACTATAAATTATAACAACTCTCCTCAAGATCCGACATGCGTCAAAGACACCATGTTCACTGACGAAAACAGAAATGGTAAGAATTTTAATACTTTATAGATTTTCATTTTTTTCCATTGCTACTTTTAATTTCTTGGTTCAAATTTATTTGAAAATATGTGCTTGAACTTACAATTTGGAATGTCTACTTATTAACAACGATATTGGGATAACGATATAACGATATTGGGATAATATATATAACGATATATATTTTTTCAATTGGGATGAAACCCTGAAACATGTCTATTGACATGGAACGATAAATTTTAAATACTGAAAACACGCATTTGTAGTCTAAGCCGGGGAAAGGGCAAATTTCATCTCCATGGGGGTTGGGAATGGCGATGTTTATTTGGAGGAGATCAAAATAAAAGCAATAATTATATTTAAAAAAACAGCAAATACTCAATAAAAGTAACTTTTTGGGGCATTTTCAATGAAAATTCTATTTTCTCGCTCATGTGTCTATTTCAAGCCCATTCTCTCTATTCTTCGTCCCCTCTTGCTTTTTTGGATCGTCATTTGATGGGGTTAGATTCGATGATAATTGAATTGAACGTGAAGGATAGAACTTATGAATGCACGAAAAAGAATCAGATTTGAGTTGAAATTTGGAATAATATTATTTAAATAACCTTTTGCCTAACTCTGTAAGAAAAGAGATTTCATTATGAAAAAACTAATTAGTTATAATAATCAAGTTATAATTAATCCAAGGGCACCAAAACTTAGATTTTTTTTATGTTATTAAAGTGTAATCTTTCAATGGCAAAGCGAGTAGCAAAAGCTATTAAAAATGACTTTTTTCCTACTGGTATGTTGAAGACAAAGTTTAAGAATCGCTAATGTACATAACAAAATAAGAAATTTTAACACAGAGAAACATAATTTACTTTTTTTTAAGGAAATATATCAAAAGGAAATAAATTGTTATTTAGTGAAATAAAATCAACAACTTTGTGGTGACCTGTAGTTACCCCTTACATTCCTACCTTCCTGTCTATCTGAAAACCCGGCTAGATGCGTAGGAGGAACTAAATGATCCATAGACATTATTTATTATCTAAACTAATTTATTAATTCTTATCACTTATTAAGAAGCAGACACAACACAATTCTAATTAAAGTATATAAACTATGGTAGATTGCAGAGGTGAGATATACAATTGCGGGAATATTATTACAGAACTTCAACTGTATCTAAGATAGCTTAAACGCGCACATTTACAATTACGCAGCACACTAATAATCAGCTTTTACTTAATCAAATTTACAGTACCTTATTTTTTAATGCTTCGGTTCCTTCACGACGAACTTCAGGCACTATCACTTGCTGGATCAAATGCCAATGGATCCACGCTCCGTAATATTTAATTACAATGCTTTTCAATCTTCAATATCCACTTATCTCTGCGCACATCAAGCGTATCAACCTTTCTTAACTTGTCAACAACTACGTGTTGACAGCTCACTCTCTTCACTTCACTTCACTTCATTTGACCTCTTACTTCGATCTCTTCAACTCGCGAAAACCGAATTTATATAATATTCCTCATTCACATAAATCACGTTTGGCTTCTCGATGAAGGTTGGTTGAAATAAATATTTTGATTTAAAGGGAAAAAGAAGAAACCAGTATAGACGAGTATAGATCCGTCACAACTTGTTTTAAATAAAATCCTTTCTTTCTTCTTAGCCGCTACAGCGCCCTCTAGGGATGAGGCCCCCAGGACGTCCAAAGAGTACGACATGGAGAACCTGTTGAAGATCGAGGCGGAGTGCGCCAACATCCTGGCAGCCTCATTCGGAACTCAACCTCTGCCTCCAGAAATGATCTGCTACAGAAGACCGGTGCGTTCTATAAGCATTATGGGACTCTAGGCTGTATTGCCATATCTATAGTTTTCAGTTTTAACAGTTCTGTCTACAAATGTATTTTTCTTACGTAGAAACCCATTTTTGGTATTTTTGTGCTTAACGTTTGGCAACAGTCAGTGATAGAATTAATTATATATGAAAATCCTTCATATCTAAGATTTTATGAGAAACCATCTGAGAAAATCTACAAAGCATCGTTAACAAATCCACAATATATTTTGCTGGTTACTTTTTTTCCCCTTTTTCTTTTTGTGATTTTTAAAAGAAGTAGAAATTCAGCTCTAATAAAAGATTCCAAATTTTGAAATCCCTAACTTTTCCAAATATTCATGAGGGTAGAAGACTCCAAACGAAATTAAAACTATAAAAAAATTCTGAAACGTCTATGATGAATTAACTTTGCTACTGTGATAGCATCGGGTTTGATCGATGGATCGGTACCGGTCCGCCGAGAGTTGGAAACCACTATTATCTAGAGCATCAACACTTAACGATTCAATTGACAAAAATCGGTCAAAAAATCAAATCTAATTTTTTTTAGCCTAAATTATTTTTTATATGCTTTTTTATAACCTCACAAAATTTGAAAGCTCTAAACTTAAAAAACGCAGAATCATGATAGCGTTCGTTCACGTTCGTTTTTATTCACATCCCTACGGCAAATCAAAACTTTAAATTGACTTATCTCAGAATGATAAAATAACAAGTTTGTCTTCATTTAAAATGCTAAGGCTTTTTTCTTCTATTGTGCCTAATGCTTTGATTTTTTTACCTATTGCTAATAGTACATGTAACAAAAGTTGGTAAGCATTTTTGAATCAAAGCGATACTTATTTTTTTTAAAATAATTGAACTCAGAATGTGTACATTTTTTAACGAATTTCCAATAAACATTCATAAAAAAAGATGTATTGTACAAATACCAATCATGTTATCGCAAAACTCATATCAACTTTTGTTATACATAGTTTGACGTACTTGTAAATCAAATTTCATGCGTGTACGTAAATTTTTGTAGGAGGAGTAGCATTTTAAAATCACTTCCCAAATTTTTTTCCTTAAAAAATTCATTGACTAGCTTTTTATGAAATTTTGAGCACAAAATCTGTTTTGCATAACATACACACATGTGAAGTAACCAAAAAAATTTTGAAAATCCTTAAATTAAACATTTTTACACAAATCGTACCATGTCCCCTTAAAAAAATACATAATGCGATTCGCGAAAAATTTCGGTTTATAGAAATTGCGTTCACTGTTCGAAAAAGAACTTTCCTATATGCTGACCATGTACAAATATTTTTCTTGTCTAATCACTAAGATTTTAAGTATAGAAAAGTGGTGCATAAAAAAATTCTATCGTATATGTGAACCCTGGGTCTTTAATAAGATCCTTTGAAGTAAAATTGTGACAAAATTTACACAAACTACGGATTTTCATTTCAGTTTCTTTAAAGAAGTCAATACGTAATACACATTAATATTACATCCCTTTTCTATCTAGTGTTCCCCAGAGGAAGATGACAAGTACAACTCAGCGGAATCCTCCCCTTCTCCTGCATCTTCCCCCTCTCGTTCTTCGGCTTCCCGTTCCCCCTCCCCTCTTTCCTCCCCCTCCACTTCTCCCCCTCCCCATAACTTGAGGGAGGAGCAGCAACAGGGGAAGGTAAACAAACCGATGGCTGTGGATGTGGCGGTGGGAGATTCTTTTCCTCCCCCTCATCATGAAGAGGAAGAAGAGCTCCTATTGGCCGAGAGCGGAGCGAGGGAAGTTTCCACAACTTCCACCAACACCGATTTCACCTCATCGGAGAGCACGCAGGTGTCATCCATGTCGCCCTCCACTCTGCCAGGTGAGTTTTCTCCTAATATTCTCCCTTTTAATTTCTCTCTGTTTTACTTCCTCTCTACTTTTTCTATTTTCAGCTCTCTACTATTCTTCCGCATTTCTTTTCCACTTTCTAAGGAAGAAAATAAAATTTCTTTTTTTTTTCTTATCCCTTTTTATTTATTTCTCTTTTTTTTTTTATTGACATATAAGTGGAGAGTGAATAGTAAAGTACGTTTCTGTATCTTCTTATACTTATTTTCATATACTATTTTATTCTCTACCTTTTATATTTTCTTTTCCTGCATTTGGTTGTTTTTCCCGTTATGCCCAATCCATTTTTTTTTCTTAGGTTTGTGATTTTTGAAGAGACTAAAATCTTGCTCTACTTCTTTCTGTCCCTTTGCTTTCTCCTAAAGGGGAGCATTTGAGTTGATTATTTTCATTTTATTCCTCTCCTACTTCTCTAGTTTATGTTTCAACTTTTTTAGTTCAATGTGCTCTTTCTTTGTTCTCTTCCTTTTTTTATTTCGAACATGTTTTTCCTCATTTATAGCTTTGACGTCTATATCCTCTTGCATCTTTTTTTATGTAGAATTTACTCTTTTCTGTAATTCTCTTTCCAAATATTTTCTGCTTTTTTGACTTTTACTTTCATAACGCTGACAGACATCGCCATCTCTTTTCAGTTACTAACATATTTTTCCAGTTTTTCTTCATTTTATATTTCATTGCTTTCTTTCTCTCTCTCTCTCTCTCTGCTCATTTTCTGCTTTATTTCCCAATTTAATTTTGATAGATTTGTCATCGAATATTATACGGGCATTAATTTCTTATTTCTATTTCATTCTCCTTTTCTCCAATCTTTAGTTATGTTTCGTTCCACAGTTTTTAATACAGTCAGACCCCAACTTACCAAACCCCTGTTGAACTTATTTCGCGATTTAACGATTTTTCTTTCCCGTTAAGATGAAGGGGGAAACTGTTTAACGAATAATATAAATCCCGAATTAACAAATTATTTCAACAGCCGAAAAAACTTTATTCGCTTAGATTAGAAAAAATTGGAATTCTTTTCAACTGACGTCCTTTTTGTCCGGAACAGAAAAAGACTCTTCCTTGAAGATAATTTTGACGGGAAAGGGTGCAGCCCATTATTAGACTTTACAAGTGCAGATAAGTCATGAGGGTAACCTACCGTACGAGTTTTGAATAGGACAAGAAATTCCCTTTTTTTTATCTCGTCGCACTCCTTAATGCAGGGGATATTTTGAAAGATTTTACCATTTGCTTTCTTTATTGAGATTTATTGTACGTAAGGTTTTGCAGATAATTTGTAAATCAAAATAGCGATTCTAACTCAGAAATTAATAATGAAACTCCGATCAAAACTGTTACAGTTTCTAATGCTTTACGTTGTTTGGAAACTTTTAAACATACCTTATTGCAGTAAATGTAAATGACGCATGCATTCAAATGTATTTTCTTTTCTGCATAGAATCGAAAAAGATTTTCGATTCAGTGATCGAAAAGATTGTCAAACTTTTATTAGTACTTTAAAATTTTCAATTAATAGTTGTAACTGCTGAATAAAAAGGGCGCAGTTTGAAACCATGGATATTTTTAGGTAGTTGCTTTTTATAGAATTTCCAAAAGCTAAATGCAAATAATTTTTATCTTTTTTGTATCCCAATATTATGAATAATATTGAATTAAAGAAGGAAATTATCGGTCCCGACGAATTCGTAAAATCCGGGTTTGACTGTGTTCTTATTATATTTCTAATTGCTCGCGTTTTTCCGTGACTTGTACAATGCGTTTTCCAGAGCCTTACCATACCATATTTCTACCTAATTTTTTGTCTGTGATTTTACTTTTATCGATAATGGGTTTTTTTTATGCTTTCTACTTGTATTTTCTTAGTTTAGGTTAACTATTTATGTATTTTTACTTTTATCACCTGCAGCCTTTTTTTTCTTAGCTTCTCAATTAGTATTATTTTCCTAACATACACTCCCCTACACTTAAATTACATTTTACCTATATTTAACTCATTTATTTCAATGCATTTGTTATGTATTTTCATTCCGTAATTATTGTTCACTTCTCTCTCTCTTTCTCTTTCTCTCTCACTCTTTCTCTCTTTATCTTTTTATCTCTCTCTCTTGCTCTAGCTCTCTCTTGTTCTCTATCTGTCTTGCTCTCTCTCTCTTGCTTTTGCTCTCTCTCTCTCTCTCTCTTGTTCTCTCTCGCTCTACAATTCTCTTATTTATCCTTTCTTATTAAGTCTATACCTGTTTAGAAATGAATTTTTTGTTTCCACATTTTTGCTGTGTCTGTTTTTAACATTTTAATAATTATTCCCGAATAGATAAATTGTGTGTGTGTGTGTGTGCGTGCGTGCGTGCGTGCGTGTGTGTGTGTGCGTGTGTGTGTGTGTGCGCGTGTGTGTGTGTGTGGTGTGTGTGTGTGTGTGTGTGTGGTGTGTGTGTGTGTGTGGTGTGTGTGTGTGTGTGTGTGTGTGTGGTGTGTGTGTGTGTGTGTGTGGTGTGTGTGTGTGTGTGTGTGTGTGTGTGTGTGTGTGTGTGTGTGTGTGTGTGTGTGTGTGTGTGTGTGTGTGTGTTATTTTTAAGTATTCGTTATCAACGGAATTAAAAATAGCTGCAGAAATTATTCTAATGCGTAACATACTACGATCGGGAACATGATTTTGAAAAAAGTATGAGTGGGTTATATTTTTGATATTTACCGTTAGTTAAGTTAGAATATAATTACAAGAAAAAAATATTTAAATAAATTTTTTTGGGGCGAAAAACAAAAAAAGAATGACATTTTTTAAAAACATTCTCCTTTTATGTAAAAGGCTTCTATAATATAATTTGTCTTTATATAACTTGTACTTCTATACCGAGGTTGGACTAAAATTTTCGAAATATTTAATGTAGAAGTGTGAATACATTCATATTTTATTATATCAGAGGAGAGAAATTTCGACAAAAAAAAACATCTATTATTATTTCAATTAATCGTAATAATGTGTATTTTTCCGATGAAAATCCCTAGCTGTATATAGGCAATACAATTATTATAGAAGAATTTTTCAAAAAGGAAAATGCTTTAAAAGTATGTCATTCTGTCTATTTTTTGGCCCAAAGATTTCCTATAAAAAATTATTTCTTGTAATTATATTCTTAAAAGAATTTTAAATGCATATCCTAACTCGACTTACACTAAATATCAAAATAGAATATTTATTTATGTGCTTTTTCAAAATCGTAGTTTAAAACGCAATCAGTCACAGGAAATATTTAAGGATAAAAACTCAATCAAAACCTTTAAATCATTTAATTTTCTACAAAGAAAATACAAAATAAATATATTAGATCTATTGAAATACCTCATAAGATTCGCGCAAATTCTAATTTTTATCCCATATGTATTTATAAAATTCAAAATAAATTATTTAACTTTTTCTTGATAAATTTGTAACTTATAAAAACAAGTTTGAGGTCTGTAATAATTTTTTTCGTAGTTTCCGCGTGGGAAGATTCATCTGTGTGTTTCCATGGTTACTTTTAAAAAACACTTTTATCTTGATCCTTTGGTCTTGTTTTGGACACTGTGGGGATTAATAATGTTTACTTTGAGTACTATAAAAAGGCTGTAGAAAATTCCTCACACTTCTCTTCGAGATCAATGTCGCTTTTAACAAATTCCTTTTGTGTTACGAAAAATGTATTTTATATCCTGAAAGGTTCTGGAATTTTTTATTATATCCCTTCGAGCTTTTTATAGCTAAAATAAAAAGAATTACATTTATGTTTCAAGGAAGATTTTTTTTCCCTCACCAAAGCATTGATTCGAAGAAACTAACCTTAAAATTTTTGTAGTTCTTTGTTAGTTTTTTTTTATTTAATTCCAGGGATCTTTTCTACCAGTTTCTTGATTTCGAAAATCTTTTTGTTTGTTTCTGATATGCTGTACTTTATACAATCTTAAGATTAAATTATTGATTTTTAGCTGTACCCACCTAACTCTGTAATTCGTTTTCTTATATAAACTCTGCAATTCTTCATAAAACTAGAATGAGTCGAAGATGAAATAAATTTTCTTCCTCAAATAATCTTCGGAAATTGTTGCTTTAAATTTTATAGATTATTTTTTAATTCTTACTATTATTTCACAATCTCCCTATATATATATATTGTTCAAATTTCCAATCGTTGATAAAATACTTTTTATTCATCCACTCAAGTTCAAATATGTTTTTTAAACTTGCATTGGATTACACTTGGTGTTGATACAGATTTTTCAAATATTAATTCATTAATTAATTAATTTTTTATTTTAAATTTAATCTGCGTTATTTCTGACGTAGTTAGAGCTACCAGCAATAGATAGCGCCAGTACGTTTTTGTAACGAATTGTTCTTGACTTCACAAATACATTTCTTTAAATTTGTAGTGGATGACACTTGATGTTTACAGTTTTTCAAATATTAATCCATTAATTAAATTTTATAAATGAAAAAATAAATTCTTTGTTGACCTAAGTAGGAATTTACTTTAAAAAAAAATTTATATTACTTGTTTAGAATAGTTTTAATAAAAAGGAAAAATATCTTATTCCACTTAATTATCAATGTATCATACAATTCCTATGTGTATTTTCTTTAAAATACGATTCATTCTCATATTTAAAGTTTGAACAGATTGTCTTCTACACTTTCGAAAAACCGCCTCCTCACAAAATTTATCCCGGCATTAATTATGTTCTTACTGTATATCCTTTTCTCTCAAAGAATTCGAACTTTTTCTTAAAATTATTTTTATTCAGTAGACAAGCTATTCAGCCCCAGTGCAAAACACTTAGAATTGGCTTTAGTAAGACAATTTATCAACCCCAGATTTTTTGCAGTAACCCCTCTAAGTCAACATATATTTGCGAACGAACTATTTTTTTCAATCATGTTTAGGAACAATTTTACCCATAAAATAAAATCATTGCACTTAACTACCATAAGAAACCCAATCAAATTGTTTTAAGTCACATTAGTTTCATTGATTACACTTTTTACTTACATTTTATTTTCCTTTTATTTTCTTCCTTACTTTCCTTTTACGGAACTTCCCATCAGAATGTAATGTGGATGGGAAACTCCTCCGGGATTTTTGTGTCTAGTCCGATCGGCCACACGTGCGCGCTTTATTTGGAAATAGCAGATGATAAACTTGTTACACTGACTTCATAAGTAAAGATGTGGATGCCGCAGCAAAAGGTGCAGTGCGTACTTTGGTTAAGGTATGCGTCTACCCTAAAATTGTGAATTTTGCCAAAAATTGACAATTTTTTTGTGATTTTATTTTATGGGCCATCTTGCTATCTTTATAAAAATACCAAGTTTATTATTTTCCATTCACTAGAACAAAAACTGCAAGTGTTTTAGAAAAAGCAGATGCCACTACTTTAAGCAAAATGCCATACTTTAAAATGCGTTTTACTCGAAATGTGGGGCGAAATGTTCTTAATGCTCAAACAATGACAGCAATTGCTGAAAAAGTTTTGCAAATAATGAACTGAAAATTTTTGTGTATGTCCTGTATAATAGTAGAAGTGTTTTAACATTCGGATTTATCAATCACTGTTTTATTACAAAATTTACAGTCACTTATGTTATTATAATCACTGTTTTTTTTAAGCAATTTCATATAATAACTAAGATAAAGTGCTCTAGGTTTTGTAAAAATTAAAATTTCTCTTATCCTGAAGATCATTTCAAAAATGAATAAGATAGCAACACATCAGAATTAAAAAATTGAAAATTTGTTCATAAACTTTTGGTACAGAAGGGTTTATGTTAGTTTTGTAAATTTTTAACCATTTTTTCCAATTTTAGCAATAATAATTTTTTTTTCTTCTTAATTTTAGCATATTTTTCTTAAAATGTACTAAACAAAACTAAAAGCCACAAAAAATCCTAGATTTTTTTTTTAAAGCTGTCGCAAGTAGTCGGATACCTTAACGAAATTTAAAACAACGACATGTTCAAATGGAATGGAATGTCAATCCTCCATCAAAATCTATCCACCAATGGGAAAGAACTTTAAAGGAAACGGGAACGTTGGTACCCCAAACTGGCAAGTATCCTTAAGTTTTCGTAATAGAAAACACTGTAGATCACAGTGTCAGTTTATCCACTGAGCGCTTGGGGCCGGCGCCCAGAAGGGCCTGGATAAGCTGGACTTAATCAGATTTTCTGGTTATAAATTTCGATCCTTCTGTGCCAAGGGTCCTAAATGAGCTTAAATCGTTACTGGTTGATCGTGTGCGTGATTAATTTTGTAGTCCTGATAAGTTTATTAGGCAAGCCAGTAACGACGCTCATCCCATTCTGTTCGAACGCGTCGCTGTACACGCGTGGATAATTTAAATTCCGTTAAGGTAACTGGGACGTGAAGGTGCTTTAAATTTTGCATTTTTGATGCGTAACATCTTTTCTCTCGGTTGCTGGATATTTGTTGGAGTGATTTCGTGAAAAGGGACGGAAATGTGTAACAGGAAGTTGGGGAAAGCGCGCTGTTTAATTTGATCAATCAGCGCGCTTGGCGGTGTCTCTACGCTACCCTCGTATCGGGGTCCAATTCTAGTAGCAATTAAGTCGCCAGCCTTCCGCACATACCAACGAGTCTCATTAGACTTCACCCAGATTAAACTTGTGATTCTTACGTTCAAATGTCAAAGTCTCGGGGCTCATTGTGTGTAAAATCTGAGGTTATATTAAAATATATATGTAAACTTTTTTTTAATAATTATATTTACTGTCAAGCGTCTGTGAAAAGTTCATCATTCTTAAAAAAATACGAGTAAGTAATATGGAATTATTTGAATAAATATTTTAGTACGTATCTTTTTCATACTTTGAGGTTAATTCCTGTCACTGTCAATATAATATTTTAATTTATGATTAAAAAAAGATTTCTCGATTAAAAAAAAATAATTAAGTAAACGGGTATTTTTGATTTTCTCTAATATTTCTAATTTTTGAACATGCGCTTGATGGTGTCTCCGCTCATAGCTTTTCTGAATGATAAACTCAAGCTCGAAATGAACACAAATCGAATTGTTCCGACAGTTTACAGTGGTACTGTTATTGACGCTGTTTTTCAACGATTTTTAAATACTTTGAAATCACAAGTATGTGTGTCATATTTTAGTTTTCATAAGTCTATTGTCTCCGCTCTTCCCCAAATTGAACAAGAATAAATATGTTTGATAAAAAAATTGCATTACTCCTTGTGTTAATTAAATAAAATTTTCATTAAATATGTAATTATTCGATAGAAAATTATTTCCAATATACCCGATTCATTTTTTTTCAGGATTTAAGTCACTATTGGCGCCTTTATCACGATAACATGTTAGATGTTACACATCATATGCGACTACTGTATATATATATAAGGTTCGGATTTTTTTTTTTTTTTTTTTTTTTTTTTTTTTTACTTTTAAAAAATACAGGGCTTTTTGATTCTTCTTTAGATGTATTATTTATGAGAACTCGATCAAAAGAACGCTAGAAAATTGAATTTTAAAATTGTAAGCAAATGTGATATAACTGTGATTCAGGTACCCTTTCTTCAAAATCCGTAGTATTGTAATTTTACAATACATATTTACAATATGTATTGTAAAATTAAAACTAATTTTTTCTATTCGAAGAATGTAATTTTTCTTTATTATATGTTCAAATTTATTGAAAATTGTACATTTTTTGTGCAAAAATTACGGAAAATTTAAATGATTTGTTACAAAATTTTGAAAAAAAAATTTTTTGTTCCTTAAAATGTTAATTATGTTTAGTTTCGCATTTATAAATACTCAGAGTAGTTTTCAAACTATAAATCAAGTGGATAGAGTACAAAGTAGATTTTGAGGATTATTCTAAACTAAATACACAGCTTGTAAAATAGACATTTCGTTCTTCCTAACTGCTTATTGTTAACATTTGAATGCTCATGAATAACTCTATATGTTTATTACTTTTGGTTTTACATTAAATAAATAAATATTTATATGTATGAATACAAAAACAGAAATTCTTTTGTTATAATTTTTAAAAACAGAGTTCCATTTAAATTAGACATCAAATTAACTTCGTAAATTCATCAAAGACATTTTTTTTGTGTGTATTTTTATAACAATAAAAATATGTGTAAGGAATTTTGTAATATCCTGTAATGATGATGTTCAAAGTGAAATAAAAATACTAAAACTTATAGACAGAAAACTTTAGTATTTTAAAAATGAAAGAAGATGTGAATCCTTGATAACACGTATTAATGAAGTAGGGAAAGGGTAATTAAAAAGACTTCTAAAGAATCTAGAATTATAAACTTACAATCTAAAAACTGAGAAATGATGCAAAATAATCAAATTAACAATGGTATGGCTTTATAATGTATTAAAATATATTATTTTACAAATAATAGATGGAAATACCTTTATTTGCAATTTTCTCAAAACGCCTTTTTTTGGTGATTCCGAAACACTTTCCTCAAAATCTACTTCTTTACCTATAGTGCTGATATTTTGCATAATACAAGATTAATCAATTTTTAACAAAGTGAATGAATTCGTTTTGAAATAAACATTCAGAAATTTCAGATATAGCACAATTTCTGCTTAAAATTTAAAGGAAATTTAAATCACTAAATTAAAAAAAAATTAAATTTTTATAAATTTATATTTTAAAATTTCATTTCGTTCATTTTATGGATTGTTATGTTTACAAAAACTCCGTGAAGTTTTATAGCTATATATGCAGTAGATTTTATGCAAAGTGTACCTAAAGGTAAGAACATGCTTGAAAATAAAAAAAAGTTAGTATTGATTAATTATTGCTCTTACAGATTTATTTGTAATTTAAAATTAATTTTTTTTACATTAGCAAGTACATAAATATATAGATAATTCAACACAAAATTTTATTTCCGTTGCTTTAAATTTAAGTAAGTAAGAACCATTTAAAGTTGGTGCAAAAAAAGTTCATTTTTCCTTCTCGGCTGACGTCCCAGTTACCTTAACCAAAGAACTTACTGAACCTTTTGTTGTGGACCGTGGGGGGTCCAGTCCACGGATGAACAGTTTATTACATTTTGATCGGTAGTTACGTTATTTTTTAGCCATAACTTTTGCATACTTTAATACCGGACTAACTAATTTGAATAAAATAAACAACAAAAATTATATAAATAAGTTTTATAATTTGTCCTCCCTGTTAAAGGGTTCCCCCAGAGTGTCTACGTACTTTTTAATATTAACAAGTCTGTCCATCCTTGTTATAAGATGTTTCAAACAAATTTAAACCAATCCATGAAACATGGATAAGGAAAATGTACTAAAAGTTGGCTTTTTTCTCCAGTGAGCAGTAGTACTCCCCGTCGCTTCGGCATGTTGGAGGAACGACCCATGACATACGAGGACCACCTCCTGCCCCTTCCAGACGACGACAACCCCTTGATCATTGACGAAGGGGGAGATGAGGCCACCAAGGACTCGGAATCCCACTTGGGGTGAGTTTTCATTCGAAATTCTTAGAATTATCCCAAGTATTTACGCTATTTTCGAATGAGTCTCATACAGTAGGCTCTCTCTCTCGGATCCTATTCACTATATTTTAATATTCAACGACCTTTCTTTCAATATATAACGATCTACACTCCAGAAATTAAGAATATTGAATGCAATTTTTTATTCAAGGACGTCTTAAGACATGGGCCAACTGGGTCCGGGCCCAGTGCCTCTGCCACAGTGGGGGCCTTGTTTCGTTTTCGACTTAGCCTTAATAAAATCACGATTAGAATCATTTCAACGATCAAATGTTATTTCCGGTTGTATTCTCCGAAAAACTGGGAATTTCGGACGATATATCAACTGATAAAATGGAGTTCTAACCAGCGGTGTGCTTTGACTGAATTTAAGTTACTTAGCTCCAGGTTTCATAACCCGGTTCAGTTAGTGGTGAATAGATCGATTAGTAATGGATCGTCTGGCTACATCCCAGATTCCAGATCTTATCTCATCCAACACGATGGTCGCATCAGAATTAAAAGATAAGCACTTGAAGCAGCATTCAGAGTTAAATATCAGGTCCCCTTTACAAACCTCTAGAGTGACGGTCCTTAAACTTTTGATCCCATGACCCCTCCTTCATGTATCAGCCTGACATCGTGGACCTCCAAGATTTTGAACACCCTCTCTGACTCCTAGAGTGATTCCAGAATGATTCCAGAGGGACTCCCAGAGTGATTCCAGAATGATTCCAGAGGGACTCCCAGAGTGATTCCAGAATGATTCCAGAATGATTCCAGAGTGACTCCCAGAGTGACTCCCAGAGTGATTCCAGAATGACTCCCAGAGTGATTCCAGACTGATTCCAGAGTGACTCCCAGAGTGATTCCAGAGTGACTCCCAGAGTGATTCCAGAGTGACTCCCAGAGTGATTCCAGAGTGACTCCTAGAGTGATTCCAGAGTGATTCTAGAGTGACTCCAGATATGCCTTAGTGATTTAGTGGTTCCTCTACAACCCTAAGACTGCCTCTGTACTTATACAGACTATTTTAACACTTCTTTTTTTTCTTTAAGGGAAAAAAACAGTGTTAAAAATTTTACAAAATACTAGTTTCAAATAAATAAATAATGTGTACTTATCCGTATTAATTAAAAACTTTCATGTGAAGAATGGCGCTGCATTTCTTTTACAAGTGCTGTTATATCAGATGAAATATGTGAATCTGCAGTCTCAATTCCGGTTCTAGGCTTTTCAGACGGTTTCTGTATTTATTCTTGAGATACAGAGCTGAAAATATTCTTTTCACATAAATAAGTAGATTAGAAATGCATCAGAATTTCCAGAGCTTTCGTGAACAATTCCGAAAAATTTTCATGTAATTGTCTCCAAAAGTTTGGGAGGAGGACTTACTCTTGTAAATTAATTTCAAAAAAACAGCATTAATATTCTTGATCGAAATAGATGTTCTAATAGGGTTTTTCATTGTGGAAATTTAGTGATCTAGTTCAGGATTGCACATTATTCAATTTTTCTACGAGACCTTTCACTCAGTGAAAAAGGAAAATCTTAACATTAAATTAGAGATTGCGAACCCCCTATAAAGGCACTGAGGACATCCGGGGTTCCGCGGACCATATTTTAAGAACTCCTGTTCTAGAGGAAGTATTATGATTTGGGGCTCTTTCTGTTACCATAAATTTGGTTCTACTATTAATCACAGCAATAAAATAAAATTTTTGGTATGTATAATTGAGTGACCCTTTTATTCCTTTAATGGACCACTCTCTTCTTGAAGGCGATGGGCTTTTTTAGACGATAATATCAAACGAAGACAAAGTCTATCAAACTCGTGTTGATTCCAAGAACACAAATCTTCGTTCACGCGTTTGATTTGGTCTCTTCAAAGTTTTAACCTCAGTTCCATTGAGAATCTTTGAGATGTACTTGAGAAGAATAATATACATCTTCCTTCGTCGAGTGGAGATCTCTGGGAAAGACTGATGAAATAATGGCCATAACTTTATGTCCGGACATTGCATAACTTAATGGAGTCATTTATAAGAGAAGAAGATGGCGTGCTGTCTCATTCACAAGAAAGGTTGTCTGACAAAATATTGGTGTTGGTAACTTTTTTTCTTTTGTTTTTGGCCAGCATATAAACTGTTACATAGATCTCAGTTTGAGGATTTTATGCAAATGAATCGCAAAGAACAAGACAGTTCCTCAGGAGCGATAGAATTTTATTGTCGGGAAACAATCCTTGAAATACAGGATACTCAGCTAAATTCTCAAAATAAATCTCAGAATTCTTTCACACCTTCTAGGGATCTCTGACACAACTATCAGTGTCTAAAATACAAGTATGTTTAAAGATTATTCACAAGCACTTGCTCATTCTACTCAATAACCGAAGTAATAACTAATTTCTGGTCGATTTCTCAGGGTCAAATCAATACTGCTCTTCAATGATTAATACAAGACTAACTGAGTTTCGGCGAGGTACTCCCTATTTATAGGCCTCACGAATCTTTCGAGAAAAATCCGCTTGCGTTATAGATCGTGATATTAGTAGATTTCTCCATTAATTTCCAAAAGAATCCACAGGGTCGCGAACTCGCCAAAAATGGTCACCAACAGGGTCACCAAAAATGATGCCAATTTCGCTCTATCGCCAAGATTTCGACAAGTATCCATTGAATTACCATTATAATATAAGGAACTGCGTTGCTTGCGAATGTTACAATTCTAGCACAAAATAAATACAACATAGAGTAATATAAACGTATTACACATACAAATATAATTTTTTTTTTACATTATTTTAAATATTCTTTACACAAAATGCGTAAGGAATATTAAACATCTTATACAAAACACGAATTCGGTCGACCAAATATATTTCAGTATTTGATTATCAGTGGTGTATTCTTTCAGGCACACCAGCTCTCAGGAAGACAACACCTGCTCTTCCCTCATGTTGACTGCGGGGTGCATGGAAGCAATGGGCGATGACATTTCCATGGGCAGCCACTCCGATGGCTCTCTCAAAGGTACCCTCCCCCTTTTACACTTCACTCATTTTAACTTCTTTTTATTGATAAACCATGATCGAAAAAGTAATAAAGTTAATTCTTATAAGAAATGCAGGAGTGTTTTTTTTATACAATACTGGGAACCATTGTCAAAAAGAAATAAAAAGAAATAGAACAGCCTTAATAAGTTTCGCAATTCTTATCGGAACAAAATAAAATAAATATTACTCTTAGTTACTAAAAGAAAAAAGTCGTTAAATTAAACTTTTTGGATTTATTAATTAACTTAATTTATATAGTTAAATCTCTTCTAACTTAAGTTCCAGAAGAAAATCATTAGAGTACAATATGATAGAGTACACTTTAAGAGCAAACTTTTCATATTTCCTATGTTTTAACAAAAAGGAATCCGAATATCTATAATTAAATATTGTAAGGCTCTGTTACTTACAATTGTTATGTAAAAATTGATTATTGCAGGTACTACAGGAGAGCAATTGTATGAACTTTTGGGCTAAGCAGTTTTATGAAAAAAAAATAGCTAAAAAATTTTAGCGTGTTGCAATTTATATTTTCTTTGCAATTGAATTTAAAATTCATATTTTCTGTTCCAATATTATTTTATTCTTTTTTTTTTACATCTTTTGATTTGAAAACTGTTATCTATCGTCGCGTAAGGGCATAAAACTGAAAATTTTCGAGCAGAAAAAAGTTTATTGTTAGAAGACCCTCACATAAAAACCTCAAAACTCAGAAACTTCTTAGTAGAATTTTACGAAAACCCATTTCCGCTAATTACATCATTTGACATTTCAGCAGTAATGAAGTTAATTAACTAATTCGTCATCATTGTAATTTAGTTATTTTAAGCCACTAACATGGTTATCAGTATTCCGGTTGTGGCAAGAGTTGCGAAAGCTTTTTTTTTTTATATATAATAACCATTTTTTTTACGACTTTCAAAATTCCTATTCCATCAAAACTACTTTAAAATCAATATTTTCGAAATACTTTAATTCATTCTTAAAAGTTTTTTCCGTAATAAATGTGGTGGAAATCGCATATTAACAAGTGCCTTTTTTAAAAAGACTCGAGACTTGAAATTGTATTCTTGTAGAATATGGACAGAATTCAGCATAAATTCAATTCAAACAAATTTTGCCACCAATCAATGATTATTAATCAGAGTTTATTACTTTTAGACTTTAATTCTCGCTACAGTAATTAGCTAATACAATTGCACTGGTTTTTTTTAAATTTTATTTTTGTAAATTTAATACAATTAACGTTTAATGCAATTGACATATACCTTTATGTGTAAAATTATGTATTTTAGTGAGTACGATTAATTGATTAATGGCAGATTAATTCATTCTAAAAATAATAATCAATATTTAAAATAAAGAGGGTTTTTAATAAATTGTTGACTATTATTCTCTTGGGAAAATTTCCAGTTCTGTTTCGGTGTCATAACTTATTTATTGAAAATAGTGTGAATAATATAATTGTTTTTGTTATACCTTGTTGCAGATAGCAAATGCCCAACTCCTGGTTGCAATGGCATTGGTCACTCAACCGGCCTGTACTCGCATCACAGGAGGTAGGACACAACTGACCACTCTATCTATGTGTTGTCAGACTTTATTCCATTTATTCCTTTCATTCATGCTCCTCTTTTTCTTTCTCTCTATGTTTCTAGCTTATCTGGCTGTCCAAGGAAAGATAAAATTACTCCAGAAAGTAAGAGTTCATCCTGTTCTTTCTGTTTTAACTGATGCTGACTGCTCCAAACAAGATTTTTCTGCTTTCTCTTAATAACAGCATTAATCAACAGTGGACTCGATTCATGTGACGTCATGCAATCACGTGTTACCGTGTTTACAGCAATCTTAGCTTCCAATATTCCATAAACTTATTTATATCAAATAAAATCCAACATTAAGCTTATTCAACATATTTTTTTATGTGCAAACGTTTCTGCATCAATAGGAAAATCACACAGTCGTTCTACAAACTTCGTGAACAATAATGTTATCCTCTTACACAAATTATATATTTCATCAGTTACAGCAACAGTTATCAATTTAATTTATGGCAAACTATTTATACATTAAAAATTAATATTATAGTTGAATAATTATAACTACCAAACAACTTGCAAGAAAATTTAAAATTAATTGGCCAAAAGCTACTTTAACACCAGCCAATAAGTTCATACCCCACCTTTCAGTTTTTACAAAAACTGCACCTAAAAAATGCATATTTATTTGGAATACTAACACACACGAATGAAACATTACTCATGGTTTAAAAGATCAATATTATTTTTAAAAAAGCCAAAAAGATCTTTTTGTTTTGTTTTTAAAAAAAGCTAGGTAAATTGTATATATAAATGTATATATTATTTAACTATTGGATTTGAAATTTTTTTATCGAATTTGTATTACAAATACGAACCTATGTCAACTTTCAGCGGGAAACGCATGATTGTATCTATACTGTGATTTTTATGAATCGAGTCCGTTGTTCTCTTAATCAGTATTTGTAGTAAATTTCAGTACTTTTAAAAAATTTAACCTACACTTTATTATACCATCTCTTAATTTGATGTTCCATATTTTACCAGAAACTTTGAAAAGAAAAATCAATGAAATGGCGCCATTTTTAGAGAAACAGAGAATTAGAATATAAAACTTAGAAATAGAAGAAATAGAGAAATAAAAGAGAAATTTTTTTTATAATATTCAGTTATACATGCAAATAAAAGTAGACAGATTAAATAGGAAAAAGAGTTGCTATTTAACAATGTTATAAATTGTAAGGCAAAAGATTAGATTTTTTTTAATTTGCCATAAGCGGATGGTTCCACAACCAATCATTTGCGGCTCTTAAACGTAATCAACGTTGCTAAAAATAAGGTAAAGGCAGCAAGATAAATTTTCTTCTCTCTTATGTTGTTGTTATTTTACTGAACATATAAAGGACAGTGAAAAGTGAGAATAAAGAAAGAGGCTACACATTCTTTCTTTCTTTCTTTTTTTTTTTTTTTTTTTTTTTTTTTTTTGTATGTTGACTGCACAACGGTTTTATTTTATTTATTTATTTATTTGTATTTACAGTTTTGAGATGCACATAAAATATCTGTTAATCCGATTTCATCAACAAAGGCAAATATGTAAAAAGTTCAAGCATTAACTATCAAAAACTGTACTTTTTTGGAAGA
Source organism: Trichonephila clavata (assembly GCA_019973975.1). Lineage (NCBI taxonomy): Eukaryota > Metazoa > Arthropoda > Arachnida > Araneae > Nephilidae > Trichonephila > Trichonephila clavata. The sequence continues at coordinate 332,321 of BMAO01008425.1, read as the reverse complement.
AGAAAAAATGATGCATATTTTTATTGGCATTTTTCTTTTTATTTGTTTTACATGTTTTTTAAACTTTTTTACATTAATGTTTTAAACTTGTTTATATTAATCTGTTGCTTATTACATATGATACATAAAGTAATAAAAGCCTGCTTTTGGGATTCATTTTTGAAAATTTTAAACATGTATTTATAAAACGTACTACATTGCTTCAGAGAGAGACAATATTAATAAACAAAATTGTCTCTCTCTGAAGCAATGTATGTTTAAATATTTTACTTGATTTACTTCGAAATTAAAGTGTGACGAACAAATTTAGTGTTATTTGACTAGAGATTTTTAAATCTCTTAAAATAAATAGTTTTATATAACGAAGTTTTAAAAATCAGAAAAAAAACATAACTGTAACTAATCAAATATACCATTCAAATATACAAACTCCATTTCAAGTCAGCATTACTTGATGTAACTAACTAATTAAAATTTAATAGGAAACAAATTCATTTTTAAAAATGTAGTTCCAAAAGCATGTTAATAAATTATTGGATAATGGTCATTAGGATCTCTTTGTAAAGATAATTGAATCTCTCTTTAGTGAATTAATGATTTTAAAGACTTGAATAAAACTTGGAACATGGTGTAAAATCTTAACATACGTTTGTAAATGATTGAATTAAGTTCATATTATTAAGAAAATTATATTACAATGGTTATATTTTGCTAATATAAAGCAAGCTAGAAAATGGCAACTAAATATTAATAGAAAGTTTGAGATGTGTGCATGCGCATACTGTTTGCATTTGCTTTAGTACTTTCGTATTCTCCTCTGCCACTTTGGCGAATTAAAGATTGAAAAATATTACCACAAGTTTATAAGTTTCAGATAAAATAACATAAACACTATTGCAATTAATCTATGCCATGCATTTAATATTTGGCGACAAATCCACTGGCATGGGATTAGTACGAAAGTATCCATTACTTATTTCTCAAAAAAATAGTTCTATTTTAATGTTATGATATATAGACAATACTTTACTTATTTGCTATGATAGCTTTAGCTTTTGCTCTCTGTTGTTTTTCTACTTATTTTTTTCAAATAGACTAACATTTCTTTTAAGATTCATGTTTTATTATTCTGTAGTAAAACTTTTTCATGTTGTAACCCTTTCGATGTAAATAAAACTTGAATTCTTTTTTAGAAAAACTTTCTTCTCTCGTTTCAGTTCTTGCTTTGCATGAGACAATTTTAAAGTAAGTTCATGTTACAGTTTGTAACTCAGTTCTTTAAAAAAGTTTATTTCTAAAGTATTCTTTGAAATATATTTGCGTTTTTTTTAAAATTATTGTTGTAAAAAAGAGTTAAGATTTATTTTGTTATTGATTCCATGACTCTCAAATCTTTTTTCTCATTTTCTAAGTATGGGAAATTTCTATTTCTAAATATTTTCTAATAGAAAACTAATCTATTGTAAAAATCATAACTTGCTTCGAATTTATAAAACAACAATTTTGGTATTTGAAAAAAAATATATAAAAATATTTCATGCATAAATGTAATTTATATTGTAAATTTAAATAATAATAATAAATGCTGCTATATACTAATATTGCTAACATGCTGCCACTGCATACATAGCAAATTAATTTAGACTTTGAATTTTCACGTTAAAGTTAATGAAAAATAATTTGGGTAGTTAACTCTTTAGTTAACTTTTTAAATATTCGAGATATATTACTTTACTCTTTCAAAGAGTAAAGTGATATAGTTTTTCTTTTTCTAAAGCAAATTGTTGTATAGTCTAAACTTAAAAGTATCCTGAACAATATTGTTTGCCAAAAAAATTAAAGTATAAATACAAAGATACAACATTTGACAATAAATTTCTGTGAATATTCCTATAACATTAACGTAAATGAAATATTAATAAAAGTTAATTTATTGGACATTAAATCTGTCAAAGCTCAAACGTCCTCTCATCGGTGTGGTGTGAAAGTTAAGAGAAGGAGGTGCCAGCTATAAAGTGTTGTCCTCATGATTTGATACTGGTTCAAAATGACGAAGTCCATCGCCAAAAGCCCTCGTGTAGCTGATTAGTGTATCGTTAATATTCACTAATTCACTCACTCGCATAAAAGCAATAGAAGCCTTGCCATGATCGAAATTATCCTCATCAAAAATAAATTTCAGTTTTTTTTAAATAAAATATGAACTTTTTCATTAAATAGTTTTTAAGTAATACATTTTGAGTTATATATGTTTAAAAATTCTTTTCGGGACTATTGTGATTATCTATCTGATGAAATAATGTTGTAAATAAACAATCTCAAAAACAAATTGTTCTCTTCTGTTTACTTTCAGGTGTCCAACTCCAGGTTGTACCGGGAAAGGCCACGTAAATAGTAACAGAAACTCTCACAGAAGGTATGATGAGCTTAAAAAACACTTTCCCTCTTGCTCTTAGACTCATTTCCAGATCTGCTTTTATGAGTGATTTGTTTCTCTTCTAGTCTTTCGGGATGTCCCATTGCAGCTATGGAAAAATTGGTGAACAAGGAACACAAATTTTCCCACAAAGCTTCATCAAGTACGGCCAGCTCTCACTTTCAGTGTAAGAGGACTCATTGGTGTTTAAGGGGAACGGGCTAAGAAAAATGTTTGGTACTTACCAATTATCACATTGGTGACTTTTTTGGGACGCTAAAAGAACGCTTCTCGGTCTCACGTTTCATGGTTTAGGTGATTTCCTTGTAACACAATATTCTACAAATATTTTTTTACTTCCAATGGCCAGGGTTACAAAAGACCACTACACCATAAGGGGATAGGCACAAAAACAGACAAAACAAACAAAGCAGGAAATAACGCAGTGAGAAAAGTCTATGAACCCAATAAGTCTGTAGCTTACCAATAAAGATTGCTCAGAGAGGAGCCCTTTTTTGCTGGGCAGCAGCGAATGTGGTCAGCATCCCTGTCCTCCCAAGTATCACAAAGAGTACTGAAAGGGACCTGTGCAACATGAATTCGATAAAGATGTTTGAAGAGACAGGCGTGTCCAGTAGCCAGACGAAACTCGGCAGCTACTTTACGTCTTGACCACATGGGAAGATCTTTAAGATTATTCCACCAGATCTTGTTGGAATTTCTCTCTGTGTTGAGAACTGAAGTGAGATCATTCATCTTTTTCTTTAAATATGCTTGTCACTGGTAAAAGGGACAGCTCTCCTTGTTGTCTGTTCAATGGAAGCTCCCTTCTTTGCTAGGTGGTCCGCTACTCATTACCAGTTAAACCGCAGTGTCCAGATATTATTCTACAAATATAAAGCTTTCGAAAGCAGTTTGTTTAAGAGGATCGTGAACAAATATAAAATTCATTCTTCTTTTGATTGATATGTTTGTTTAGTCTAAGTTTTAACAAGAACCCCCGAACTTTTATAAGTAATATAGCTTTATATAGATATGATATAGATTTATTCCATTCTTTTTATTTTCTGGAGCGAAAATCTCAGTTCCTATTGCTTGATAAGTAGATAGCTAACATCCATGCCGTGCTCTTTGTCAACGGTTTTTGCTTCATCTTCAGTATTAATAACCATTGATTACAAATACATATTAATAAATCCATATACAGCATCTGAGAACTCTATGGTAGAAAATAATACAATATCAACAACATCGTATAATTAAATAATCAGCAATCAAAATACTTAACAATTTTGTATGCAGTAAAAATTTCAATTTATGCTGTTTATTTCGTAACGATACACTTACATGAAAACGCATTTGGAATTAAAGTATTTAGTTCCTCGGGAGGAGGTAATTTCCTGGAGAATTTTAATTCTAACACATCGTTACCTAACTGAACTTGATTTTATATCGGAATTAACATTTCCAACACTTAACGTACAAGAAAACTTTTATTATTGAGAGAAATACTTAATAATACAGTTTAATCATTAAAAAAAAAGAATAAATAGTTTATTATGTGGTTAATTATGCCTCTGGATTAAAATAGAAAACAGTTTAATCTAAATTTAAGACTTCTAGAAAATAAACATATATACTAATAGAATAAGAGATTATACTTGTATAAACAAAAATAGAGTGAAAAGTGCAGCAAAATCAATTTTATCTGTGCACATGAATAGGAGATACGAGGGAGGAGTATAATGCAAAATCTCTATACAACAGTATAGACATTTTGCGTTACCAATTAGTATAAGTACAACAGTCGAGTGATTTGCACTTCGCCTTTCTTATATACGAATCGAACACATTAAAAAAATATTTGATTACTTAAAGAAAACATTTGCTTCTATTATCAATCAGCAAAAAAATCTGCTTGTAATTAAACTAGTGGACGTGTTAAGCATCTAAGGTAATGTTCCTTGCGAATAAAAGTGAAATTATTCGATTATATTAAAATTTATTGTTCAAAAAATTGAATCCATTTCTATTAATCCGGGAGCAAGCGCGCGTTCGATACTAACGTTAATGATCAAGCGGGGTGACTGAGTTCCCATAATCCTTTTTTTTATGTATAATTATTTTTATTGTACACAATAAAAACAATAATTCCAGCGAATAATTAAAATAAAAAAAATATATACTTTTAAGAGCTTTTTAATTTTTCTTTGAATATTTGAGAAAAAATCTATTAAAACTGAACTAAAATGTTTCAAATGTGTGTGACCTTAATAAAGGATATAACTCACAAATACTTTTCATTAACATTAAAAGAATAATATTTGCTGGCAAAACTGTCCTATTTTGTTCAAGTTATTGTAGTTTTATGGTCCGTTGATGATCGACAAACAACATGTAGAACTTTTTCTCCCTTGTGTCTTTTTGACAGGGCGTAGTGTGTCTTGTGTACACTTGTGGCTTCATATCTTTCTTGGTGGATTTTTTTAGGTAGCATTTGAAAACTTTTCTTTCAACTCAAACTTTTCATATTCATCACTTTTCTCAAATTTACTAAAACTGTCAGGACTAAAATATCCATTATTTCATCAGGTTCTACTCTTACTTGATCAGTTTCACCTTCATCTAATAGAGATAGCGCAGATGCCAATTTCTTTCTTTATATTCTGTTCATTTGCATTTATAAGCCGTAATGAGTCGCACAACACAGCAATTAAAACCACTAAAGCATTCTCAGGGGGGGGGGAATGTAGCCTTTTGAAAGAAAATATTTTGGAACAAAAGAGGTCGCGTGGGAAACTCAGTCACCCACGCGACCTCTCTAACTCATTAACATTAGAGGAATAATATTTGCAAGCAAAACTGACCTATTTTGTTCAAATTATTGTAGTTTTATGGTCCTTTGATGATTGACAAATAGCATGTAAAACATTTTTTCACTTGTGTCTTTTTGACAGGGCGTAGCGTGTCTTGTGTACAATTGTGGCTTCATGTCTTTCTTGGTGGATTTTTTTAGGTAGCATTTGAAAACTTTCCTTTCAACTCAAACGTTTCATGGTTCATCACTTTTCTCAAATTTACTTTCGCTATCAGGATTAATATCCTTCATCCAATAGAGAAAGTGTATATGCCAATTTCTTTCTTTATATTCTGTTCATTTACATTTATAAGCCGTAATGTAAAACCACTAAAGCATTCTCAGGGGAAAATGTAGCCTTTTGAAAGAAAATATTTTGGAACAAAAGTCGTTGCGTGGGAAACTCAATCACCCCAAGTACCTTGAGATTATTAGAAAATGTTTGCCGTTCCCAAAAAAGAGGGAAATACGTAACAAATGCATTTTAGTTTACATGAAGAGTGTCATATAGGAGGATACTGAAAAGGTCATTTATAACAAATAAACAGTTTTGACAGAATAATAGATTTCGTGAGCCTGGGGGTGACTCTGTTCCCCACGTGATCGCTCCCGGTTTAAAGGCAATGTTAGTTACACAGGAAGGAAATTTCTCAGTCAAAAAGTTGAAAAGGTGAGGAAAGGACATATTAGGAATAAAGACAATTCCACTGACGCTGTGTCTTTTAGCATCACAGAAAGTCACCAAGTGTGATAGAAGATAATTGATAAGTACCTATTTTTTAATACTTTTTACTTGATTATATAAGGAAGATAAAGGTCAACATTTTTAACAAAACTTTTTTTTTTCGGATTGCCGCAGGTAAGTAAAAATTGTTTGTCGATTTACATTCAACGGCTAGCCCGACATTCTTAAAAAGGGTTCTTCACACATGAATCTTCTTCCCAAGATTTTTTGACATCGAAAGCTTCACACAATTGGAGTTCCATCTGTTTCGTCACAACCAGATTAAGCTTTTTTTTCAGAAAGAATTGAGACATTTCTAGTCTTTTTTTAAAACTAGTTCTTCATCACTGGAGCTTATGTTTAGTTATGACTCCGACATTTTTATCTAATTATTTCATCGATGGTTAGTCTATCTCTTATGATAGCTTGCTACAATAGATTTTAATGACTTTTTTTTAGCCTTTCACAACTCTCTGTTAGAGAGCACTAATATACTACGAGGTTTCGAGAAACAATATACACCTAAAGGAGGTGGGGGTACAGTCAAAATAATGTACAATAATATATAATTTTCTCACAAATTTTGTGCAGTTCTCGTGCCACTTATATGTAACATTTGCATTATTATGTCCAGCCTTCTGATGAAGGATCTATATAAAACTCATCACAAATAGTACATTGCAAGTTATTTGGAGTATCTCTGTAGCATGGTTTTTATTACAACCAAATCATGCTTCGAATTAAACACTATGATGACCATAAGAATCACGCGAGCGCGTGATGCCACGTTCTTAGAATCCACATTGACTGCATTACTGACCGTAACAGCTTTGGAATAAGAGGTGATCGATAGCTTACTAATTGAGCACCCCACTACATTATCAGTAAGAATTTACTCTCGATAAATAATCATGAACTGAACCATGGCTGTAATAGACTTATAAAGGCTTCAAAAATGGAACCTTTCGACACAAATTTAAAAAAAAACATATACAAACATTGAGAGAAAGAAAATAGTAGAAATGAGGCAATATTTCACTGTCTTCAACTTGCCGCAACACCTCGCTCCAATCGCTAATGTTAAAAAGTCTAATTTTTGTGTATAGATTAAGATAAAAATAAAAGATGATTGCCACCCGAAAAAAAGTTGATACAATGAGAACAAGAATAACTGAAAAATATCAATTATCCTATATATAAAGAATTTTTTTTAAAAAAAGGCAAGCTTAAGGCAGTTAGAAAATGCTATAATAATGCTCATCAATTTATAAATATGTCTGAATATTCAAATATTTCCTCATACTAAACAGGTAAAAAACAGATATTAAAAACTTCATGTGTATAAAATATCACGATATGCAAAAGTTTCATCAATGAGAAATGAACTGAAGTTTGTTTTCACATTGTGAACAAAAGATAGAACAGACATTGTAAAATTCAACAACTTTTATTTAATCTAATCTCAATATCTTAACATTAAGTATTTAATAATATCAACATATATCTCAACCCTAACCAAAAATAATAAATATTCAATTAATACTTTAAGTGGTTTTCAAGGAATAACAGTACAGGTTTAATCTCCAGAGACATTGCTCTAACCAGAGACATTGCTGAAGACTCAGTCAAAAATTACTCAAGTTTCATTTTATTATGATAAAATTATATAATCCCCTCCACACACCGATTTGCTATTCAACCTTACAATCACAACTTATTCAACTTTCAACTACAATCTCATCATCATCTCATTCGCTTTCAAATCTATTTAAATAGCGATCTTAATCCACGGTTTCATCACAAGGCGAGAATCGCAGATCAAAAAAATAGATTTTTCCATGGGTTAATTGAAAACGCCTGAGAACCTACCACAATGCATTTAAATGTAAGCGCATTCGGATAATCATTAAAAAATTACTTTTAAAATTCTTAAAACCCAGGAAATCACCAAAATCTTTAGTTTACTGCTATACATTTATCAGCTTTAGTATAATTTAAAGTAACAGAAAAACTCAACAGCTTCAAAATTTTAATTTACGGCTCAAATTTCTCGCATTCCATAATTTCAATTGATTTCCAAAATTTTGCTGTTGACGATTTATCATTAATGTTAAATTTTGAAAATTACTGAAACTTATTTCGCTCCTATAATACAGCCAACAAACATTTACAGATGCATCCCATTCAAGTGATTGAATAAAACCATAAATGGACAATAAAAACCCAAATAATGTTGTTTTTGTTGTTGCTAATCCTCCAAGGTCTGACGAAGTCAGACAAAATCAATTAAATCGTTGACTCTCAAAAAGTCATGCACAGGAAGGGGATCAGTGTAGATATATTAGCCATGCAATGCAGTATGTGCTCGGGGGAAGCCTGGTGATCTTGACACCTTGCACAGATGGAGAAGATCTTATTCGCTGAGAATGAAAGGCACTTGATGTGACCACTACTAGCAAGACGAGAGCGTGTAGTCTAGGAGCATTTGTCACACTTGTAACAAGTATAATTCCAGATAGGTAAGGGCGGATGTAGAGGAAGTTGGAAGATTACAGCCCTCCTTTGCTAGTTTGTCCGCCATTTCAATGCCGTAAAGTTTGACGTGAGATAGCATCCACTGAAAATGGATATCATGGTGCAGCGATATATGTTTCAATTTGTGTAAGATAGAGACACTGGTTTTGTCGCCAACAATAAACCGTTTGCAATAAACCGTAGGAAGTGAGCTACGGCTATCGTAGAGAATCCAAAGATCATCGTAATTCTCTCTCTTCTTAGATAGAATGGCCTCAAGTCTCGCGTCAATGGCTATTAGCTCACTTCTGAAAACTGAGCAGAAATCTGGATTGCGTTTTTTCAGAGACAATTTTTCCTGGGGCGTATTAATATCGATACCACTACCGGCCTAGTTACATATTCTACTAATATCAGTATAAATCTTGATTGCATCATTAGGGATACTGTTAATGATCTCCAATGCTAATTCATATACCAAAATTCAACATTTATAAATCTAAGAAAATTTTATGGGCGTTTTATTCTGTCATTCTTTTAGTGCTGTAATTAAATCATCCAAAATCTATTTTTACAATACTCCATCTGTTAAATTTTTTTATTCAGCTATCCCTGTAACTGCATTACACTTCTACTGCAAAATTTTGATTAGTGCCTTTAAACCTGAAATTCAAAGCGAGATATTAATGATTTATTTGTAAACGAACATTGATACAAGCAATTACATAAATATTAATTAGATACACTTAATGTACACACAATTTTACAATTAAACAACCGATCAAGCCACCACAGATCACTAAAAACCATATTGTTTGTGCTATGCTATTAGTATTAATGTTAGTATCGTGCTATCTAATTCACTTAATAGACCAAGCAACATACATATGTACTTACATGATTACATATCAATAACACGTATTTTCAAACACATCAAGATATTTTAGTTTACAATACAAGTCACTTATAGCAAACAATTGGTATTACAGTGTCCTAAAATTTAAGACAATTTTAAATTCATACAAAAGTTTTCTTCAAAACATTTGGAAAAGCCCCCATTCCGGTGATTACACTTTTGTATTTTAAAACAATTTCCAAAAACATGATTAAATTAACTAGTTCAAAAATTACTTGAATGCTTGTGAGAGAAAAAAGAAAAATAATACATTTTTAGGACACATGTTCTTTATTTGCAGCTGGCTTTCTTTCTCTCTGAAACTAGAAAAAAAACTTAAATAATTCCTTTTGGGAGATTTCAAACTGGAACTTGCACCTGGAACCTAAAGTTTTCTACTAGGAAAATGTACTACCCATTAGCTTTCGGAGAGATAGTGGTCCTTATCCCATATCTTTTTCATAATCTCCCTTTTCCTCCGAAGAAATAAAATAAGATTTTCTATGTGTAGAAGACGATTTCCAGATTCGAAAGTTCAGGGAATCTTCCAGCTGCATTGTAGTTAATACGTCGATTCGAAACCATTATTTTCTGTTGAAGTCAACACTTCCTGATTTCAAAGTAGGCATGGGGTTCTCTGCAGCTCCGCTATCTACCTTGCAGTTGCTCAAACTCCAGTTCCACAAGATGTCATTGTGCTACCACGTTCATCTGGTTTCCTTATAAGGATGTAATTGGTTCCAGAGATGATTGTAATGACCTTTTATCTTGTGACACCAACTTATTTGGTACAAATCTTCTAGTTTTAAGATCCTGACTATATCATAGTGACTTTTTAGTGTCCTTTATGTTTTAATACTCTGATTTTTGTTCTGAATGCAGAATCTCTTATTCTTAATATCTGCTGAAGGTAAGGAACATATTATAGGATGTTTGCTCTTTTGAATGAGCAAATTATAGCTAAATGATCCCCCTTAACATTCGGGCATACATTTATGACCGGACAAACCACCCCTTAAGTAAAGGCAGTTAAGAGGTAGTTTATCCGGTCATAAATATCAACCATCCTCGAAGAAGTTGTATTTCTAATTCAAAGTATAAGTGGAGAACTCATAAGTAATGAGTACTTCCCTTATACTTTGAATTAGAAATAGTATTTCCTCGAGGATGATTGATATTCACTTGACCCACATGTTGGCCGTCGTTCATCTATCATCTTTCCAGATAAACACAATTCCTCTCGAACCCAAGTACTCTATCGGACCTTCATAGATTGGTAGAAATTTCACGACAACTAGATTCTTTGCGACACTCACCAGGATGTGTTCGCAACAAAAAAAAACTCCTAATTAACTTAAACTGTCGTCAACTTCCTTTTCGTGCTGTGGTATCTCACCAACTTTAGCTTCACCTTTGCCTGTGTTGCCTAGCTTCCTCCGACAACTTCTCAACCTTCCTGCAAACCTAATCTGAGCCATATGACATCATAATCAACCTTTAAAAAGGATGTTACCAACTTTTTGCCTTTAAACAATTATTTTCAAGTTTTCCATTTCATGAGCTGCCTTTCGTGTAGCATAAAAGAATTGATTGAGAAAGGGATCCCAAGATTCGTGATTAAATTTACGTAACTGGAAATCATTTGAGTGAAGGTGCGATTCACCTTCTCTGACTGATTAGATTGCAAAAAATGATCTTAGGATCATTTTTCGCAGACTTATGGAATCTGAAGGGTACTTATGGGAGGATTTAGATTTAGCATTTTGGGACATGAACAAAGCAAAAATTTAAAGTAACTATTTGAATTGGGATAGAATTGGACCCAAAATGTTAGATTCATTTTAAGTTCTTATTTCCGACTCTAGATGATACCTAAAAGAAAAGGACGTGCGCTTTAATTTGTAACAGAGACGAGAACACCTACGTTTTCAGAGAGTCTCATTAGGACTTGAGAGAGGCTGTTAAATAAATTCAAATTTTTCATACGATGTTATTTTTTTCTTTTGATTTATTATTTTTGTCGTTTTTTCTTTATTATTTTATTTTTTTTTCACTTTCATTTTTCAACAAAATAGAGTTATTTCTTTAGAAGAAAAAATTAAGAGCCTGAATCTTGAATTCACTTCAAATAATCGCATTCCAATAGCCCTGTCCTCGGAACGAGTGTTGCGTCCCATGTGTTACGTGAAGCAGCTGGAACTGCAAGACTACAAGTTCCCTAATTTCGTGAACGCACAGACACCCCGCACCAACCTGAGCAAGGAGCTGGAAAAGTATAATAAGCCCCAGGCGGAGTTCACCTTCGATGTGTACCGCCCCATCGCACCCAAGCCCAAGGTCACCGTCAAGACGGAGCAGGAGGAACCACCCCAGAGGCCCACGCCCATCGTCGTCAAACCCAAGCCCCAGCCGGGAACTGCCTTCAAGTGAGTGATTTTTTGAGCATTTAATGCACAAAAAATAGTGGCTATCAATATTTTCTTCGATCTACCCTTTGACCATGTACACCTTCATTAGCATCAAAAGTCCTCAAGCACTCCTAAATTTTTGAAGTTTTGTTTTGTGGAGCTGTTCTGTGCTGAAATTTTACATTTGTGGTTAAAATATTTCGAATTTAACAAGACTATTAATTGATGTGGAATCGAGATTGACGTAATATTTTATCATTTGAAAATGGCATCTTAATTTAAACCCCGGGTATATTTAAATTGAACCTTCCTGATTTTTTTTTACTGTATCACTGACATAATATATGAATGTATTACTATCCACATTTAACATTTCTTTGTTTTACTTCGAAAATAAAAACTCTCATATATGTGTATGTGAAGATGTCCATAATTAAACTTATAATTTGCTAGAAGTATGTAGAAGAAACTATTCAGTAGAGTTTAGTGACAGTTCTAGACACACCCCCGTCATTAGAGAAAATAAAATACCTCTACAAAAAACATAATGAAAAGCAACAAAATTTATAACCCGCATGTTGAAGAGACATTTTCAATGTGTTGCTCACCATTATCTTTTACTATACAACATAGTTAAGTCAAATTTTCAAGACTGAAAACAGTTTATGCCGTGAGAGAAATATAGAATAGTCTTCTTATGGTGATTATATATAGTCGACTTTCGATTATTCGAAGTTCGAGGGACCAACAAAAATATTCGAATTATCTAGAGGGTAGGGGGAAAAACTCCCAAAATACACGAAGAGAAATTTTTCTAACCACACCTTTAACGTTCAAACTATGTAATAAAACAACAATTGTACTTATGTATAAAATTATTTTAAAGTATTTCTAGAAAAATACATATTATACAGAAGTTAAAAGTCCTCTGTATTAACAGAATACATTTAAATATTAAAAACAATTATTAAAAGAATACATACAGTGCATAACTAATCTTTTTTAACAAAAAAAATCTGTTATCTGTAAAAATCTGTTTAATCTGTTATCGGTTCCCTTAGACACTGTCCCCAACACCATTGGTTTTTCAAGTCAGGGTTCAGTCCGCCCCATGCCCTATTTGGTGCCACATTCCATCTGTCCCACAGATGAGTCTTAAATCGCCATGTCACACAGACGCAAAATACACAACCCTACATATCTCTTCACAATAGTGGATCATCCTTTTTGAACACATGTGTAGCAAGGCCACATGTTAAGCAAAAGATATGGAAAGCTGACAACAAGTACGGCAGGTTTATTGTCCACTTGAAGAAGGAAAGCAATAAAAGTATCGTTTTGCTTGAGGGGCCGGGAAACACAAAGAAGCGATGGCAGAAATATGGTCATCAAAGGGGCTATGTTACAGGGGGGACACGCAGAGACAATACAACATAAAACCTGTAAGCTCCAACCTGTTTGCTACAGGACTCTGCATGATAGTAAGTGTTCAAACTGTCGAGAGTTACATAAGATAACTTCAAATTATCGCGTAATATAGTCTTGTCAGCCGCAAATTTTACTTCGAAGTATTTGAGTGTACCGGAACGTATTGTTTTAGTTCAAAATATCAAGAGTTTCTCCAGGGGCTAAGCATATACTTCGAATTAGCAAGAGGTTCGTATTAGTGAAGGTTTGAATTAATGCGAGTCGACTGTATATTCATATATTCTTAATGTTTTCTTTACTATGGAGATACCAACCCTTTGGGGCATCCCCACGACCAAAACTCCCATGGGTATATGAAGTTGAACATGTCTGCTAGATCAAGCCATAGAAGACAGAGGGCTGATAATTCAGTAAGGGCAGCGGAGCACCTGTTTAATACAACTGGCAATGTGTGAAGAGCCCCCTCTTGCATAAACACCATAATTGGGAGACATCTCTGAGCTTCCTTAGTTGAAATCATGGACTGCTGCAATGACGATGTGCATCATTGGCGCCGGTATCTCTGCACATTTCAGGGTATATAATGCAGAGTTTTTTCAAAAAAGTATGGGATCATAATGAAACTGGTGATCATCCGAACGATATCGTTACATGTGAAGACTGTAGAGGAATTTTCAGAAATTAATATAGGCTTCCCACAAATACGGAAATTGTGCGTGTTTAATACACCATCTAAATAGAATGAGTATTTTTTTTCTATCCACATAAGGTTCCATGACCATTCGATTTGGAGCACGCATCATGCAAAGCAAAGGTTTGTCACCCTTTTGAATCATGTGATGAGCAACAGTTCATAAAATTGATTTCTTGACACATTTTGAAGAGCCTTGTAAACAGTAGTATGAAGTAGGTCAACAGTTTCTGCAATATTCCACGCATTAGTGCTACACATAAAATGTGGCATTTTGTCTTCCTCTACTTGCGTCATTACAACTTCCACTATCTGCGCAGCAACAGACATTCGTTCTCTTCCTGAATGAATGGTCAATGATCCCTTTGCTGTAAGTAATCATGTTTTGTATTCCTTGGCTAAAATGTAAAGCCTTTTCATAAACGCTTCAAACATCGAATTTTTTTCAAGCCATCGAAAGTGGAATCGACGTTTTGGTAAAAGCCACTAATAAATTCCTAGACAAAATATGTTCCTGCATAATGAAAGTAATTTTTCTTACCACGGAAATAGGCATGATTTTAGCTCACTTATCCCAACATAAAAGCACTTCTTTCAGCGCAAGCACGCGGCTACTATGGTTACAGCAATTACATACACTGGTATTTAATTTTGCACAGCGCCATCTAGAGATAGTTTTTAGAACTGACTTTTGTCGTAGATAAAATTAAAATTCCCATAATTTCATCATATCGTACTCCAAATTTCAAGGTATTTTGTTGAAGTAGTCTTTGCGACAGGTTTTAAATCTTTATACATTGTATTATACAATAGAGATAGACAGATAATATATTTATATATTTTACAAAAAAAAAGTTAAATTGGTTTTTATCTAGATTTGACCATTAGAAGCTCTATCATATTCCTATTGTAATAATCAAATTAATCTTAATCGTTTTGTTGTTATAGCTAATGAAACATCTGGCAACATCTTTAGAGTTTACCATTCTTCTGTGACCATTGCTGTGTGCATCTTCGCGTGCTTAGAATCTTTACTTAATAAATCATTTAAATCCTACTGCAAAGTATTTCTGTAACAATTCCAAGCTTGTTGAAAAAAATGGCTGAGTATATTCCTTTTTTTTAAAGTACAAAGAGAAGTAAAGTATATTATTATATTTCCATCACAGGCAGTTCTCTCTGGAGCCTACGTCGGCCATCAACCTCTGCACCAAGAGCAATGGCGACAACGTCATGGACCTGTCCTCATCCAGTTCTCGAACCCTCCATACTTTAGACCTGAGTGCCAACAACCGGTGCCCCACTGGCATCTGCACCAGGTGAGCCCCTCAACCACTTCAATATAGATCAAATACCTCTTTGTTCGTCTCATCTGCATGCTAATTCTGAAATTTGTTATTATCTAAATCCCACTACTATGAACACTATCTCTAAATATCTCTTGGACATATTTTGCAACTCAGGTGCCTCCCAAAGTAAAGTAGTGGGTCGATTATTTTCCTTTTTGTACTTACTTATTTCTCTGTTTCACAGCTCTCTGTCAGGTAACAGCACCATTCTTCATCCAACGCCTCAACGACCCACTGTACTAGTCACACCCAAGCCTATCTTCGGAGCAGCTGCCCCCATCGAACAGACAGAACCTGTCGACTTCTCCACCGGAACTGCCTCAAATGGAGCACCTCGTGTGGGTGTCATTGCCGGATCCTTAGCCCCTCTCACTGTACATCCCATGGCGCCGGACCCTTTGCCTATGTCACCTCCTCCAGCTATCGTGCCCCATCCCTCCCCCATTCGATCCCCCTACTCCCAAATTCAGAGCCCCATTACCCTTCAGGCATCGCTGCCTTCACAGCACCCCACCTCGCTCTCAGCCTCTCTTCCACCACAAGCATCTCTGCCCCCTACATCGGGACATCCAGTTTCAATGTCTCTAGCGACTGGACATCATGCTATGGGAATACCTGCACAACCTCAACAGCAATGTCCAGTTAGGATTGTGAGTTCCACAACTAGTCAACAAGTGCAATCTGCGCCCTCAACTATTCAGGTAAATTAAGGGAATCATCATTTGTGGTATTTCGAAAAAGTATATAGCAATCTAATCTCTATCAATCTCTATCTAATCTCTATCAATCTACTAGTGGGTCACAATTAATAATCTTAAGTCCTCTAAAAAATAATATTTAAGTAAATCCTTTTGTAAGAATTTGTTTTAATGTCCTTACCTTCTTTATTATGCGGAACCGTTTGGAATATAACTACCTAAAATTACATGAATTTTTTTAAGGGAGCACGGTATAGACTACCGTGCTCCCTTGGTAGAATAACAAACTTGTTACTAATTGATAGCGGGTTTCGTCCTTTCGAAGACCATTGAATAGATCTACTGTATGTTAAATCTTTAAGGGCTCAAAATACTTACGTTGGCACAGCATGGATATACAGTTCAGATGTTGACTTCGACATTAGAACGAGACCAGAATTGCAAGCTGTAGCTAGAGACTTTTAAGTCTCTAGCTACAGCTTTTTTCAGCCATTTAGTAAGAAAAAATTATCTGTTGGAATAAAGAAGTCCCTAAGTCACCCATTGTAGCACATTAATAATGAAAATTGGCCATGCATTAATGAGAATTTAAAAAAATGGAAAAAATATTTTTAAGAACGAGTCCTTTCCTCTTTCTTCTAAATAAATATACGATTTATCTAGGAAAAAGATAATTATGAGGACATTAAGGTTATGTTCATAGAAACTCAATCTGATTTACAGCCGAATAACTTAATAACTACTTAACAATAACAATTATTAAATTTTACAATTAATAACTGTTTAACAATACTCCCAGTTAGGCAAATATTTTCCAAACCTTTATAAATTAGTCTAATTGTAACAAGAATCTCAATATTTAGTAAATATTTTCCCTTGAAGAAATCATGCTTGCAGATTATAGTACAAATTTTAAACAATCTTTAATTCCTTTCCCTTTCATTTGTATGTGTGTATGAATATGTAATAAAAAATCCTGTTTTTTAAATATATATATTTTTAAGAATCACAACAACCTGACGAATTAACAAAAAAAAATAGTTTTTAATCTGCTTTTTTTAAATTATTGAATTTTTGCTCTTTCAGGTGCTGTCTTCCACACCGACGGCCAACCTGCCTCCCTCTTCAGGCATCCATTCCTCTTCTCCCTCATCGTTCACAATCGCCTCCCTGTCCAGCTCACACGTCCCCTCTATCCTAGCGTCTCTCGCCCAGACCCTTGTGGTCACCGCACATCCCCAGCAGCCCTCCATGCCAATTATCAGGTGAGGATCTCTCAATGTTTCGATTCTAATAAAAACCTTTATTCTGTTTATCTTATAATTGTATAAGGAACCCTCACCTCACCTTTGTTGTTGCGGGATCAGAAGAGTTTGTTAATATCGCTGCGAAAAGTATTTCCTTGTGGATCCGATTTTTTTTTTATGTTTGTCAACTAAACGTCAGTAAATTTGCATTGAACCATGACAAGAAGAGTCTTATCTTCTCCTCTTCAATAAACGAGTCTATTCATCAGGAAAAAACAGGGAATGAAGTCCCAAAAAATAAAATCAAAATTTAAGTTATACCCCGAATATAAAAATGATACCTTTGAAAATAAAATGAGCATAGAAAACTACATATCTATAGTATACATCCAGTTTAGGCAAAAGAAATGATATCCCTTATGAACTTTCACTACCGGATAACACGAAAAGTTGATCCTATTTGTCTTCTATTGTATCTTCAGGCGAATCATCGAATTCTGCTTTACCTTCGCTCTCATTTTTTACTTTGTTCGAGGAACAGATAAACATCTTCCGTTCCTACTAGATTGTTCGATTCATTTTCTTTTTAAATGACTTTTGAATTATGTCAGATTTAGTTTTATTCCATTCTTTTACTGTCCACTCGCACACCCTTTCTGAAATATCTGTCTTCCTATTGTAAAAGTTTTTTCTCCTCCTAATACCCACATACCTTCTCTTTACTTATGCTTCGAGGTTTTAGTTTTAGAAGTATGCCGTTGTTCAAAAGAATACTTCGAATAAAGGACTTGAAAAGATAAAAGCATTGCCCATGTACATTTCTGGTTTCTTCGTTAAAAAAAAAGTGGATGTGCATTATACGTAGAATATACCTAAAAAATTTTTTTAAATGATGTTTAAAAGTATAGGTGCGCGCTATGTACACTAGTGGGTGCGTAATGTGCCGGAATATACGGTAATAAATAATTCATAAACTTTTAAAATATTTAAAATGTCATTTTTATTCTTCTGTACTATGTGTAAAATATCTTTTATTCTAATTTTTACCATTCTAGTAAGAGGGAAAGCCCAGTGGCTGAGTGGTAGTGTGTCGCACTTCCACGGGACAGGTCCGGGCTCAAATCCCGGACAGGGCAAAGTCGACTCAGCCTTTCATCCCTTGAGTGGTTCGATAAATGAGTACCAAGCTTGCTTGGAAACTGAACACTGGGAATTTCGCGTCAGACTGACCACTTGTCCGAAACATCTGCATATGCACCTCAGCACCTAAGGTCACGTAAACTGAGATAGGTACAGTAAGTCTTGGTCCTCATGGGCAGTTGCGCTACTGAATTCAGTTAAGTAAGAGGAGGAAATTGTAGCAACTTACAAATGGGGCAGTAGACAAAAATAAAAATTCAGATGCCGCATAATCTGTGAAGATAAGGATGATCTCTAGTCCTAGATAACATCACTGTTTACGTTTGAGTATATATTTACTTAAATCTATCCAAAAGTGTAGCTAAAACTTCTTCTCATTTTTCTGTACTTTGAACACCTAAGGACAACTGTCTAAGACATGGCAATGTTAAAATTATTGGCAACTCCGAAATCAAAGAATTCCAAACGCAAGAGATGCAGTTATAAAATATAAGGTAGTATTCAGAGTGTATGTCAATCCCAATCACGTATGCATAAATAACTTTTTCTACTTTTCGCTGCACATAGTCCCTCTATCAGACTGGTCATTAGGATCACTCCGGTACAGTTACATAATCGAAAGATTCCACAAACTGGGCCAAAAAAATATATATTTACAGCTTAACCTTTTGGACACTTCGAGTTTTGAGAATGTTCTCTTTTACAATATACAGGGTGTCCAGCCTTAATATGACCCAATAGCTAATTCCCGAACCGTTCGGTTTAGATATGCACTTCCAATTTGAAAAATGTTTTAAAACAGGTAAAGAATGTTTTTACGTGCCTTTCAAACCAAAAAACCCATTTTAAAAAATTACAAAATTTAATTTTTATACGGTCCCCAGGTCCTATCCCTTATATTTAGGAAAAGATGCAATACACAAAAACAAAGTAAACACAAAAAGTTTCATTTTATTACGATAAAAACTGACCGAGTTATGTTTACATAAATTTGAAGCATCTGAGTTGCTCAGAAAAGGGGGTCGTATATAAATTGAGTTTAGAGAACAGTAATTCACTATCTACAGAAAGAGCAAGCGAAAAACATCATAGTAATATTAAAACATCGTAGTAAACATCATAGATTGACAATTTGTATTGCTGTATGGCAAACAATAAAAATTAAATTAAAGAAATAGAACTTGTACCGAAAAGATTAAAACAGCTTGTTTTAACAAATAGCAGCAAATTAATACAGGATTTGCGGTTCAAATTATAGCATAATGTGGAATGATGCGGCAATCATGAATCAGGGGCTTTATTATATCAAAATGACTAAATTAACTTAAATAATGGTGAAGTCACGAGGTGTGGCACGAGACAAGGGAATGCGCCTATGACAACTCCCAGTTTTATACAAGCGTTGAGCAGCACGGGCAATTGTACAATAAGATGGCTGTCTTTCAGTGGGAAATTTAATGGCATAAAGTCTTGCCGCCTCTCTCTTATTTCGATTACACTGTCCATAAAACAGTACCATTTCGCAGTACTCTTCATTTGTATAGATCTTGTTCTCCCGTACTAGAATTCGTAATATTAGAATACGACTGTGTGCAATTGCAAGCGACTGCACAACAGATTTTTAATGTTCGTCATGATCAGCAAAAACGCAGAATCAGACTGAAGCCGCAGCATATAAGTCTATTTTTTTAAACTGCTTTTGAAATGTTTCCTTCATTCAAATTATTTTATCTTTTCTATGTTTTACACGTAAACAGAATAAATTTGATTTCTTAAGTACTCAATTATTGTATTATTAACGTGCGTTTTTAAATTTAAAAACGATTTACGTAAGAGGGACGTGCAAGAGCAAAAGTTTCCAGGCAGAGTTCCAACTAATTTCACTTTGGAGACGGCCCCCTACTAGCTTCTTGAAAATTGCGGATAAAATGGATAAAATGTATGATTTTCAAAGTTCTATAACTGGGCCAGTTTTTATCGTAATAAAATGAAACTTTTTGTGTTTACTTTGTTTTTGTGTACTGCATCTTTTCCTAAACATAAGTAATAGGACCTGAAGACCGTATAAAAAAATTAAATTTTGTAATTTTTTTGTAAATGGGGGATTTTTTGTTCGAAAGACACGTAAAAACATTCCTGTTTTAAAACTTTTTTCAAATTGAAAGTGCATATCTAAACCGAACGGTTCGGGAATTAGCTATTGGGTCACATTAAGGCTGGACACCTTGTATATTAACGAAATGCATAGTACTCATAAGAATTTTCTCGTATTTTCTTTCGTAAAGGAATTAAATATTTGATGCTAACAGACATTTATTTTCTATATTCCTATCATAATTCATTTTATTTTGATACATTAGAATTCGTGACACTTAATGGATCCTAAAATTAAGTCTCCATTTTCGTAACAAACACTTTTCAAAAATTAAAATTATATTTACCTTTGATAATTCTTTCTATGTATGCTAAAAATTATGATAAATGATTTACATTGACAGAAAAGCGTAATGAATGGCAGGATAGGCGTTCCGGATTATACTATAAAATGTGAATATCCTAAAACTATAAATGTTGTCAACTGTCACTCGTTAAATTGTGTCACTTTGTAGTCTCCACATGTTTTGATATCCAAGGATCCTGGTTAGGGGGTAAAACATGCAGCAGGGCTGATGAACGTTTAATCAATGTCCTTAGGTTGCCGACGTGTGGAAAGTAGAAGGCTCCAGCTCCACTATTGTCCTCGTTACTTGTGATCGCTATTTAAATTACGAAGTCATCCTCAAGCCCTTATATTACTTCGAAATGAGACATCGACAAACTATCGATCTATCTACTTCTTAAAATTAAATCCTTTAAATACGCATATACTGGTGTACAAAACGAAAACAATAGGTGTTCTTTTTTCCTTAACTCCTCGAGAAATCATCTGAGAGACATGAATTTCAGAAATGAGAGAAAGCATTTTGTACTTAAACGATGACAAAAGCATAGTTACGCAAATATTAATACAATGCATATAGTAGGGAGTCAAACCAAACAAGTAATATTTAAAAAATTAAGTCAATTCCTTAGGTCAACAAAGAAAAATTTTATTTTAGTTACTTTTTATTAAATAGTTACCATTAATATAAATATGTATATACAAAGGACACAGAATCGCAATATTGTGTAACAAAATAAGTAAAGCGCTTTTCCTTGCAAATTTTCCATTTTCCTTTCTATATAGGGTTTTGGACTATTTTTTTTTTGTTACTTTTATTCATTAATTAAATTTAATTAATATAATAAAATAGTACAGTAAAAAAATCACATTCTCAGAAATTAGGTCATCCCAGGTGGGATTCGAACCCACGACCTTTGGATTATAAGTCCAATGCGCTATCTATTGCGCTACAGGGACACAACGAGCATTTTTCCTTTTCATATATGCTGTTGGACTGTTATTTTTGCTTGTTACTATTGATATGCAAGAAAGCAGATGTGTGGTCTCTAGGTTTTATGTGGCAGAAATAAGACTTCTTAAACTTTCCATGTTTGTGACCTAATTTTCAGTGGTAATTTTCATCGCGCCCCCTCATACAACAATTATGTATTGAATGAAATAATAATGTACTTCGACACTAAAGCTACAATGCGACTTTAATTATAAACTGCACAAAATTTATCCAGATATGTATTACATTTTATATATGACAAGCCCATGGAAGTGGTAATAGTAATGGTATTTTAGCAATCTAAAAACTTTTATAACATGTTTATCGTGATAATTCACAAGAGCGATCTGATTCTGTGTGAATTCGTTTTAATCAGTAAACCAGCTTCAGAACAACAAAGCAATATATTTTTCATTGCAGAACGCGTACACTAGTGGCATAGGTGCTGTTGTAGTGCGTGGAATTTGTAAAATAAATTTTAAAAAATTAGGGGGAGGAGGGTATATTATTTTACATAAAAAGTGACTAATTAATAATTATGGGGAAAAAAGATGATGAACATATATATATAGTATCATACAATGAAAAAATACATAGTATAATGAAATGACAATACTATATTATACAACTAACAAAGCTAGAAGTTAGAAAACAGATTTCAAGAAACATAACTATAAAAAATGGTGGAAAAGTATATTGTACAAGAATTAAATAAGCGGATGTATAGCAGGAAGCAGAGTTAGAACTTTAAAATGTAAGAAACCAAGAGAGTCAATGAACTAAAATGGAGACCTATTATGATTTCTAAAGCTGTTGCTGAATTTAGACCAGCAAAATTAGGGTTAAGTATACTTTACGGATCCAACCTTCCTCGTACAGCAGAAATTTTCGAAATAATAGCAAAACAGAACCATATTGAAAAGTTATGCCTAAAACTAATCACGTGTAATTTGCAACAGACAGAAAAATAAATAAAAAATTAAAATTAAATATGTGAAAGGAAATAATTTCACAATACTTAAAGTACTCCGTAAAACTTTACATTGCGGTTACATTCATTGCTTTTCAGATAGAATTCAGTGCATTTTGCACCATTTTTCGTAGTGTATTTAACTTTCGTAATTATTACTATTTTTGAGAAAAAAAACAAGGAACTTTTTATAATTCTTTTTAAAAAAAGAACTTCTTTAGAAAAATAGGAATTGCAATACTGTAGAATTTTAGAAGTAAAATATGAAACAAAGATAAAAAAAAAGTTGTTGCTTGCTTCTAGTGCCTTTTAAACTCTTAGGTCTTTTTCTTATGTTCAAGAATTGAAATGAGCGTGTAGCACTCATTTTCTTTAAAGTTTAAAAAGAAAAAAACCCAATCAATAACTTTTTTTTTCAATTTCGGACTTCAACATTTTATGAGTCTATTGTTAGAGTAAAAAAATTTATTTGTTTATTTCATTTTATAAATAATGAATTTGAAAAACTAAAATATATAATTTGAAATATCTATGACAAATTTCTGTATTTTTTGTAACAATTTTTTTTTTTTTAGTTTTTTATTTAGCCACGATTAGAAAGAATATTTTCCTGGCGTTTCAACAAAGAATATTAACTACTGATTTAATAAGGATTTAATAATTTTGAGGAAGGAAATAAAGATTTTTGAAAGCAGAGTGAATTGAATATCATTTTCAAAATATGTTTTTAATATTTAAAATTGTTTTTAAAGCAAAGTTTTAAGAAATTAATGTTTTTTTGCAAAAATTTGTAAAAATAATCTGTTATTTTTTGTGCACACAGTTCAGTGGCTCTTTGTCCCTGACAGTGGTACACACAAGGGGGTCACAGGTCTAGACTCCCCCAAAGCTTTTGATTTTTTTTTTATTGATTATAATCCTAGAAAATATAATCCGTAAAGTATTAGTTAAGTATTTGTTTTTAATAATTAATTTTATTAATTAATGCTAATTATTTATTCAATAATTAATTTTTACTGATTTTCGTTCCTAAAAGTCGGCAAAATCAAAAGAATATGTTTGGCAGGGTGTCGGTGCATGATACGAGAATGGTGGACTTTCGACCCTAGATCCCCCTTGAAAAGTTCCTGTGTGCGCACTACTGGTCGCAGATAATTTCATTTTGTTCACCTTATTTTCAACAGCTCAAAAGTTCCAAGATGGTTTCAGAACTCATCTTCATTTTCTAACTCACAATCAGAATCACAAAAAATTTCATTTTTTAAATCAATGAAAAGTTTTTGAGAATTTTTTTAATGAGGATTCCTCTTTTCCACTTAGGCAATTTGAAAAATCAATCAATCAAGTGAAGTTAAAATTAAAAAGGATGAGAAAAAGGCGAGGACAAGAACCAATTACAAAAATAAATATGTAAAGAATAAATCCACTGTTGAGGAATCGCACATAAGAGGGGGGAAAACGAAGAATTTCCAAATAAACGTGGAAGAGGGAATTATATCCTTCTCCTCTTCTGAATTCAAAAGAAACCGATCAAGCAAATAATGTTCCGTAACTGTCATAGACCACATACTGATTCGTCAGCTGTTTAGAAAAGAAAGAAGTACGTTATCGCTATCGCTATCGCCATCTTTTAAGGGGCCATTTTTTTGGTGGCTGGAACGTCCTCTAAAAGTTAATAGATAGACAGAGTCTTTGTCTATTGAATCTCTGATTTCAAATTGAAAAAGCATCACGCCTTCTTGAAAAAATCTAATACATTTGAAATGGCGTGCTTATCCGGAGAACAGAACCCGGGACCTTTGGATCCGAAACCGAATAACTTAACCACTACACCAAAATGATCACCATGGCGCGAAGGTAACTACTGGTTTTATATAGATGGTATCGCTACACACTCCCCTACCAGTGAGTTGGTGGTTAGGCGAACGAACGATGTAGCTGTTATATCGAGCGTGTTAGCAGCTGCATCACTAGTTGTGACGGCTGTGCTGGTTGCGTCATTCGTACCTAACGGCTTGAGGATTGCGTCACTATGCGATGACTTTTTGGTTGCATTTGCGGTGGATACATGGTGCCACGACAGTACAGAAGATTGCCTTTTTCTGATTTTAGCCAGGGTCACCAATAAAGTGGCGTGCTTATCCGGAGAACAGAACCCGGGACCTTTGGATGCGAAACCGAGTAACTTAACCACTACACCAAAATGATCACCATGGTGCGGTGGTAGTTACTGGCTTTATATAGATGGTATCGCTACACATTAAAAAAGTAATATGTTGCAATTTATTCACATCAATGCTTTGCTCCAAAACGAATTTGAGAAGAGATTTCCCGTCGTAAAAGAGTTAGGTAACTTTTTAGGAATTGGATAAGAACTACATTTAAAGATCATCGATGTGTATCGTTCTATCTC
Organism: Trichonephila clavata; assembly: GCA_019973975.1. Lineage (NCBI taxonomy): Eukaryota > Metazoa > Arthropoda > Arachnida > Araneae > Nephilidae > Trichonephila > Trichonephila clavata. The sequence continues at coordinate 307,137 of BMAO01008425.1, read as the reverse complement.
ACAAAATTAAAAATAAAAGAGTAATTTAGTATTATATTGCATATTTTCAATGTATTGTTTCGAATAAAGATTTTTTTTAAAAAAATAAAAACACAAAAATACGCAAACGCAGATTATTTTCAGTCTCTTAATTCATAATAAAACTAACAAAAAAACTCCAAATTTTGATAGAACTTGAAATATGCAATTATTATATATAAATCTTTATTTTTCATTTTTACTCAAGTCGCAACTGAATTTTTTTAATACCTTCTGAAAACTCTTCTGATTCGTTCATTTGGGAAACCCGAATGGCTCCTTCTCTCGATTTGTCAAAGAACCGTGTTCATTGAGTCTTTACGATTTACTGACAAACCATATATTTTCCCCAGGAATAATCCCTCGACCAGCACTACCCCCACCAGCATGACGGCGGCCGCCTGCCTCACGCTGTCAGTGACTGCAGTACTCACACCCACCACGAACAGCTCTAGCCCCTGCATCAGCACGTGCGGCAACACTCGCCAGCTGACACTGGTCACGCCGTCTCACGACTATACGGTTGAAAAAGACAGGTAAACACACTCGCCCCAAGAGTAGCTGCATATATTTTTGCTTCTAGTTTCTCATATTTTCATTATTTATTTAATCCTTTGTAATTTGTTATGATACAGTGCACTTTTCTTCTATTGTTCGCTATCTTCCGAAACAATTGTGAGGGCGAATGAATATTAACGTCGCACTATTCAGCTATATATACAAAGGCTTTGGGTGGCGGAACTAGTCACTTTGAACCACGGTCAAGTGACGAGTGTACCTGAGCTGGCATTCACTCCTCTCCTAATTTCCCCTCCACGCCAATGAAAGGACGTTTGAGCTGAGACACATTTAATATACATCAGCCCCCTTTGCACGACTTTATACTAGGCTCGAACTCTTGACACGCCGTCTACAAGTCCGTGATCTTCACCACTGGGCTACCGGGGCCTCGCAATAGTTTGGACGCGATAGTCTAGTGGCTATGGTCTCGAACTCGTGCCAGGAGTGTCATGGGTTTGAGTTCTAGTTCCCTTAAAGGAGCCTGGTGCCGTGTAGAGGATGCCTAAGCACGTTAAATCTATCAAGACCCAATGCCCTCCCGTTGAAATGATGTGGTGGTTTGGAGAGGGGTGTCAGCTTAGGTGTCATCTTTGTCACGACTGAGGATCAAAATAACGAGGACCGTCCCCAATAGCCCTTGAGTTTGCTTTTCAAAGCAGTGAGTGAGTGAGTGAATATTAACGTCGCACTGTTCCGTTACACGAGGTCTTTTGGCGACGGACCTCCTTTGGACCATGGTCAAGTGACGAGGGCGACAGCTGAGCAGGCACACCCTTTCCTAGCTACCGCACCAACGGGTGAGTGAGTGAATATTAACGTCCCACTGTTCAACTACACGAGGGCTTTTGGGGACGGTCCGCGTCATTTTGAACCATGGTCAAGTGATGCGGACGACGCCTGAGCAGGCACCCCCTCTCCTAACTACCACACCACACCAACGAGAGGACGTTTGAGCTCTCGACAGATTTAACGTGCATCGCGCCCCTACATGGAGAGTCTTCAGTGGTACTCGGATCGAACTCATGACACGCTAGCCACGATACGATGCCTAGACCACTTAGCTACCGCGGCCACACCACACCAACGGGAGGACGCTTGAGCTCTTGACAGATTTAACGTGCATCGACCCTACACGGCGGGTCTTTAGTGGTACAGGGCTCGAACTCATGACATGCCAGCCGTGTTCCGATACTTTGACCATACGGCTACTTCGGCCCTGCTTTTCAATGCAACGTCGTTTATAAGCTCTCACTCACTATTTATTTTCATTACATAAATATCTAAAAATATACATAATGGCAGGACGTAGTTATAAAGAGTGAGGTGCGTACTCAGGTGACGTCATCGTCATTTGAACGAGGTAGAAAATTAATATATAGCTGTTAGCGATTGCTTATAATACAATGTTAATTGAAACGAATCAAACTTTTCGAGCCTTTAGGCTATCAGAAATTTGGGCCCGTTTCCTTTTTATAGAATAACAGTGAAAATCGTTTAATACGATATTGAGGGGACAGAAATATTTTTGCGTGTTAAAAGAATTTCGTGTTAAACGGCATTGAGTTCATTTTATTTACATAGATACATATATATGCATGTATTAAATAAAGATGAATGGATCAAAAACATTCATAAGAATTTATTGAAATTAAATACAAAATCATCAAGTTCTGTTTTTGATCAACAGCCTTAAGAATCTCCTTCTTCATTTTAAATGAAATAGAAATTTGCTCCCCCCCCCCCTGTAACTCTTTGCCATTGGGCTCGTAAAGAAATTCTTCTTAAGGAGAAAAAACCTCGAACCAACTCACACTGATTTTTGCTCACTTTGTGATGTACTCGTCACCGAATTCCCAAGCCAACTGTTGCGAGATTAGATATTATTGTGTAGCGTTTGTAAGGTAATAGATAAACAAAATTGCTTGTGACAGGCTGTTCCGAGGGTATTTCGAAGCTAAGTTAGTTACCTTCCTACGAAACATGTGAAACCAACTTTTTTTCATTTCGCGGCTGGTGTTTTCCGTACACTGTTCATTCTCAAAAGGAAAGTCTTTTCGAGTTAAGCGATTTTCATTTCTCGTTAAGAGAAAAAATGCATGAAATGCATAGTAGTTTGTCGGGACCGATATTTTTTTCATGTTAACCGATATTTCGTCATAAGCGTTTCACGTTTAACGTATTTTTCTGAATGTAATGAAATCTACATCTGAAGAAGCTGGCAAATCCTTGGTCTTAGCCGGCCTCCTAACCTCATAAACTTTACTAATGTTTCGTCCCTTTTAAGTATATGTTCGAATCTTTATTCCATTTAAAGACAGACGTATCAAGTCTTTCTTCCACAGAATAAATTTCGTACTAAGCTCTTTCTGCGGGAGGTGTTGGTTAAAAACTACAGTACCGTCTCAGATTTTGTCATTGCAACCGGCTTTTAGTTTTAAGAGGACTTGGTACCCTTTGAACAATTTTTTTTCTATTTATGTATTTAAAAATTATATTTTAGCATTTCATATAATATTTCTATCCAAGAAAATGATTCGAAATGAAATTTTTCACATACTATTCACACAATTTTGATCCGTTGGTGTGGTGTGGGAGTTAGGAGAGGGGGGCGCCAGCTCAGGTATCATCCTCGTCACTTGACCAAGGCTCAAAATTACGAGGTCCGTCACCAAAATCCCTCGTGTAGCTTAACAGTGCGACGTTAATATTCACTACTCACAATTTTTAAAATTAAAATTTTTTTGAAGAAAATTTGGAAAGTTTTAAAATTTTACTCCTTTTGGAATTATTAATTTTTTTACCTGAAATTTTTTTATAAAATTCTGAAGCATGTTATAAATAACTTTATGGATTGATTTTACAATAATTTAATTAGTGTTTTGGAGAAAATAAATAAAATGTTGAAATGCATGCTAAAATTCAACAAAAAAGCCAATATTTCTTTCTCCTATATTTTAATTTTCTTAAGAAAAAAGTATTCAGTTTACAAAAAAAAATTGATGCTTATTTTGTTACATGCTTCATATATAGCACACAGGAAAAAAATGGTTGGTAAATAATTGTGGAAGGAGTACCTTTTTGAAATCACTATCAAAAAACACAAACTGTGAGAAAAAAACCACTTTAATGTTTATAATTCTGAAAAAAAAATTTAATAAGATTAAATATAAACTTAAAATACCACATTAAGATATGTTATATATTTTTCTTTAAAATAATTGCATTTTTGTATTTTCTCTTAACCCATACATTATTATAAATGATCAATTTTTAGCAAGAATTAATTACACAAAAAAATTCAACACACACAAAAATGTTTTTAAAAAAATTGTTTCTGTCATGTCAGAAATTTTAGTTTTTTTCTTCACATAATATTGAAGTATTATATTTGTATGAAAAACATATGAGGAATAAGAACTGAAATTATGAAATTATTAATATAAAATGCTTTAATACAAAAATTTTACACGTGCACACATGTCACAAAGAAAAAAAATTACATTATTGTGTAATGTCTCAGTAATATCCTGCTTTATACATTACACATTCTTTTTTTATAATTATTATTCCTCTTTTTAAAATAGATTTTTTTTATCAAAATAGATTTTTTTTATCAAAAATTATTTTTAGTTTTTTTTTTTAAAAAAGGGGGGGGCGTGGTCAAATTGCCTAATTTGTTAGTTTACACTTTTTAAATGAAATGTGTTATCCAACTTCTAACTTTCAGACATACAAAAGTGAAATATCAATCGAAAGATAATAATGCAAAGAATAAGATTAAATAAAAGTAAAAAATCGATAGTTCGTTCATTTTGGGATAACCAAGTCCTTAAATTAAGAGGTCTTTAGCCAATAGCACTTTTAATGTTCTGAAATAAAACTATTAAATAATTAAAAATTGATTTTTTTCAGTTATATTTATAAATGATGACTTTTTTAAATTACTTATAAGACATGCATAGCAGAGAAATCTCAATTCGGATGCATTAAGACAAAATTCAGCCAAATGAACTGACCTCATTTGTAATCTTTTCAATTAAATAAATCCTTTAAGATTAGCCTGTATAAAGCAGAAGTTTTTACAACCCGTTTTCCCTGGAGCTTTCACGGGGGTTTTGTGTAGCCACGGTAGCCTAGTGGTCAAGGTTTCGGACTCGTGGCCGGCCTGTCACGAGTTCGAGCCCGTTCCGCTGAAGACTCACCGTGTCGGGGAGTGATGCATGTTAAAGCTGTCAATGCTCAAACGTCCTCCCGTTGGTGTGGTGTGGAAGTTAGGAGAAGGAGATACCAGATCAGGTGTCGTCCTCGTCACTTGACCATGGTTCAAAATGACGAGGTCCGTCGCCAAAAGCCCTTGAGTAGCTAAATAATCCGACGTTAATATTCACTCACTCACAGGAGTTTCGCAAATGATCACTTTTTACTTAATCAAAGCTTTTAGTAAAATTTTAATCTTTGTAAACTATCGAATTCTTAAAAGCAGTTTGCTTGTAAAAATAAATATAAATAAATATTTTACGGATAAAATAAAATTTTAAATTTCTTAGAAGTCACATGCTTCAAGTATGAATGGATACATCAGAAGGATGGCCAATGAAGGAGAGGGACCTGTCGACAGATTCAACTTAAAAGCAGGATTTAACATCTAAATTTTGGGTTTCAAATTTGCTGAATAGGCGCAGAAGTTTCTCACACAGTGAAAAACTTTTTAATGCCATTCTGTAAACACTGTATTTAAGTTAAAAATATCTCTCATGTATTTGGCAATAAAAACAAACTATCGAAGCAAATTAACGCAGAATATGAAAAATTCGAGAGCAGATAACTTCAATAGAACTATACTTCGATAGTTTGTGTAAAAAAAATGCAATCACATATCCCAGTTATTAAATGTACTCAAATGTTCAATACAGAAACATTTTATTTTGTATAAATGTGAGAAAATACATTTATTTTATTTTTAAAAAGAGGAATTATATATTTTTGGAAAATACCTGTGTGTTAGGGTGGTTGTAAAATAAAGGATAACTATAATTATGGAAAGGTTAATACTTTTTCCCCTTGTGGTATTTCATGAAAAAAAGTTCATTTATTAAAAGCAATATTAATTCACAAATTAATTAATAATTATTCTCATCCAAAAACGTACTTTTAAAATTTGCATGCATTATCTTTACAGCCAACTTTTATATGAAAATGTTAATTTAAGAATTGCCATCAGTGCAGGTTTAACCATTAGGCGCCCCGTTGGTGTGGTGTGATAGTTAGAAGAAGTGGTGCCAGCTCAGGTGTCATCCTTGTCACTTAACCATAGTTTAAAATTACGAGGTCCGTCACCAAAAGCTCTCGTATATAGCTGAACAGTACGACGTTAATATTCACTCACTCACTCATCCATTAGACGCTTGGGGCAGGCGCCCAAAGGCCTGGAGGGACCCAATTAGTCTGCACTTAACTAGATCCAAGAGCCCCTCCTTGGATCCGCTAGTGCCAAGGGGGCCTGTAGATCTTCTGCATCCAGGTCCTGAAATGAGATTAAACCGTCATTGACTGCCCAAAGTAAACTGATTGCATTTGTATTGACTTAACCGACAACCAATTTTCCACACAAAAAAATCTCAACTTACTTAACAATGGAAGGATTGAAGATCCACCAGACGGTATAGTAGTTAGTTGCGCTGACTACTGTGCCATAGGATATCTCTCAAATCTGCCTCTCATCAGGTATTATCTGTAAAAATTTGGAAAAATCTGTGAATCCATGCATGGAATTTCTGTCATTCAGTACACTCTCAATTCATTTTTGTTGAGGCAAAAAGTAAATCTAATTTAGTAAAAGTTCACTCACACTCAAGTACCGAGCAGCAAAAATGCAGCCAATTAGATGACTTACGCAAGTGAATGTTAATTAACGTCGCAACATAAGGCAACACAAAGGCTTTTGGCGATGCACTTAGTAATTTCAAGCCACAGTCAAGCGACGAAGGCGACGCCTGAACTGCCACCCATCCACTTTAACGGGAGATCATTTGAGTCACTACAGAGCATCAGCCTCTTACCCGGCACTAGGGCTCGAACTCATGATACGCCGGCCACGAGTTTGTGACCATAACCACTAGGCTACCATGGCCACGAGTTTATGCGAGAATAGAAACACGCGTCTGAATGGCTTGATCATCCCCTCGCCTTAGTGTGTGAACGCCTGGGGCTAAATCTATGGTCCATGGACAGTTAAAGTGGATTGAATACCTAATAGTACTATGCTTTTAATTTTTAAACAATCTGAGAATGAAAAATTAACTTCTTGATCCTCTTGTAATAATTCAAATCAAAATTTATTTTCAGGGCTCCTTCTCCCAAACTACTGAAGAACGCCCTGACCGCTGCCAAGATCCGGGAGAGCAGAGAACCCGTCCACTGCCCCACCCCCGGATGTGACGGAATGGGTCACGTGTCAGGGAATTACGCCACTCACAGAAGGTAAAGGTCTTTTTGGTGTCTACCAATAATAGGAACATAGACAAAACTCTTTAACTGTACGAGTTCCACACACACAAACATGGAATTTTTTAATGTTATTACTGAAAATATTTTACATCATTTTTCTAATCCATGTTTATGCGAACGTATTTAGGCTTTCTATACTTTGGTTTGAGTCTTGAGCCTAGTTTCAGTGGATTAATCTAAACTTTAAGAATTGAAGTCAGCTGGAAACTACTCGTACTTAAAACTACACAAATATATAGTATATATGTGACATTAAATAATCCTGATCAAATCTTGATTTTTTATTAAAAAAAAAAATTTTTAAACAATTTATTCTGTGTTTAATGGGAAAAGCGAAGGTTTGTATGGCTTTCGATCTTGCTTGATTCAAAAATGAAAATTTTCTTTGAGCTTTTCTGTGGTTTGCCGTGTTAGACCAATACATGCACATTCGAGTAAGTATTTGTCAAAGGTGAATGTTCGATGAAGCAAATTTCTTTCTCATTTATTTTTCGCTCCATTTTTGTACTTTTGATTAAAGTACTTACTAAATCATCCTCTTTTTTTTTGAAATTTCTGTGTACGTTTATTTTAATACAACCAATTCTAGAGTTTTGACTATTATGGAGATATAATTCTTTTACGTCTGAATACTTCTGAATATTTGCCAACTTAAAAAAACTGTACTATTTTCTCATTGATCATGGGCATTTCTTAATAACCATGCTGATATCGTATGATATTTATTTAGCTAGCTAAATGCACACAGCGTTAAGAAAAATTAATCTTAGATTCCACAAAGAGGTTTCCTGCATTCAAATATCATTACATATTATTAGAGTAGTATAATAAACATTAAAACTCAACATATAAAACTATATTTTACAGCATTTGAAACACACCAGAGAATCGGCAGGGAAATGCATTAAAGTTGCCCTCAAATCAAAATTCTGCTCAATATATCAAATGTTTTATAGAAGGGTCATCGAAGGTTAAAATACAATTTTAGAATTCTATCTGACAGAGTTCAAAAATAAAGGGGGGGGGCTCAAGTCATTTCTGATAGGTTATAAATAGATTTAATAAATTCTAATAAACCATAAAAGAGGATTTAGTAGAGTACTTACAAAAATTCAAATTTCATAAAAAGGAAACTTTTAACATTCCCTATCGTTTATAAGTATTAAACAAAAATTCTGGTCTAAAAAAGATATTTAAATCCCTTTTGGATGCCTAAACCTTATTTTTTAACAAGTAACATAAAAAAAAAAAATTAAGTCAATTCCTACTTAGGTGAACAAAGAAAAATTTTATTTTAGTTACTTTTTATTAAATAGTTGTAATTAATACAAATACGTATATACATATGAGAGAATCACAGTACTAAGTGACAAAATAGAAAGCGATTTTCCTTTATATATGGTGTTGGTTTATTTTTTTTGTTTGTTACTATTTATTCCTTAATTAAATTTATAATTATTCTAATAAAATAGAAAAATAACATTCTTAGAAATTAGGCCCTCCCAGGTGGGATTCGAACCCACGACCTTTGAGTTAGAAGTCCAACGCGCTATTCATTGCACTACAGGGACACAACAAACGATTTTTCTTTCTATATAAGCTATAGGACTATTATTTTTGTTTGTTACTATTTATTAATTAATTACATTTAATGAATGAATTAATATTTGAAAAAATTTTATTGGCATCAAATATTATCCACTGCAAGTTTTAAAACATGTATTTGAACTTGAACGGATGAATATAAAGTATTTTATTAACGATTAAAAATTTGAACAAGTTATATAAATATATATAGGATGAGCGCGTGAATTAATAGTAGGAATTGTGAAAAATAAGGGCTTTTGCAATCGCGCGATTCGGTCTAATTTCAAACTTACCTTATTATCAGGCAAAAAATTTTCGGAGGGCTCGGCTTTGAGACACACCCTTTCAGGATGTGATAAATTTATAATTTCGAAGGGACTAAAATTTAAAATTTTTCGATTTTTATAAAAATCTTTGAAGGGCTTCTAAGTGGACAAGTTCCATTTCTCTTTCAGTTTATCGGGCTGCCCTCACGCCGATCGGTGCAATATGCAAGCCCAGCATCAGGATCTCAAGTAAGTTCCTGTAATACTTTTAAGAACGATAGATTGGAACTGAATTTTTTTACAGCGACTTTCAAAATTTATACTTCCTTTTTAATCGATTTACTAATGATACATCAAAATCAGAGACGCCTTAAGGCATGGGCCAACTGGGCCCCTGGCTTTTAATGGAGCCTCATCTCGTTCTCTATTCACCCTCAGGAAGGTCATGATCTGAATAACCTTAACAGTCAAATGTTATTCAGTACATATTCTCTGAAAAACTAGGAATATCGAACTTAACATGCTAACCGACAAGACTGCACTAGTATGTGATGACCCTCGTTCTGTCTAGACCTAGATCTACCACTAATCATAGCCATTACTCATTTAGTCGAAAGACTACAGTCGGTCGAGTCCAGTGGCACACACAAGGGGGGTGTCCTGGGGTTCAAAAGCCCTTGAGTTTTTTTTTTTCGATTGATGATAATCCTATATATATATAACGTAAAATTTAATAAAGTACTAGTAATTAACAATCTCTTTTATTAATTATAGCTAATTATTAATTCAATAATTTATTTTTTACTGTTTTTTGTTAACAAAATCGACAAAATTAGAAGAATCAATTGGTGTTGTCTAGAGGTATGATACGAGTTGGGGGACTTTCGTCCATGGACTCCTCCCCCCCCCTTGAAAAACTTTTGTGTGCGCTACTGGTCGAGTCTATTAATGCCTGGGTTTGTGAGATATTGAATTTCATTTATTTGCTATAAGTTACCATTTGCACGAGTATTTGCCATATGTATATACCAGGTGTTCTTAAACTTCTAAACACCACGGCCTGTATTTATGTATCAGCCTGACATCGTGGATCGCAAAATTTCGAACAACCCTCCCTGACACCCTACACATGGCTGGGTAATTTAAAGATTCTTCAACAATTCTAAGACTGCCTCTGCTACTTTTTAAGACTTTTTTCTCCTTCATTGATGCAATTTAGTGATCTGGTCCGAGGCACATTTTCAATTTTTCCACGAGGCCTTTCAGAGACTGTAAAAGAGAGAAATTTTAACATTAAATGAGAAACCATCGCTGACCCCCCCCCCTAGAAAGGCACAGAAGTCCGTGGTTTACAGTTTAAGAACCGCTGTTTTATACTATCTAGTTTTAAGGTTAACGGCAGGGGGAACTTGTGAAGAGGGGCCCAGGGCCTCAAGAAGTCTTAAGACGTCTCTGATCAAAACATTTCATTCCACTAACTTATGATGGAAAAATCTGGAGACTTGATATAAAAAAAGAGAGATTTTATACAAATATTTGAGCTACCGAAACTATTTTTCTTAAATAGTAGTAGAGTCGATTATTTGGAGAAAAAAATACTCTTTATAGTTATACATGTTTCGGTTTTTGCAAAGAATAGAATATTCCCCTTAAGTAGAGGGAAATTTTGCTTATTGGAAAAATTGTCATTTCCAATAAACCTTCTAAATTGAGTAACAATTACGAATGAACGGTTCCTGTCGTTCTTAACAGAAAGGATCCAATGAGTCGTGCTGGGCAGCTTTAAGCACACATTTAGATTCTCCTCCAAAAACAAATCACGCCAAGCGGAATTTAAATGTGTTAATCAAAATACAAAGAAAATTATCGATTTAGAAGAAACTGCTAAAATAAATAGAAAAATAGAATTCCCCTTTTGAAAAATTAATAAAATTGGATTTTTATATAAAGAAAAATCTCAAGGAGGGAAAAAATCATTTTCTCACAAATTAAAATTGTGTTGAAAGGAAATTCATTCACACATTCATTGTATGTTAATTTTAGCTGTGTTACTCTGTTTCAAAATTCTGCCATATACTTTTTGGTCTGCTAAATTTTCCTTTTCACTTGGAATCATCCATCCTATTTTTGAACCTTATTTCTCTGTCATCGTTATGAAATAGAATAAGTGGGAAAATAATTCTACAAACGTTTTGCATATGAGTATTTGCCGAAGCTTTTAAGATCATATATAGCTGACGAATTGTAAAAGCTCAATTCTGTTTGAGAAATATGAGGAAAAAAATAATAGGGATCGAGTATATACTAATTAACTTTCATTCTTTCAACAACAAAAATTTTTAGTTCCATCTTTTTGAAACAGGAATTTTTTTTTTATTGCTTCATTATCTCTAGTTCATATTATTTTTGATGATAAAGCTTTTTAATTGTTAATTTAATGGAGGAAAACACGGGACAAAAACATTTATATTTTTCCTTCTTTCTTTCACTCAGGTGCCCAACTCCCGGATGCGATGGTTCCGGACACATAACGGGTAACTATTCCTCTCACAGAAGTCGGTCTGGCTGCCCACGGGCCAACAAGTCCAAGAAGTTTCTACCCATGGAAAAGATAGAGACCGAGCCTCTACGGTGAGAGACGCTATTTTTGTTTCTTCGCACAGCTTAGAAATTCGTTAGAAGATTCTGACAAATTCATTTTAGGGATAAAAAAAACCCATATTTCTCCCTATTCTCTAATAAATCAAAGTTGAGATTTGGTTTAACCTGCAAAATTTACTTTCTCTGATGCATTTGCAAGTCGAATATAAAATTTTATTAAATTAAAATTAATTAAAATAAATTATTTAATTTATATCTACAGTCATATATGAAAAAGTGGAAATCTCGACTGTTATTACACGAAATCATTAAAATGGTGTCTGATAAATGAACTTTATGAAACTATGAATGTTCAAATATCGGAGACCAGAATCGCGTTACTTAACGAAGTATTTTAGTTGAAACCACATTACTTAAAGAATAAGCTCTAATTCGGAATAAATTTCAGTTGTATAATAAATTAGAATAATCTTTTCCAAATGTAATGTAGAATATTGTAAACAGCAATAAAAAAAAACAAAGAACTGAAAGTGGTTCTCAGACACAGGAAGCTAGTTTATGCCAATAAACGACGAACGAAAAAAATCCCAAAATACTGTCTCAAGACTATATAAAAAACGCATAGCGTAATACATTTTCCCCTGACACCCGTGAAAGTATTCCTGTTCAGTTATTTTATGTCTTCTCGAGAATTAAAATTTGTAATTGTCCTGAGACATGTCGTCAAAATCCCGATTGATGTAATTATTTACATTGCACTTTGAGGAATCAAAAAAATAACTCGGAGTAATTTTAAACAAGGTAAAAATGAGGAGAGCCTAACCTCCACATCACACAAACATGAGAATCTTTACCCTCGACAAATGTATCGTGCCTATCTACACGGCAAGTTTTTATTGGCATCGAACTCACGATTTGACAGAAATAAAACTGACTACTAGCTCATGATCACTCCGCTTTCGCGGCTTGGGCAAGATTTAGTGAATGAGAGTGTTTATGAACGTCTTATCTCTTAATCAACGAATGACTGTTGATAACAGACTACATCACTTAGAACCTCGGACAAGTGAGAAGGATGACACCTGAGCAAGAACCCCACTCCAATCTTCCACACCAACCAATTTGAGGACTTTGAGCTACGACAGATTAAACTTGTATCAGTCCCTCTAAATGGCAGCTCTTCAGTGACACTAGGATCATGGAATAAGTATTCGAACACTAAGGTCTACGAAAACATCACCAGTCATGAGCTCTATACATAACCACTTGGCTACTGAGAGCAATATATAAAGAGTTATGCTTTGAAATTACTGTTCCAACGAAAATGCTAGATTTGAATAAGGAACCTTTAAGTTTTGTGTGCCGTTGATTTAATTATAATATGATGTTGTCAGAAATGCAATTTGGAGAGATATGGGCACAAGAGTAGTTTACTGCTAAAAGTTCAACGATAGGCGGCCGCAGATTAGAAATATTAGAGAATTTAAAGTTTTTTCCTCATAAGAAATTTTCCACGTGAATCAAATCAGAAAAGATGGTTTTTACTGCTTTAGGTGAGAAGAGGGTTTATTTGTATATTTATTGAAAAGGTGTGTGAATATTCAACAGAACATCGGTCAAATCATGTGTGAAACAAGTCTATGAAAAATCATAAATGGCCCTGGGTGGGAGCCTTTTTCTGTTCTCGATTCTGTCTTAATAAGATCATGATCCGGATAATTTTAATATTTAAATATAATTTCCATACATGTTCTCCGAAAAACTGAGAATTTTAAACTGTATGTCAACTGGCATAAGTGATAAGACTATATTATTGTGATGACTGATGTCCATGCCTTGGTCTAATACCATAAGCAATCATTCAACTCATTTAGTCGAAATGCAGCCATCGGTCGAGCCGGTTTGGGCCTAGGATTTTGAGATTGAGACGTTCATATTTATTTGTTTCAAATTAGCGTTTGAACGAGTATTTGACAATGCATGCTGAATACTGTCTACTTTTTAAGATCTCAGGTAGGGCCTCAAAAAATCTTAAGATTTCTCTGGGCCTAGGACCTCAAAAAATCTTAAGACGTCCCTGCTTATGGGCCCCTTTTTGTGACATGGATGTGCAGTGCCACACAGGTATCAACTCCGTCACCCGATATTGTTTAAAAATTACGAAGCATATTTTATTGTGTTTGTATACTTCGAAGGAATTTTCCAAGCCCTACTTTAGAGGCGAAGATTCCCTTGATATAATAATTATACATAAACCTGAATGTGTGTATAGCAATGTAGAAGTACATATCACTTCGCGGAAATTTAATAATGAATTCATCTTGTTAAATCCAACATTCTTGTATGTACACAATATTAACCAGACTCGATTGGAATAATTCTTTAAGGGTGGAATAAATTTTATTTTTATTTTTAAATAACTTTTACTAAATACATTATTTTTAAATAAAAATAAAATAAAGCTAATTCCTTATTTTTGTAAAATATTTTTTTTTTCAAAACAAAAGCTATAAAAATTTGCTTCGGTAATTTTTAGAGATATAATATATCAAAAGAACTAAATATATTTTCAACAATACAGTTTGTCTACCAAATAGGTAACCCTTCCCCTCCCCCAAAAAAATGTTATAATTTTCCCTTAATCCCTCCAAAAATGCTTCCTTGTCTTTTAAGCACATTTTCGAAAATTACAAAATCAAAAATTCATGGGGAAAAAATAACAAAATTGTTTTTGCAACTATTTTTAGTAAGATTTTTATATGTATTTTTAAAATAATAAAATATGGCTATCTTAATGGAAAATAAATTCTTAAAAAAAAGGGGGGAAGAAAGAAAAGGGGTCCATTTGTTTGTAACCATTAAAAAGCTAGGGAAATTCATGTCAATTCACTTAGACATAATATATGTGAAATTTGTACCTTTGGAGAAAATAATAACCCCACGAGATTCAAAGTCCCTTCATTTTCGTTATACATGTGGAAAGCAGGGTTCAGTTAATGCGTTTATCGAGTGATAATCGCTTAAAATTGCAAGACATACTAAATGAAAATCCTGTGTCGTGTCGAGACAGACATACGGGAAAGGTTGAACAAACCAGATACATTGTAATATTGACCACAAAGATTGTTCTTATGTACTAAGAAAGCCATTCGTGGGCATACGTTTAAACTATAACTTGGTAACAGCTAAAAATTTACAAAAGAGAAAAATATAGGTTTTTTTTCATAGGCCTCCTTTTCCCCTTCTAAACTTCTTTCCAGTTCTCAAATGCAACTTTTCTTGAAATTTCATATCTTACAACAAATTAGTAAAACAAAATTAAATTTTTAAAATCTGTAATTTTAATTTATTTAAAAATTATTAATAATTTACGATCACATTACTTTAAATATAAATTAGGCTTCTCTTATGTTTGTCAATCATTATAAAATAATTGTTAAACTAGAAAATTTACATTTAAGAATAAAAACATGGAATCATAAGAAAAATTTGGATAATTCAAGATCAATAACAAACAATGGTTTTGATGAGTTTTAAATGAACAGTTCTAAGCACAGTTTCAGTGCGCACTCTTTTTTCAGTCAGAAATCTAACAATTGTTAAATTGAAAAGACAGTCACATGAGACCAAAATAATAATGATTGAATTTAGAAGAGAAAGCATCATGAATTCTGTAGGTTCGATTCCGAAAGTTAGCTCAAAATATTACATATTCTTACTATTGGTGATTACTAATTAATAGCGCGAGTTATTAGCGATGAAATTCGTTACTTTGAAACACAGTCAAGGGACGAGGATCACCATTGTACTGACATCTCACTTTCCCAACTCAAACACAAAATCAATAGAAAGACTGAGCAACAACAGATTTATGCATCAATCCTACTTCACGACAGTCGAAAAGAACCGGAACTCCATTTTGATTACGTTATTCTAGTGCCAATTTAAGTTCAATTCGGGCCCTGGGTGCAAAAGATCTACATGCCCTTCTTAACACTGGAGGATCAAAATTTGTAACCAGAAAATCTGGTTAGGTCCAACTTATCCGGGCCTTTCCGAGCCCCTGGGCACCACTCCCCAAGCACCCAATGAATAAACCTACAATGCGTTATTCTATCAATAAGATTACAAGTCCTTAGCATTCCGATGAATAAACTCATCAATCTTATCACTTTAAAAAGCGCGAAGAAATTTCAAGAATCGAACCTACAACCTTCAAGTTACATCGCAATTCAATCGATATTGCTTTGGTCATTTGCGACTGCGCACTCTAACAACTGTTTTCGATTTCCGATTTTTAACGTTTGCTGCTGTAAAATTGCGCTGGAAGAATTGTTCATCTAGCATAACAAATATTGTTTGTTATTCATCTTGAATTATTTGATTTTCATTTAATATATGCTCTTACGAAACATTTTTATTTTTAAATTTATATTATTTTCTGGTTGGTGTTGCACATTTAGCTATGAAAGCTTTTGATCAATCACGAAAACAAAATTTGTGGGCAGAAATGAATTGGTACGTATTTAACAAATTTTTAAAAAGCAATTGTGCACATTTCAGTTATTCAATATAAAAGGAAAAATGTTTTCAGGCGGTCAAACAAGAATGGCGCAAATAAACATTTAATGGCTTTATAGGATAGAAGTCTTATGAAGAATTGTAGGGAATTCAGAAGGAAACAAACAACTCTGCTTCTGCTGAAACTATTGTTTGATTTTGGTTTTGTTCATTTTTCGTTTTTTTCTGTTGCGCTTTTTTTATTCGAAAGTCATAGGAATAACCGTATTTATTCCAATTATTACAAATATTGTCCTATATTTACTGGTATCTTTTTTATTCAGATTTAATATTTTATTGAAAGTTTTCATTTTTTAATGAAATGTGAGTTTTTATAAATTAATATATTGCATATTATTTTTAAAATACAAATAACATAAATTCATGTTGGTTTTTAAAAAAGAAAAAAAATCAAAAGTAAAATTTTCAATGTTCGAAATTATTTTGATATGTTTCGTTTGTTATTTCTATTACTCTTATTTAAACCAACATTTTTTAGAAAACTGTGTGTTTTACAAAAAGTAGAATTCTGTACTATTTTTAGTTTATCTTTTAATAATGTAGTTTGTTTTGATTTTTAAAGAAATAGTTTGTTTTAATTTTGATAGATTATGCAACTGTATATGTGAATCTTTTTTTTTTTTTTTTTTTTTTTAGTATTAACTTTCTGGTGTTTTAGACAAACAGTAAAATTTGTGGTGGTTTTTTCCCCCATGTTATAGATATATTGAATACATACCATAAATTCTATTATTATTTGATTGTCTCCCTTCCCATCTGGATATCATTATTTTGTATGATTAGTGTAAATAATGAATACATCTTATGAAAGATTTTCTTGCTATTTTAAAACTGTGCTTAATGTTCTGTTCAATCTGCTATTTCTTAAAAAATTTAGTTCTTTCTCTTTTTTTTTTACTGAAAAATAGATATGCTTTTCTTGTATTAGGGTTCTTATTTTTCATGCTATTATTCATCCAAGACTTTTCAAGTATTCTTGTCCTAATTTTAAAATTGTAGTTTTAAATTATTAATTAAATATTTATAATGTTTCTTGTGATATTTTTACTTTTTCTAAGGAGGTTACAGCTGGGCTTAGAAATGTACATATCTTGTCAGATTTCATTCTAATTTTCTCAGAGGTCATTTTCATTTTGTGGGATTTTTTTTAATTATAGAAATGCATTTTTTTAATTAAAAATTATTACTTACTGTTGATTCTTTTTCAACTGTATTAATGGTTTTTTATTTTTTCATAAAAAAATATTAAGGAAAATACAAATATATGTAAAAAATTTTATTTAAAAAAAGGGAAATACTCACTGAAAATTGTATTTTTTTTTCTGATCCTGTTTCCTAATATTATTAAAACAAAAGGAAAAATTTACAGATTCTACAGAATGTTTGAATGATCCTTCAATTTAATAAAGTCATTATCTTTAAATTGTGAAGAGAAATTCAAATCTTACGTTTTAATACCATTCTATATTTTCCTTTTTCTGTTTTAGAAAAAAATTTTAAATATTGTTTTTTTTTAAGTCATATTTTATTAATCTAATACAAACTTTTGTTATTTTCAAGTTTTTGAATAATATTTTCTCCGTCACTTTTGTAATTTTTCAAACTCTTTTTTAGCACATGCTGAAAGTCTAATTAGTAAATAATAATATATTTAAATTTTACTATTTTTAAATAATATTTGTTATGTTAATTGGTACTTATGCATTATCACAACCTTATTGGTGACATTGGTACTTATGTATTAGCGTCACACTGCAAAAACACTGGTGCCATGTAATTCATGTGGCCACAGTAACCAAGTGGTCAAGGTATCGGATCACGGCTCATGTGCCATGAGTTAGAGCCCAGTACCACTAAAGACCCGCTGTGTAGGGGAGCGATGCACGTTAAATCTGTAAAGAGCTCAAATGCCCTCCCATTGGTGTGGTGTGGTAGTTTGGAGATGGGGTGTCAGCTCAGGCGTCATCCTCGTCACTTGACCATGGTTCAAAATTCCGAAGTCTGTCGCTAAAAGCCCTCTTGTAGCTAAACAGTGCGTTGTTAATATTCACTCACTCACTCACACCATGTGAATCATATCTTGATACCAAAACAACAAAGATTCTAATGTGTTTTATATAAAAAAAATACCAATCAGTTAGATTTTGGTGGAAAATGGTGTGATTCGTATGGAGCTAATTTTGCTGCAGTGACGCTAATACGCAAGTATTGCATTATTTTTCTTGTGTTAAATGAAATATACAATTGAATTATTTTTAAGAGACAGAATAAACTAGAAAGAGCATAATATATTAAAATATTTTTTTTATTGATATGGATGTAAGAACTTGTTAAATTGCCTAAACAGTAAGTATAAAAACATAAAGGAACAAGATTCTTCGATTTATTTTAAATTAGCAAGATAATGTTATCCTATAAAGTTTTATGGATTACACTGTTATTGTACCTTTTATAAAGATATGCTATATTAATTTTTACAAATAAAATTCTGTAGTTTTTGGAAGAAAAAAATTTTTATATTTTTTAAAAGAATGATGCTTATTTTTATATTTTTTCATTAATGATTTAAAATTTTTTCTATAATTTTCATAATGAATGAAACATAATTATATTCCTAATATTCTGTATTTTAACTTTGTTTTAAATTATATTTTTAATGCAAACACATAAAAATAGAAATATTTAACTAAATAAATTTTACAACCATTTATTTTATAAAATAAGAGGAAAAAAATTAAACTTGCTATAACATTAAAATTAAAATTTGCAATAAAAATTCATGTATTTTGCTGAAAGCAAATTCCCTTGATATGCAACAGATCTAATAAATATATATTTAGTAGTTGTATATAAAGCTATATACTCAGCTCATATAAATGAAACTGTACAAGATATGTAGCATTGTAATCCTAGATGTGCATTTTATACCAGTAGATAGATACAAGAAAATAAAAATTATTTGGGTGTAATTTCATTTAAAAAGTACCATGTTATCTACAGAATGTTTAGTATCTTAAAGCAACAAAAGCAATTTTTATTTCAAAAAGATAAGGTAAAGCTGCCTTTGAAATTGCTTGCAGTAACTAGCTGCTAATCGCTACCATTCCCTACTTAGCTGCCCGGTCCCCGGATGTGATGGTAGTGGACATATTACAAGAAAATTTCAATCACATCGAAGGTATTTTCTACTAAAAATTGGCTCATGTTGTTTCCCGTCTATCCACTTTTATATTGCATCTTACTTTCAAATTTATTCTCATATTTTGCTCGCATGCTTTGTGTATACCTTACACAATGTTCCTTACAATATTCCAAACATTTTTACACTTTTTTCCTTATTCCTTGAATGTATATGTTTGTGTTCTTCAGTTTCAAATAGTTTTGGAACAAAATAGATTAATATTTCAGTATTTTGAATTGCATTTTCTAATTGAAAGACATTTTTTTTATCAAAATGATCTGAATGTATGCATAATGTTTTAGATGTTTGAAGATTAGGGAATTGCTAATATCTTAATTAAAATAAGAAAACATGTCATTAGTATTATAAATTGTAAAAAATTTCACTAAATTTGGTTAAAGTGAAGTATAGTGGTGTTTTTGGTTTGTTGTTTTAGTGACTGCCAAAATAAGTAACCAAATTGTCAATAGTCATCCAAAACTAAGAATATGTCAAAAGTAAATACATTAAGAAACTTTAATGTTGAAAATCAAAACTATACCATCGCAAAAAAAAATTTTAAATTCACTTGCTCTTAAAAAGATTAAAATTCCTAGACTATCATAAAATTTGTTCAATTACTTTGCATCCTTTGCCATATTAATTTGTAAAAGTTAGAATGAAATAAATATTCACTCTAGGGATTTTGTTTTTTATAAGTTTAAGGGAGCGTCTTTTGTGACTAGATATAAATTTCAAAAGACATAAAATCACTGTTGATCCTTTTGAACCCTCATATTCATTGTCATTAAAATCTGGGTCATACTTAATTTCCCTTCTTCAAATCAACTACTCTTTCTCACAGACCATCGAATGTGATTTATTCATACTGTCTTGCAGCTTTCCCAAATAAATTCATCGGTCAAATTCTTTTTTACAGTCCAATACATATTTTTAAAAACTGAACATTCTTTATTGTTCAAAATCAAACTTAGCAATGCATCATTATATCTCTGGTATTTTTCCCTTTCTCTTCACATCATAAAAAAGTACAAATTACGCTTTTTAACTGTACATTTCAAAATAATGGAAGAACACTCCAACAAAAATTGGAAATCGAAATTTGGAATTGTGCTGTTTTTCAACAATGAATTCAAATTCAATTTCTAATACATTTCAACAAGATCTATATTTGTGTATGTATTTGTAAAAAATTATTTGTCTTTTTAAGAAAAACCTCTGGTAATTTAAAATATGAAAATACTTTTCACCAAGAACTTAGAAGAACCAAGAATACTTT
The DNA here is from genome assembly GCA_019973975.1 of Trichonephila clavata. Lineage (NCBI taxonomy): Eukaryota > Metazoa > Arthropoda > Arachnida > Araneae > Nephilidae > Trichonephila > Trichonephila clavata. Next base: position 286,556 of record BMAO01008425.1, on the reverse strand, counting down.
TCACCATGTGCGTGTTTCTTTGTAAAAAAATGTTTGTCTTTTTAAAAAAAACCTCTTCTAATTTAAAATATAGAACAATATTCAAGAACTCATAACTTATCAGAAGAATTTTTCATTTCAATAAATCAGGGTTACCAAAATAAGGAAAGGAATAAAACTCATTATCTCATTATAGAATCTGAGAGACATCCAAATCTGAAAGACGTCCTATCCTTCACTTTAAACCAGAATTTTTCTTCTGGAACTATATGAAAAACACACTTGAATTGTAGAATTTTTTTTATCTAAATTTTTCCTAATTGTAATAATGAAATGCAGTAAGTGTTATTTTTAGAGAAAGCTGCTAGTCGATCTTCAAAATTAAAAAATTTCCAAATCTGGCAGGGCTTACTTCATTTAGTTTTAATTCTCCTGAAAAATTTAATTACATATAATTTCATATTATTACAGTATTAAAAAAAAAGATTTATCCACACACACAAGTAAAGTTCAATCAAAAGTTTTCAACATATTTTCCCTCCCAATTTCTCATTAAAGTGCCGTGCAGTCTCTTTTAATATTAGTAAATTCTTTTATAGCTGAAATGTATTTTTAAACATTTGATTTAAAGTTGATTTAAAAAATTACAGAATCTAAATGTTATATTTTAGGCATATAATAATACATATTTTGATATTTCAGTTTTGAATTATGGAAGTTAAAATTCTATTGCTTTTGCAAAGTGTTTTCATCAAGACTCATTAAACCTCTTTCAGTTAATAATTGTCAGCAATAGATTAATTACAATTGGAATTACTTTTATAAAAAAAAGGGAATCTTTTTTAAAAATTTCATCAGTACACAAATTTTTTCTGAAAAATACAATGCTTTTTACTTACATTGTTTTTCTATTTATAATTAAAGGTGAGGTATTCATGCATTGTTAGAAAGTGCAACTATAAATTGCTTTAAAAACTTTTGATATCAAATATTTCTTTTCATCTATTCTAGTAACTTTTTTTCACATTTCAACTCAAATATGTTGTGCCTTTTAGGGAGGGCAGGGAGAGTTATTTTTTGTAAAATTCCTTTTTATGGCAGTGTTTGACTATCTCAATGTTGTGTTTGTTTCTAATGTGTCAAATTTGTTTCTACCTTTCACTTTTTTTTTCTTTTTTTTGCATGAGTCGTCACAAAATGGGAGCTAATAATCCTTTGCTTGCTTTCAATGTAGCTATATATGTCTATTAATAATCTTGGAATAACTAATGATTTTTCCCTGTAGAGATGTTTGTTGTTCTTTAGAAGATTCTTTTGTTTTTCTTTTTCAAATTTTATGTATCATTTCTTAACCAGTTTAAAGGAATTTTGAATACTGTGTTTTAGAGATTCTCTGTATAGAAGTATTTTTCTTATCTCATGTTTGTATTCAATTCAATTTTACTTCTCTGTGTTTTTAATTCAACCAGCCTGCATGTTCTCCCACTCCTCCCATTCTTTCCTATTTGGTGTTTTTGTAAATTTCATTGACCAATTGTACAATAGATTTTTAAAAAAATCTTTCTTCATTACTTAAAGATATGTTTTTAAAGAATTCTTTTTTGAATGTTTGTATCAATTTTCTTAATTTATATAAATTCCATTATAGATCCTCACACAAATTGATATATTTTTATATCTAATGTTTCACTAAATTTAAATAGAAATGATTCATTGCTTATTTTGTTTGGAGGGAATGTTGATTTTGAAAATGAATTAGAAAGTACTTTGAAAAATATCTTTTTTTTTTCCTTACATGTTGTAAAACTGATATTAGTGAAGTATTTTTTTTTTTCCTGATTAAATTTTCTGGTGGGAAAAAATTGATTGAATAGATAGGCGATGTGTTTGATTTTGATACCCATTTTGAATAGAAATTGAAGATGAAAATAAATTTTAATAATTTATGATAATGAGCTAACATAAAAATCAGTTTGTGTGTGCTACAAAGTTGTTCCAGGCATACATTTGGCAAACTGTGTATATTTTCTTACAAAAAAATTTTTTAGTAAAAATTTTTATATTTTTATTTAAGTTTAATGGTATGAGAGAACTAATTGTATTTGTTATTTTCAATTTTTGGATTGTATATTATGGAACCAATTTGTGCGTCCTCAGATCGTAATGTTTGAAATTTCTATATTCTTTTTTATTATCAGATTATCACAAAATAAATCTGTATATAAAAAATATAAACCTTTTAATTGGAATTCATGTTGCCAGTATGATATATATTTTTTTTAATGGAAAGTAATTTTTGAAATGAAAAATCCAACTAATTTTACCCTTAAAATTAACTTATCTGTATAATAAATTAAATAAATTTCAGTTTTTTAAAATTGTTATTACCTTTGAGTATTGTTATAAATTAGTTTTATACTTTAACATTCAAACTAAAGAGAGTATATTTAATATTAATAAATGTAATGGACTAAAAATTCGGTTTTTGTTTTGAAATTTTTTATTACTATTTTATTTTGCATTATTACTTTTAATTTGTGGTTGAAATATGTTCATTGAAAACTCATGACTTCTCTTAATTTAATTAAATGTGATTTTTTTTTTTATGTAATTTTTTTAAAATATATTTTTACTTTTTTTTTTATTTAGCTTCACATTAATATACATTCAATGTTTTTTTCACTCTCTTTGTTATATATTACTTTTGTCACAATGAAATCATCTTTATGTTTTAGTGCTTCAGGTTGTCCTATAGCGAATAAAGGAAAAGTGAGGTATGAAGTAATGGCATTTGATGGTAGACCAATAAAAATTGAACCTAATGCGTAAGTAATTTTTTAATTCATCTTTTTATGTTAATTTTTGTATAATATTTATATGTTTATTTTTAAATCGGTTTGAATTAATTTTTTTTCACCAGAATCTTTTTTGAAGTTAACTGGTAAAGTTATAGAATTCTTTGCAATTTTTGAATTTTATTGAATAATTAGAATTTTAAAAGACTAGATTAGTGGACATTATTAAAATTGATTAATTAATGAACTGAATATTTCTCCTATTGACATAACAGCCCTAGGTGGGCTAAAGCTGATACTATTCTTACTGGTTATAGCATGTAGAGCAGCGTTTCTCAAACTGTGGGGCGCGACCCCCTAGAGGGGCGTGATAACTCTGCAAGGGGGGCACAAACATATTGAAAAGTCGAAAACAAAAGATTATTTTAAAGAAAATTATTAATTTACTGAAAGTAAACAAACAAAATACATTCAGACATAATAAAAAATAAAATGCACATTTACACTAATATAACACACTTATAAAACTGTATCAGTAGTGCACAATGTATTTTATAATTAATTTAACAGTACTAAGTTAAGAACAAGTTTAATAATTACCAGTGGGCTTTTCATGTATAAAATTATACAAAACTTAACACTTATTTTGATAATTTGTACAGTTTATAATTAATCCTATAACTGTCGATTAAAAGTTACGCGATTCGCTTCCCAATGCCATCTTCCATGTAAGCGATGCATTGTGAAAAAGGGAAAGAAAAGGAATAAATAAGCAAACCCTATGAAGTAAAGAAATCCTTCGCAAACACTGCCAAGGTCCTTTTATTGCATTCCATAGCTTTCGGAATAATTTTATGGATAGCAGTGTATGGAAAGGTAGTACTTCCGAAAGACGTATATATACATCCAGGCACAATTAAAGTTTTGGTTGAGCAATACATTTATGTATGGCAATTAGGTTAAAGTCGTATTGTAGCTTTAGCGTCAAAGTATAGTATTATTGAATTCAATACATTGTTATTGCAGGGGGGCTGCGATGAAAATTATGCTTGAATACTGGGTCGCAAACATTGAAAGTTTGAGAAGCACTGATGTAGAGTATGATTTCCAATGATAAGTTTATATTAGTCTTCTTTTCTAATCTTCACATTAAAATCGCCTGATACAAGTTTAATGTCATTCCAAAGGCATTGTTTGTAAAGGTTGTCTAAATCACTATAAACAAGTAATACAAAAAAAAAATTTAAGTCAATTCCTACTTTGAATGGATGAATAGAAAGTATTTTATTTTCGATTCAAAATTTGAACAAGATATGTATAGATATAAATATAGGGAGAGAGAGGGAATAGTATAGGAATTGAAAAAAGAGCAAGATTTTTCCGTATTGTTTTGTAACAATGTACACCCATTTTAGCTAGTTTGGCTAAAAAACGGTTTTCGACGACAACTTTTGTCATTGTTTTAACAGTTACATTTTACAACAATGGAGACAAATCCAAGTTGGTGACAAAAACCGGTTGACCGGTTTAATTAATGAATTAATATTTGAAAAACTGATTTAACATCAAGTGTCATCCACTATAAGTTTTAAAAAATTTATTTCAACTCGATTGGATGAATAGAAAATATTTTATTAATGATTAAAAATTTGAACAAGATATATAAATATATATGTATATAGGGAGGGAGTGAGCTAATAGTAGAAATTGAAAAATTTCCCTTCCTTGATCTTCTTTCTCCTCGGTGCATGAGCGCAAATCACACAAGAGTTAAAAAAATTTGTCCCGTATTATGATTTTGTATAATCTGGGTAATTTTCCTTTAAAATCCAAATTAAGATGTTTAATTTGTCTGTTAACAACAAATCTTGTGCCTAAGGTATGCTTTTTAGGATCACTATAAAATACAGAATATTTTTTTTCTCCAAAACTCCCTCACCAGTCCAGCATATATCTTGAATAGCAATAATATTGATTTTATTTATTTCAGTTGTTTAATTAGAACTTGGAGGGCCTTACTTCTATAAAGCGATAAAACATTCCATTAGCCAAATCTCAAGTCCTTAACACGTTTCCTAAGTCGTCTCTGAGAGATCAGTCCTATTTCTAGTTAGGTGGATTTTGAGATGGGAGAATTTTACAAAGTGAAATGATCAGCCCATCCTAAAGGACCAGGGTGTTCCTCTTCATCTGGTGTCTTCCCTCTGAGCTGTCTGGCTTGAGTGACCCTGCCAGTAACTAAGCTACTACTGGCATAGCTCTCAGGATCGACCAGGCATGCAAGTCTCAGAGCCCCAACAAAATGGGAACACCATCACTGAGTCTGAATATTTATATTGAATCTTAAATATTCAAACAGATTAATCCATCTGTTTCTAAAATGTACTGACCAAAAAAATTTTGCTAATAGTATATATATTATTTTAATTATTAATTTAAAAATAAAATGCATTATAAGGAATCACAATGTCAAACAATCATACTATTTTTTACATAACTAAATGTATGGGTAAACTGTATAAATGAGTATTATTCATCCATTCACAAAAAGATGAATGGATGTTATTCAAGTCTTACTGGAGAAATTCTGCTGCATGTAAGTTTTTTTTAATAACAGAATACTGGTTGGCCTTCCACTTACCAGTCTTTGCAAATTCATTCATTGTATTATGAGTATTTAGTTATTTTTATAAAGCTAATTCCACAGTAATGTATCCTTTATTGAGGTATGTTTTTATTATAATGTTGAGAAAATTTGCTTACAATCATGATAATTTTATTTAGGGATTGGTATTTTTATTTGATTATGCCTTTTAAGAAAGATTTAACTGTATATTCAAAACTTTTAAGAATAATCATTATTTCATTTCAACATTTTTGTATGAATGCAAATATTTTATTATTTCATTGAGTTTCATACCTTCATTTTACCTTATCCAGTTTTTCATTTGTTTTTTGATATTGCTTTTCATATATTTAGAACATAAATGATGAGCTTAAGTTCATTTTAAAAGAAAGTAGACATATTTTGAGAGAGCAACAAATATTAAGAGATACCTTGCTTTTAAAAAAAGTTAAGTAAAAAGGGTATGGTTACATCTCCCAGTATATTGAAAACTTAATATTTTTTTTGTGTTGCCATTTAATTATTAAGATTTTTTTTTTCTTTTAGCTCATCATCCTCTAATGATGGAAGCCCTGTAAACAGTGGAAATTATGTTAGCTTTCCTGTAGGAACAAAAGCTGCAAAAATCTTCCAACCTGTTAAAAGGCAGAGGCTATCTACAGAAGAATCAGAAAAAAATGGTATAAATCATATAAAATATAATAGATTTTCATTTTATATTGAAATGTTTATGAACACTAATATTTCTCTCCCTTTAATACTATTGTTTAATTTAAGGATATACTATTAAAATTATCCAATTGTTAAAAAATTTTATAGTGTTACTGAATTTTTTTTGTAGGAGATGTAGAAAACGATGAGGAGATTCGTGTTTTGGAAGATGAAATCCTAGAATTGCAGGAGTATAATGCTAAAGTTGAATCTGAAATGATCAAACTTAGAACTGACATTTCACAAATGGAGCAGCACATTCGTATAACAGAGAGAGTAAGATATCTATTAATTAATTTAAGAAATAAAAGTCTTAAAAAATGTCATTTGTGTAATATTTTGTTATGGTTATACTTCTTGTCTTCTCCCTTGCCCTTCCCATTTTAAATATTGATAAATTTATGAACAAAAATAAATATTAATTTCATGGTTAAAATTCTATATTGTATTTCTGATATTATATGGAATAAAACAGTACTTTTTATTAAAGTACTTTATCTTTTGCTTATGATAATTAATGTTTCTTAAAAAATATTTCATGCAACCCTTTTATTGTAAATTATTTGTCATTTATTTTTTCTGTTTACTATATACTAATAAAAATCGTTGAAGTAAGTAATGTGAGATTATTACTATAATTATGAAAATGTAAAGAAATAAATTGTCATAATGAAATCTTAGCAGCATTTCTTTTTGTTATTCGGTAAAAAAAAAAAATATTTTGTTTTAAAGATGAACTGCATAAAATTATCCAAAATAACAGCTTATTTCATAGTTCTTGAATTCTGTGAGATATTTTTAAAATTTTATTTTGAAAATTGAATTTTCTTTAAAACATTTCAGGATAACCAATCTCTTGTTCAGAAAAATCACAGCTTGTCAGAGTATTATGAAACATTGCGGAATAACTTTATATCTTTGCTGGATCATGTGAAACTTCCAAATTTTGATGAGAGACCTTCTCGAGAAAACTTTGATGCATACTTAAAACGAATACAGACCCTTTGTACAGATAATTGTGCAGAAGAAAACAAAGCTGTTTTGTCAGCAATAAAACAAGCTCTTCAAGATTTCAACTTTCCAGTGTAAGTATAAATTCTTATTGTTTGTCTAAAATCTGTTTAATACATTATAATTTTATTTTATTTTTGGCATTAATTTTATTTCTGTTATGATGAGATATTTTTTTTCTTATTATAATTTTACATTTAAATAGCAATAATTTGAATCCATTAGATACAAGTAAGATGTCATTATAATTATTGAACTTTTCTTTTGTTGGATGTTCTTTTATTTATTTTGTATCTGTGTACTTTTCATTCTTTTTAAGTGATATGTTCTTATTTGAATTTTATGTGTTTATTAAAGAGAATAATGTTATGAAGAAAGTTAAATAAAATACAATAAGATTGAAAAAGTTATTGATTACTTCAATTAAAAAAGGATTAAATTAATTGTTTGAGGTAATTAAGTGTAAGAATTAATCAAAAATGGAAAAAATCAAATAAACTGGAATATAATATAAATGAGCAAAAGGGTGTAGTCCCATGTAGTTATTTTTGAAATTTTGATGTAGTAATTTATTTATTAAGATATGATTTCTAATTAAAAATCTTTAATATTTCATTCAATACATATGATGTATATTTGAACCACAATATAAAGCTGTACTTAATTTTGTAAACCAAGTCAAATATTTTAATGGTTTGTATATTTGTAGGATTAATTGATATGAAGTACATTAATATAATTTTCCTGTATGGATCATAATTAATATGATAAAAATTAATTTATTTACTATCATTCTTTCATTAATTCAAAGACATAGATTGCCAGGTAGATCTTTGCTGCCAACAACATTGCCATAAAATCTTGTCAATAAACGAAACAACCATACACTACAACAGAGCCAGCTCTCAGAAAATTTACTAGGTCTGCAATGGTAAAACACCCATCTGCAGCCCCATTAGGAATTTTTCTAAAATTCTTTCATTAATTAATTTTCTTCCAAAATATTATTCCTTCTCAGCTATATTATATTTTAAAAACATTTCTTTCAGCACATTTTCAGTTAAAATTGGTCAACTTGAATTTAAAAAAAAAAAAAAAAAATTTATAACTACAAGTTTTACTCTTTTTAATTTTATCTTGCTTCAAATCTAAAAGATTGTAATTATATGAAGAAAACAATTTTCAAAACATTTATTTTTTTTGTTATGCAATTTTTTCCCTCCTTCTATAATTTTAAATAACTTGTTTTGGATTCCATGTGATAGGCTTTTTCATGCTTCATTTCATAGCATTTTCTTAATTTGTCAATGTAGATGCATGCTGAGCAAAACTTTCAATTATTAAAAACTGAGGATGATGGAAAAATACACTTGTGCCAAATTGTACATGTAGGTAGGGAAAAATACATGTGTAGTTTCTTGAAAAATCTTAACATGTTCCCAGTAGTTAAATGGTCATGTCTGGAATTCAGGACCTGCATTGTTTCTGTTGAATCCTGTTGTCATTAAAGATCCACAGTGTAGTGGGGTTAATGCATGCTAAACATGTTGTGGCTCTGTGTCTGTGCATTCATGTAATATGAAAATTTAGAGAATAAATTAAGCAAAAATCCTTATCTCTTGACCGAGGTTCAAAATTGTGATGTTTGTTGCCAGTATCCCTAATATAACTTCAGAGTGCAGTAATAACTGTCCATCAAAGAATCCCAATACGAGTATATATAGTTAACTAGTATATTACATTTTTTATACCTTTATTCATTTCAGTTATTATATCATTATTACATTTTTTTTCAGAAATACTACTAATGGATGGTTGAGATCTTGAAGAAAAGTTCCAAAGCAAATGAATTATGTGATATATTTATTAATTGCTACAATTTAGCCTCCTTTGTGATCTGCATTTTAGTCAAAACTAAATGTGATGACCCTGTAGTGTACAAAATGTGTTGTTCTGCAAGTCCATTGTGTTGTTTACAGTGAGGAATTTTTAACTTCTCATGCATCTAATTAAGACAGTTATTCAGTCTTTTAGTATATATTTATTAAAGCAACTAGTTATTTTTGTTCCTAAACTATAAACAAATAGTACCTGATCTATGTAGAAATATTTTGCTGTTATATTCTTGTTCTTATATATTTTTTAGACTTCTGTTTTTAATTGAAACTATTTCAGTCATTTTATTGCATACTTGTTTTGCAAAGTACCAAAAAAAATTGATATGATGAAGTTTTTAGTAAATTTCTGTAACAGAAATTTTGTATCAATTAATGTATTTGAAAGCAGTGATGTTTTGATTGCATTCATTATTTTGCTGAAATCAATATTTATCAAAGTTTTGTGTATGCCTGAGATTTCAACAAAATGCTTAGTAAAAATTATTATATTTTAAATTTATGTAACCAGATGCCAGTTGTAATGTTTTGCTATATATTGTGTGTATGATCATATATTACAATAAAAAATTTTTAATAAAATATGGAATATTTTTGTAATTTAAAGGAAACTAATTATATAAAAATTATTTGTGCTGTAAATAAGTTTTTTATTTTGGTTAGTGAAAAATAGAAAAATAATTTACATATTTTTTTTATTAATTTACATATATATTAATTTACATTCATATGTATCAGTATATCTTTTAGAATCAATTTATTGCCAGAAATTTGATTTTTTTTTCATTGAAGAAATGTTTTACTTGCTGTGATTTAATTTATCAATCATATTTCATTCCAAATAGCAAAGAAAAATGTTTTTAAGAAATTTAACTTATGTATGTTTTGTGCTCCCATTATTACTAAAGAGTTTTAAGAGAATTTTGATTTTATCTATTTGATTATAGATTAATCTTTTTTTTAAACTGATTATTGTTTTAATTTTGCATTATCGTTTTTAATTTTTGAACAACTTCAAGTGTTACTTTTCAACACCAATACTGTATAATTAAATCCCACTTCTCATTGTAATCAACAAATGTATTCCTCTTTTGAAACAACCTATATTATTTTTTGTTTGTCAAATATTTCAATAAGTAAAAGCAGATTATTTTACAAAATTGAGACAAAATTTTCTTTTCATACATGTTTTTATTTTGTCAAAATTATTTGACTATAGAAAATATTAAAGTAGTGGAAAAGATTAATTTTGAAATTTTTACTATGCAAAGTGTGAATCAGTCAGATATATGCTATTTTAAACATTAACAGTACTTTCAATTTATTTATTTTTTTGTACTAAATGATGATACATTAATTTATGAAAAATTCCAAAATTGTGAAGAACAATATTAATTGGGAAAACAATACTTAGACTTTAAACTGTGTTTTTCCATTTAATTATATATTATCTAACAGATTTAACAATTAATGATTTCCTCCATATTAAAAATTCAGCACTTTTTTAAAGATATGCCTTTTTAAAAAAATGAACAATGAAATTTATAACAGAATGATTAATTTATCGAAAAGTATACATATAATTGCAATAAAATTACAATATATTATTGTTTTTCATTTGAGAGTAATAAAGGAGAATTTATGGTACATATTCATTTTATATCAAAATAATTCTGTTTAAAAAGGCTTATATAATTAATGTTATTACAGAAACTTTGTCTAGATAATCCAATCATTAATATTTTTTTATTATGTATACCACATAATGTATGAATATATGTAAAATTATATTTATTTTGTAACTGAAAAAATCAGCAATAGTTATTAAATTTGTTTAATATCAAAAATCGTATAATTCTGATTTAAATCTTCATTATATTGCAAAACTGAAAGTATTACTCAATTTATTACTTTTTTTCTGCTATTGTCTATTGAAATAGTTTTAGAGAATTATTGATGGAAAGCACAATTGTTTATGCAAAATCAACACACAGACATTTGTAAGTTTTCTATATATATTATGATTAATATTAAATTGTTGTTCATTATTTTTAAAAATTTAAAGTCTTCAGAAATTAAGTCATCAAAAACATTTGTTTCATCTAAAAACAAATTTAGTTTCTTAAAATTGAAATTACTTTTTGTTTTAACTGTTTTCATGTTGGATTTAAAGTATACTGCATTATTTTATGTATGGTATTAATTTAGAAAACATAAGATTACTATTTGTGGTAGAGTTGTTTGTATAGAGTAATTTGATTCAAAACCAAACAGTAATTTACACTTTGCAGAAGGAATTCTTGTAACAGCTAAGGAAAAGTTGTACAGTTCGCTCAGCAGTGCCACCATTTTTCACTCAGGCATGCATAATTATGCTGTGTATTGGGGGGGGGGGGAGTATAAGTAAATCTTTTCAACACTGTAATGCTTTCCAAAGTCTTCAGAATAGCTGTACAGATAGCAGGGCAATGCAGATATTCATAATTTAGAAGGGCATATTTAGGCATTCCCAGTACAGTTAAAGCACCGACTAAGCAAGGTATATGTATTGCCATCGCATTGAAAGGGTAAAGTTTAAATTAAAGAGGTAATTAGAAGAATAGTTTTGTTTTATATTTTTAAAATAAAATAGGAGCACAAGTTTTAAATGTGAAAAAAATTGATGATGGTTATTAGGTTTATGTTGTCAAACTTTTTTTAAAAAATTTTCTTATTAAAACTTTTTTTTTTTTTTTTTTTTGCAGTTTACATGTTATATGTTAAATTATTATATTAAATTTTTATTTTTAACATTGTTGATATTCTTCCAAATAGCATTGGATGGTAATTATCTAAGTAAGCTAGAATCATAAATTTTTTCTCTGAATTTTTTGGGAAAAAAACATAGTTTTACATGAAATTATTAACTTTAATAAATAGTTAATAATACCCTCCCAGTCCTTTAAGATGTAAGATTTCTTTCGGCAGAATTTTTTTTTGTTAGTGAGATTGCCATAATTTTAATAATATGAGTAATTTCTTTATACATGTTTCAAATATGCTGAAAATAAGATTCTTTTAATTAAAAATCTGTTTTTTTACACAGTAATTAGATTTTAGTGACAATTTTTAAAAGGTTAATTCAAGTATTAATTCTGTGTAAAATTCAAACAAATGAGTGACACCAAAATGTTTGTGGGATTATATCAATGCTTTTACAGGAAAAACATTTACGATAACCAAAGGCTGCTTTCAAAGGACTTACTGCATTTGTTGTTCATCAAAACATGCAAATGTTCATTTCCTTTTCTTTTCTTTTTTTCATTGTAAATAGTAGCACTGCATGGCAAATACTTTTTAAACCCCATGATATAGTGAATGAATATAGAATAAACAGGCTTTTATTATGTATATTTCATTTTAAATCTTGCTGTATTTATTGGAGCACTGTGTAAATAATTGTATTTTTCATTGATAATTCATTATGATTTTTTATGTATTTGTTCATTTGTATTTTCAAATAAAAATTCATAATTGATAAATAAAGTAAGATCCTTTTTTCATTGTTCTAAATTTCAAATACTTGTTTTCTATTTGAAGTGTCTTTAAAGTTATTAAATTTTTTAATTATGTTTATACTTGTTATAAATTATTTGAAACATAATTTACAGTTACTTAATTGAGCTTAAAGTTTGATTTTCATTAAATGAATTTCATAACACATTTAGAGTTCTATAATCATATATTATGAGACTGTTTCCTTTATTAAAATTATTGTTTATTTCTCAAATGAATTAAAAATACTCATGTCTTTACATATAAATACTCCATCACCAATGTATAGTAGAAAGATTTTTTATTTTGCAATGTTTCCATAAAATTTTCTATTCACTTTCTATATGTAAATGTCCATATCCTGTTCTATTAATAGTCTGGATCTATCATCAATTTTAAAAACGATTTATAAAAGTTGTTGGGATAATTCTAAAGTTTGTTTCATTTAGAAAATTCTCAATCCATTTAAGTGGTAGCTATACTTTTAACTGTCAGAGAAATATTAAAATTATTTGGTGGAAATCCTAGGCTTGAAAAAAAGCCATATATATAAATGTATATCAATATAACTATATTTCTCTCCTGAACTTAAAAATGATGTGTAAATATTTTCTTCCTACATTTTTATATAAAAAGAAATAATGCTCTTGCTGAGTTAGTTCCAGTATTGAACATTGAATCCTTTTACTATACATTATATGCTTTATAAACTACATTTTAATGTTTCTAAACTTTGTCCCAATTATGTGGTCTGTACATATATATATTTGTAAAAATACTTTCTTATAAAACTTAGTACAATCAATGCTTAAGTTTTTTTTAAAGAAATTATCTGTATATAATTGTTTGCCAAAAAATGACTAAATCTTAAATTATTTTATGTTTTATATTTCCTTGTCAATGTACTGTCAACAATTCTATGTAAATAGTTCATTTTTTTATATAAAATTTTTTTTTATTTGTATATGTGTGCAATGATGCTTAATCATATGTGTTCTTCAAAATGTGTCTTATTGTAATTAAATGTTGTTGTTCAATTATGGCTTTGATCAATAAAAAATATATATAATTTGAATGTTGGATTTGTTGCCTGATTAATCTTGATCTGTCATTGATTAGTCTTTAATGATTAAAAAAAAAATTTTATCCTATGGTCGTCTTCAACATCTCTGCCATTAGTCGACGAGCAGCCCAATAAAATGATGACGAAGCATAAAAAAAATTACAATCCGTCTCCTATAGTTGTCTACAAAAAACTTTAAAACAATAGGACAGTGTCTGAGGTGGTCACCATCCATTTCCCCCTGGTTGCACAGAGAGTGCCAAGCAGAATCCTTTACACCAATGCGATGTAAATGCCTTTGCAAGTAGTCATGTCCAGTATGTAAACGAAGGCACACAACTCCAACAGATTGAGGCAGGGAACTGGGAACTCTACCACTTTTGTTTTAAGCAAGGTATTCCACCTTTTACCCGCAGCTGCTTCACCATACAGGGAGACTCTATTAATTTGCAGTTTACTGTAAATGATCAAACTACTAGATTAAAAAACTATTAGACATTATTTCCTAAGATTGCAATTTAAGAAATCTATTCATACAATTCCCAGAGAATTTAATATTTCCGTTGATTGATAGTATTTCATAAACATACACTCGTTACCAAAATGTGTATTTTTAAAATGTATCTTGTATGAGTTCTCTCATGATACCTTTTATCGAAAAAAATGTAATGAACAAATTCACAAAGACTAAAACCAAAAAAGAACAACTACTATGGCACAAGAATTGTCGAAAATATTGTTTAAAAAAATTAACATTTTATATCAATTTGTTAGTATTTTTTTAAGATATTTTGGAAGATGATATTCAGGATATTAAACAATGTTGACAAGTTATTTTCTATCATAATAAATAAGAAAATAATCTCTATCGCACGTGTATTTCTCCCAATATATAATAGAATATTTCAAAAATATTATCTATCGAATTCATTATCGAAATATGTCTAAATAATAAATATTGTTAAAAACATATATTAAATATTGATAAATTTTGGTATATAGTCATATAAATCATTTTCTATTAAACAATACATAAAATAACTTACAAAGAAAAGGAAAATAATTTTAATGATTTTTTTAAGTGTTATTTTTTTTTAATGTTACAGAATTTTTATCGAACAGTATTTTGAGGATCTTTTAACATACATAAATATACTTTAAGCTTTAATTGTACGATTCTTTTAATTATTTAAACAGAAAATATAACTAACACAAGGCTCTGTTGCAAAAAAACTACATCTTTTTCTACTGACGAAAATCAAGCGTTCATTCAAGAATTTCTTTATTTTATTTATTTACAATAGAATAGACACATTTGAATTTAAGGCATGAAAATTTTTAAGAAATGAAAGCTATAATGCAGTTGAGTGAAATATTATGAGGATTTACTTTCCTTTATTACTTTTGTTAAGTAATAATTTTTACTGTATAAATATATATATAAGCATATATATATATAAATAATATATTATAATAATATATATATAATATATATATATAATATAATAATTTAAAATATTTGTGAGGTTTTTTTAAACATATATATATATATATATATACATATGCATATATATATATATATACTTATCGGTCCTAAGTCCGAGGTTGCACTTGGATATTTTATAAATTTTATCTTATACAATTTTAATTTCGCTTGAAAATGTTGATCTTCATTATTTTTATTCGCCATTGAAATTTTGAAATGTGATGTCGTACTCTAGGTTTAATGTGATTTCGAGTATTTGCTTGATTGTATTTGTGTGTGTGAGGTATTTTAAATATATTTAAATACATATATATTTAAAAATATACACAAAATAGTTATTAATCTAAGAGAACTATAGTCATAAGTATATATATATATACATATATATATATATTATTGATTTAAATGGGGAAACCAGATTATATATATATATAAGGTTTTAATAAATATTGCTCAATAATTATAAATTTTTTTGTTTTTGTTTTTTTTTTTAATTTTTATTAAATGTTTTTAAAAATGTAGAGTGGGATTAAAGGATAACATATAAGGGTCCTGAATACGGAAGTAATTGTTGGTTAATTGGGTAGGAAAAGGCGTATGTGTCTTTATTAAGCGATCAAATTAATTGAGCTGAGCGATATTTCGTGATTTATTTAAAATGTGTTTGAATACTGAACACACTTTCTCTAAACTTTTATCATTACCAGTTTTTCTACTCGTGTGAACTTGTCACACTTTCTTTCTATGCTGCTAATTATTATAACTTGAAGAGGGCGCTACGATCGTTGCCATACACTTAGTAGAGTGCGGAATGTTGGAAGAATTTTCTTGTCGTCGACATCGCCATACTGAATTTGTTACACGTGCTTACGTTAAAAGTGTAATTTAGAATTGTGGAAAGAAGCTCTTGTCGAAGGTGAGTACTTCCAACTGTATCTTTAATCGAAATAACTTTTTTATATTTTTTATTTACTTACTCGGTTTGATTAAGCGGCATTTGTGTGATTAAGCGTCATTGGTTGGATAACACGGGGCTCCTCGCTTTTCGTTGGTCAGGAATATCCAATCGTATTGGCGTCCATTGCTGGGATCTGCTCCGTGTCGTCATTGCACCGCACATTCCTTTCTGAAAGATTATTGGATTGTTTTGAAGTATTGTGATTGTTAAAGTAATTTGTATTAGTTCTTGTTTTCGAATTTGTAAAGCTTTGGTTATTTGTTTCCACTTCTTGAATCCTGTTTCAAATTATGATTGTTTCTTAAAAGAAAGACACGCGCCTTCTATCAAATCGACACCATTACTCAATGTTTTGGACATGTGTTGATAGCTACTACCATGTGACCGACGAATTTTATCTCCAGTGATCTGTGTTAAAAGATTTTGAGTTAAGCTATTTGATTTTTTATCGGATTCATACTCAATTTCGATGATTTCCGGAGTGACACAATTTTCAATGGATGCTCGTGTCTCTCTCAGGTCTCTGAACCCTTACATTTCTTGCTTCATTTGCAAAGGGTACTTGATTGACGCAACTGCAATAACTGAATGCCTGCACACATTTTGTAAAAGTTGTATTGTGAAACATCTGGATACAAAGCTGGGCAATACTTGCCCGAAATGCGATGTTGTTATTCATCGAAGCAATCCATTACTTGGTATAAGACTAGATCGCAAAATGCAAGACATTGTCTTCAAGCTGGTACCCGAATTGCAACAAAATGAAGCCAATCGAGAAAAGGTTTTCTGTAAATTAAGAGGAATTCCGTATGATAAAAATCAAGGTTCAACTGAAAAAGATAAACATATGGATGATAACAAGTACGAAGGCAAAACAGTCTCGGCGATTAGTGAAGATCGTGTCAGTATACAGCTGGAGACTAATACTAAAGATATGGAACCTTTGACCAAAAAATATATATGTTGCTCGTCGCGCACAACTGTTAATCATATTAAGAAACTGATTGCAAAGAAATTGTACCATGACCTTGAAAAATATTGTTCTGTTGATATTTTATGCAATGATGAAATATTGGGGAAAGATCATACATTGAAATTCATCTATGTTACAAGGTGGAGGTGCAAGGAACCACCTCTCATGCTCTATTATCAACCACGTGTGGATGTACTAAATTTTAGCCAAAATGTGTAAAAAAAAAGGGGGGGTTGGCTATCAAAATTATATGCTACTAGCAAATGTAAGGCAGCAACCAAATTCCAAAGTATTTTTCTCTGTAAGTCCGATAAATTGATTTCCTCAAAAATTGTTGTGTATTGAAAGTCTAAACACCTGGTATGAGCTTACTGTTGAGTCTTAATAATTACCATGTTTTATACTAAGCGAAAAATTATCAATCAAAATAACATCCTTCATAACTTTGAAGTGGGGTTTTATTGATCTTAAAAGTAATTCAATTCCAATTAGTATTAACCTATAGCAATTCAATTTAAATAAAATAAAAAGGTTTTAATAGATTTGAGGGATAAATAAATTAAAAGTGCTGTATATTCCCAACAAAATTTTGTATATGAAAAAAAAAACACTTTATGGACTTAGAATTGTAAAGCTGAATTTTTAAAAACGTAACTAATAGTCATTGATATCCAGATAAAGTATTCTTTGGTATAACAGCTCTTCTGTGACTTTTTTCTCATTTTCTTTCATCAAATCTATGTTAGAATTTAATCTTGTGAAATAAATTTGTTGGATAAAAAGTTATCTTCAAAAACTAATGGATACATTAGTTAATTTACATTTAGTGTAACCCTTATGTGTTGAAAATCTTGTTGTATTCTGGTGAATTTTTTGCTTTGCTTTTGTTAATTGTTACTATGCATTGTTTAAGTTTTCATATTTTCTAAGATGTGTTAAAAAAAAGTAAAAAATGCTTTTTGTTTATTTTTAATTCTCTTTTCTGATTTTCTTTATTTTTGGCGTTTTTTAAAATTAATCCTTTATCAC
Source organism: Trichonephila clavata (assembly GCA_019973975.1). Classification (NCBI taxonomy): domain Eukaryota; kingdom Metazoa; phylum Arthropoda; class Arachnida; order Araneae; family Nephilidae; genus Trichonephila; species Trichonephila clavata. The sequence continues at coordinate 268,496 of BMAO01008425.1, read as the reverse complement.
AATGAATCTAAACTTGCATAGTTTGCAAAATGCAAGTTTTATGTATGTTTATATTTATAATTTCTTACCTGAAAGCTGTGTTTATTTTAAGAGTGCTTAGTATTTTACCTTTAAAATAAGTTGTGCTCTTTTGAAAGATTAGGTTTAAGCTTTAAGTCCTTTTTAAATATGTATGTTTTGTTGTTGATGAATATTTATTATTTTTAGTTATATTTTTAAACTGGACAATTAAAAAGGAAGAGATTAGTTTAATATATATGTTTGTATGTTAATCACAAATTATGTATTATGTTACTGTCTTAAACTTATGCTTCTTAGAGGAAATGTTTAACTGAAATTGTGAAATTAGTGTTAGATTTCATATCTGAAATAATTTATTGTGCAACTTAAATGTGATATTCTAACATAATCATCTTAAAATAAGAATTTCTATCATATTATTCCGATCCACAGTAAGAAATTTATCCAAAGAGTTTGAATTGTTAATGTTTTGTCATCAGTTTTTAAAATTATTCAATTAAATATTGGTAGAGCTACAATTTAATCACTTTTTGGTTTGGGGAAGTTTTTGCAACAAAAATTTTTACGTGAATATTATTTTGTACATACTTAATTATTAGAAGTAAGAGGATAGAGCTACAATATAAAGACTTATTGGTTTTGTGAAATTTTGGATAATTGGCATAAAATTCAAACTTTTGTATAAGAAATGCAAATCACCAAAAAATTTAAGCATTTTTTACTTTATCTAGCTGCTGTGATGATACCAATATGGATAAGTAAAGGAAAATGTCAGCTTATTCTTTGCTCTCTCTCTGAGCTATAACAATTTATGTAAAAAGGCTTCATAAGAATAAAAAAAATGGTTTATATTTTGGAGCAAAATTTACATTTCTAAAAGTTGAGGAAATTAATTTCCAATAGCTAAAAGATATACTTAATTTTATTTATTAAATTGATGTAATTTGTACAAGTTATATTCAAACTAAAGTAAAAATATATTTCAAAGAAATAGTTACTTATATTTTTTATTCCTTATCCTATAAATGCTGTATTGAAAAATAAATATCTAGCATGAAAATGTGGAAAGGAATAAAATATCAATAAAAGTAATTTAAATGGAGAAGAAAAAAATTTTAATCTGTAAAACTAAAAAATTTGAAGAATGAAGTTTGACTGACTCATTGACCGATTAGAAAATTCAAATATTTATCAGAGTACAATACTCATTTTGGCAAATGATAGAATATTTATTGGGTTCCAATTGTGAATGACAACCCTTAAGATTAAGCCCTAACAAATTACCAAAATATTGCTTTCATTTTGCAATTTTCACAAATCCACTTTGAAGTGCAAATATTCTAATTAAGGTACTTGCATATTATACTATGGACCAATTCATCTGATGAAAAGACATTGCCAAATGCTGAGGTATACAGCCAAAACTGGTAAACAGCAAAATTTCCTGTCGATGTGCAAACACAATTTTGTTCTTGCATGTAAGATTTGGCAAATTTTTTTGACTAGGCAAAATTAGTCGACGCTATAATAAGTAACCTAATTAATTAATGGGCTATTCCCAAGTATGATGTAATGCTTGTTTATTTAAGGTTTAAAAAATTGAATAGTTAACTGTTTTTGCAATATTTTTGGATTTAAACTGAAAATATGAATTTGTAGATTTTTAACATGCATTTTAACCCTTTTAATTTAGGTGACATGAAATTATAAACATAAAAGAGAAACTTATCCTTTTAGAGGGAATCTAATCACGAGCTAATTGTCAAAAATTACAAAATACTTTGAGCAATGAGCAACTTGTCGAATAGAAATTTAAATTATGGAAAATTTTAATCTTTATTATTATTTTTTAACTGGAAAACGGGATATATTTAATGTTAATTTACTATTTTTGTGGCACCAAGACATTTTGCCAATAGGCATTTTAGTGCCAAATATGACTTTAGTTATGTAGTACTTTTTGAAATACAGGGTATCTTTTTCTGAATGATTGCTAGAACTCTTAAATTTTTCTTTTAGTAAGAATTTGCCCTTGCTCATTCAAGCAAAATCAATTTGTCATAGTTGATGTTTGTGAAAATATTTCATGTCTATCCTCTTCAAAACTGTAAGAGGTAGAGCTAAATTTAAGTGTATTTAAACTTGAATCTCTTCAGTTTAAAGAATCTCGTTCTAGAAATGTGACATACAGTGAAACTTAGTAAAAAAATGCATCTAATTAAGTGTTGACTATATTACCAGTAGTTTATGTATTTTATCCAAACTTTTGGCTGGTACAGGAATATTGCTATGGTTTTGAAGAAGCTATTTTGAGTTTTTTGTTCATTTTTCTTTGTATATCTGTGACAAAAATTAAACTAATATTTTGTCTTTCAAATTTCTAGCACCATTCAAAATTAAAATTTTGTGATGATGCAATTTTAATATTGCTGCAATTGTGTATGTTTACAATGTGCAAATGATATATTAAATCATTCATGTTTTCTGTGAAGTTTGCTATATTTGTTACTATTAAAATACAATGCTTTGGAATCCAAATGAAAAGTTTGAATAAGTTTTAATCCAAAAGATGCTGTAACATCTTAACATCCAGTTTGCCAAAATGGGTGCAAAAATTTGCCATAGTATTTTTGCCTAAAAATGTTACACAATTGGTGTTCAAAAGATATAGAGGAGATTTTAAACTATAGGTTATTAGCAGTAGGCTAATTGAATAAAAAATTCATAGGATAATATGGAGGAATATAAATCTCTGCTGTCATATGTACATTTTGCTTTCTGTACTCTAAAGTCTGTCTGATAATTTTATGATTTTGTACTTTGGAGTAATAAATTAAATTATTCTTAGAGTCTGAAAAAATTATAATAACCAGGCCATTTTTTTACATTCTAATATTTTGCTATGAAATATTTAATATTTTTTGTATGGGCTATTAACACTTAAAAAATTCTAGTTCAAGGGATCCAGGAACAAATTAATCCAATTCTTATTTTATACCTATCTTCATTTATGTAAAAAAAAAATCTGAAACAAATTTAAAATTCCGTTTTCAGGCTGAACAATTTCCTAAATTTCATATATATTAATACTGTTTGAATGTATACATATGTTTTTTACCATGCATTGCATCTTTTAAAAAATTAATTCCTTAAATATAATTTGTTTTTGTTTAACATATTTTAATGTTTAATGGGTGTTGTGGAAAAAACCTATTTCATTATAGGAAATGAAGTCAGACTCAGAAAAATAGTATTTATCAATAAAAATGAAAAAATGCTTTGTTTATGAAATCATAAAATTAATAAATTAACTATAAATATTTTTGCTTCACATTTCCCGCTGATTGACTTGAAAAGGGTTTACAATGGGTCAAGTTTGAATTCCAAAGCATTATTGCAATTTAAATGTAGAGATAAAAAAAATTTTAATATTGTAATGACATTTGTCATTTTTCTTTTTAAAAAAAAAAGGTTTATTGATCAAAAGAAATGATGTTCCAATAATTTTTTTCTTCAAGTTTTAAACTTTTTGTACCCTTAAATCTCTTACAGAATCAATTTACAAATTGCTTTTTTTTTTTAAGCATTCTTCGTAGATACTTTTTGTTAATTCTTTTTGTAATCTTTTATTTTACATTCCATTTAAAAATAAGATTTTGAGAACAATGGCAAAAGGAAATGATTGAGTGTTAATTGCTTCTCTTTTTCATTCAGTAATATAAATTATTGTATTGATCTAACTGTGCATGTGTTTGAAATTATGTAGGTGCAAAAAAATCAGATCCATAATTTGTTTCTATTAAGCTAATAATGAAATAATATTTATTAAGAAAGAGGTATCCCAAAATTTCAAGGTTTTGTTAACTGATGATGGTTAGTGAAAGTAAAATTTTAATTTATTTTGTGAATTATTTATATAAAGTTACTGTGATGGTTTATCCCTCCTTAAAACCTCTTATATTAACAAAACAGGTTCAGAATATATTTCTTTCCATGAAAAGATAATGTATAGGAAAGTGATAAAAAGGTCACTTGCTGTTCATGTATTTCCAAAACTTGGCAGTGAAATGTTTTAGAAATATTGCAGGATAAATTTTTTTTTCAAGAGGGATGGTGTCTTTAAAACTTCAACTTGTAGTAATTACAGTGGTGTAATCAAGGGGGATATGGGGTTCAACCCTCCCCCCTTCCCAGACCAAATTTTTTTAAATTTTTACTATAGAGAATACCCTTTTGTGCTTATGCCAACATTTTTAGAATGTAAACCCTGCCCCCATAAGAGAGGTCTGTGTATGCCACTGCATCTGTAATGCAGTTAAACTGCTCTGTTGTAATTTTGATATTAGAAAAAGGTATTAAGATGTCACATTGTTCATTTGAAGCATTCATGTTTTAAATTTTTTTTTAAAAAAAAAGAATCAGTGTTTTACTGTTTACCAAAAATTTAGATGAAAAATTTTAAGGCAGAATCTTACAGAACATGATTTCAATTTAACATACAATGTGTGAAATTTTATAATATTTTATAAGCATGCTGTTTTTAACATTAAAAATAAATCTAGTATAATACAGGAGAAAAAATATGGAACACATGCATATTGTATTGTAGAAAAATCGGAGGAAGTTCCATGATATGGCTGATTACTGTTGCTGTTAAGTTCTATGAAATAGCAAAGTTGAGATGAATCAACTTTTAATATCTGAAAAATTGGCTCAATTCAGAACTCATTTCTTAACAATGGGCAAAGACAGTCTTCAGAGATATTTCTTCTCTGTACAGTAAAAAAAATGTATTTAAAAACTTCCTTCTGCCTCATGCTACAATAATTTATTAGAGTCTGTGAAGTTTGTAATATTTTTTTTCGGAAATAATTTGTGTTTTAATAATAAAAAAAAAAAAAACTAATGGCCAATGCTATTAAATTATATTGATCAAAGAAAACTTTATTTTATCATCCCATTAATTTTTACTGAGATATATATGTATATAACCTTCATTCCTTATATTTTTATTTGTTACTGGTATAAAAGGGAAAATATATTAATTATCAAAACATCTCGCATAATTTGTTTGAACTTCTTCCTCCTTTTTGTCATCTGAAATCTATACAAAAGCATTTTTTGATGGATTCCTTTTCTCTTAAGTTCTAGTAACAATTGTATATAGGTGTGTAGAATTAGTCATGATTGTTAAAGAAATGTTCAGACATTTTTTGTGAAATTAAATGTTCCTTGTCAAAACTGCTCATTTGAAACTGATGTAACTGTGATGTGCTATATTTGGTGATCAGTGTTTGTGAATTTTGTCTCATAATCAAGAATTTTTCTTTCTTCGAGTGTGCATTTTTGTGAATTAAATGTTTAATAACAAAATATTTGTAATCCTCTCTTCCTTACTTTTCTAAATATTTGTTCATGGAATTTAACTTGAACTTGTATCCAGTACTGTTCTTGCTATTTGTAATTCAATTCTTTTTTTAAAATGTAGTAAAATCTTTGAGGCTACTATAGGTCTTCAGTACCCTCACCTCATTTCAACTCTCAAGTCAGCAATTGACTACATAAAATATACCAAAAGATAGCTTTTGATCTTTATTGTTAAAAAGAAAGTCCTATTTATATAAATATTAAAAAAAATTCCTGATTTTCTTTTTGCATTAATTAAACACAAGTTTTTCATTTTTAAAAAATATAATTGAATAAATTATCAGCTTTTGGTAGTTTGTTAATCATTCAAATATTCATTGAACTTTTCTTATTTCACGGCCTTCCCTAGATTTTATTTGGTGATATTTCTGCCGTTCAAATTATTTTCTTGAAGGAAAAGAAACTGAACCTCGCTGACTCTGTTTTGTAGTGTATTATGAAGGCTTTTTGATTTAAAATATTTTTTTCTTTTATAAAATATAGTTTTTTATAATTATAAATTTTAAAAAAATCTTAGAGTTATTTAACTACTTTGAAGAATATATATATTAATGGTTCTATTGAGATCCAAATCTTGCAAAACATCTTTAAATTTTGAAATTAAATAGTAAGATGTTTACCGACTTTAAGATCAGCATTAATTAGTTTCCACAACATAAAAAGTATTTATGTTCATGGTATTTTACGAAAATTGCTTGAATTAAAAAAAGTCAACATTTAATCATATAATTGGCTACATTTAATTGGTTGCAGACTGTTGATTATATATGTTGTATGAATAAAGGATTGGAGAGTTTAAAAAAATAACAAAATATGTTTTTTTGCTGTAATATTTATATTACAGTAATCGAAAATGAAAAGCTGTTTAAAAAAATATGCTTTGAATAATGTTCCATTTGCTTAGGTTTTAAAATGTCTTATATTTTCTTAAAGTATATGAAACGTGGAATGTGTTAAGATAAGAAATCTTGATGTAAATATGTTTTGCCTACATATTTACAGAGATGAAATGGATCCCTTCAATTTACTTCAGATATTTATATAGGTTGCATTGTTTTTGCATGGAGGTTTTACTACATTTTAAATAAGGTTGGATGCATTTTTTCTCTGGGAGTGTTGTAAATCATTTAATGGATGTTCTCTTCATGTGTCATCTTAATAATTCATTGTCAGAGTCATGATTATCAGTTGGAAAAAAAATAGAGTTCATAATAAATGCATCATCTTCCTACTTTATCATTTTAATTTTGTTATTTTGCTGTGCATTAAATGAATGCATTTATTTATTATTTTTTAATACCTTCACTTTTTTGTGTGTGTGTGGTCCAGTTTGGTACAAAGTGTCAAAGATGAATACTTAACATAAAAACCATTTGTGTTCCTCATTTTTGTATATCGGTTATCTTTATTTTATCAAAAGATATAAATTGTTAGATTCTTACTTCATTTTTAAAAATCATTTTTAATCTTAATATTATTACAAAGTATGAAAATATTAATTGGTGTCCGTCCGCTGATGAAATATTGAATATTGGAAAGTAGTGTGTGGATGGGGTTTATTCTAGGAAAGTTTTAAAAAAGCCTTTTCACATTAAAATTTTTATTTTTGTTTCTTATATTTTTTATATGTATATTAAAGTTATTAAAATATTTTCTTTATATGAATCAAAGAAAGGATCAGTATTTCACTGAAATGAAACTTTACTCCCTAAACCTACATCATATCTTCTTTTTAAACCTAGAATAAACCATTTACTTTAACATATATACTTTAACGTTACACTTATCCTAATTTCCTTTTATTTTGAGGAAAAGTAGCATTCCTGTGAGTTTTAATATCTATTAGATTTCATCTTCATGTTCATAATTAAATGTTGTTCTGTGTGAAATGATATAATAAAAGTCACACATTTGTTTTGTAATTGTGTTATTTGCTATGAATTTTTATCGCAACAATTAACAACTAATCATAAATTGACATGCTTACATAAAATTATGCAACATTGAAGGAAAAAAACGTGTTTGTGTGCAAAATGAAAATAGCTGTGAAAATTAGATTTTTTAAAATTATGCATTCAATTTTCAACAATATTTCTTAATTTATAATGCAATTAACTTTTTTTTATTTCAAAATAGTCTAGAGTTGGAAGACTCTATCTGTAATGTTGCAATTAAAGGTTGAACTGCAAGTAAGCTGATTAATTGAAGATATTTCTCTTCAAATATGGATATAAATTTTGCATTTGGCTATATATTTCTAAGACATCCAGTCTTCATGCAGGATATAAAATTACATGTGTTTAATAAAACACAAAAATTTAAGATTATTCATACATAATATTCTTGCTGTAGCAGTTTTATTAAAAGTCTACAGTCTTATTTTTTTTAATTGTTAGAATGTGATTGTAGTTACCACTGAAGCATATTCTAACAAAATTAATTAAAATGTGCCTAAGAGCATTTTAGAACAAAACATGACATACTTTATGCCAGGTGATCCATTTCCATAAATCAATCTTATGTACTTTTCTCAATAAAGGCTTTATTTTTGACATATCACATCTAAGTCTGGCTATTGTATTTAAAAAAGATCATTATATTTATACCATGCATTTTCTTTATCAGAAAGGGCTACTTTAAGGGGATAATTTATCAGTCGTTTAGTTTAAGCAAGAGGCACAACGTGAAGGCGACTGAAACCACGTCCCATCTTTAATTTAGAAGAGTTGAGAAATTGTATTAGTACCTTGGTGAAGGGCAAGAGTACAACAGGCCCTGATGGAGTGTTGCCCGGGTTTCTTATAAATCTAAGAGACTTTGTTAAAATGACTTTGTTGGCATTTATTAATCAGGCCTGGAAGAATGGCTTGCCAAGTACTTGGAGAAAAGCTATAACCATACCAATTCGCAAACCCGCTGAAAATATAGACAGTTACCGTCCAATCTCTTACAAATATAATGTGTAAGTTAACTGAAAGAATAATTCCTAACAGATTACTGTATGTTCTAGACATAATTGGAATAATTTCTGAAAGGCAAGCTGGTTTTCAGAGACATAGGTGCACTTCTGAACAAATCGTCCCCTTATCTCGAGATAAAGGATAGCTTTCGGGGAAAGCAAAGTACTCTTTCTGTGTTTGTGGATTTTAAGAATGCATTTGATAGAGTATGGAGAGCTGGATTGCTTAAAAGGCTGGTTTCATGTGGCATTTCTGACAACCTATATAAATGGATTAAGAGTTTTCTTGACCAAAGATTTATTAGCGTTAGGTATGGCCATACTTTGTCTGGCTTTAGGCAAACCAGACAAGGTTTGCCTCTGGGAGCAGTATTGAGCCCAATTCTTTTCAATCTAATGATTAACAATTTGATAGATCTTAATCCTAAATCTGTTCCAGGTATAAATATTTTATTGTTTGCAGATAACATGGTGATGAGTGGTACAGGATCTGATATTTTTGGCTTGGAGAGTGTGCTTCAGCAGGCTTTACACGCTCTTTACATTTGGTCTTATAAAAATATGTCCGTTAATACTGATAAGACCACCTTTCAATTGTTTTCTCTCGGTACTAAACACCATGACATCCAACTTCAGTACAATAAAAAAGTTCTATCTCGGATATTTGACACTGTTTATTTGAGCATTCATTTAAACCCTAAATTAAAATGAAAGAAGCATATAGATTCAACTGTTGATAGAGGTTATTCAAGATCTAAGCTGCTGAAGCATTTAGCTGGTGTAACTTGGGGCTCAACTCAAGATGTTTTATTTACAGCCTATAAGTGTAATGTGCAACCTGTTGTTGAGTATGGAAATGAGGTTTTAATAACTGCCTCTGATACTGTTAAAAATAGGCTTATATAATCTGTTCCAAAACAGCATGTTGCATTTAATCACTGGTGGGACCAAATCACACAAACCCCTATAGTTGCAACGGAACTCCAGACAGATTTGGAACCTTTGAGTGAAAGGAGTCAAAGAAGTGCCCTGAACCTTGTTGAAAAGATCTTGAGAAGGAGAAACAATTTCCTAAATTATTATAGACCCACAAATGAAAGATTAAAAACTTGTAAGTCTTTCCTTTCAACTGTTCATGATCTGTATGATACTTTCGATATTCCTACACTCAACCGCCAAGTTTTCCCACAGGAACTGAACCCTACTATGTGCCAGATGACTTTGGAGAGCCACCTGGATCTTGTTTGGAGTGTTGGTTAACAATTTTCTATCCAAAGTGAGTTAAAAAGTGCTGCCCTTGCTACTATACATTACAGATATCCTCTTGACAAATGGTTCCATGTATACACAGATGGTTCAGCAGAAGATGCTCTTAAAAATGCTGGTACTGGAGCCTATTCAAATGCTTTCAGTATTAGTTATCCTGTTGGAAAGTATTGTGACAATTTTAATGGTGAGATAGCGGCAATATATCATTTGTGATTGATAAATTGGAAAGCTGTTCTGAACATAATATTGTATTTTTTATAGATTCTCAAGCTGCCATTTTGTCTCTAATAAACTCAAGATATAATGGAAACGCTCTAGTGAATTCCTGTTGAAGGAAATTAGCTGAACTTGGGAAGTCTAGAGAAAGCATTGCCTTCCACGGGATTCCCAGTCACTGTAACATTTCTAAAAATGAGAAGGCAGATGGGCTTGCTAAAGAGGGATCTCTCATGTCCCAACCTGACTCTCCCTTGCCTCTGCGTAACATCAAAAGAATCATTTATAGTAAACTGCAAATTAATAGTCTCCCTGTATGGTGAAGCAGCTGCAGGTAAAAGGTGGAATATCTTGCTTAACAAAAGTGGTAGAGTTCCCAGCTTTAATCTGTTGGAGTTGTGTGCTTTCGTTTACATACTGGACATGACTACTTGCAAAGGCATTTACATTGCATTGGAGTAAAGGATTCTGCGTGGTGCCCTCTGTGCAACCAGGCTGAAAAGGATGGTGACCACCTCAGACACTGCCCTATTGTTTTCAAGTTTTTTGTAGACAACTCTACAGAGACATTTTAATTCTTTTTATGTTTCGTCATCATTTTATTGGGTTGCTCGTTGACTAATGGCAGAGATGCCGAAGACGGGCGTAGGATAAAAAAAAATACCATGCATTTTCAATGCCAAATTGGTGTATGGGAATTTTTTTTTTTATGCATGTCTTTGGTATAATTCTTCAAAGTTTTCTTAAATGCTTCCTATGTAAAAATAGACATTATTATCACATTAAAAAAGAAGCCAAACCAAATTAGTTCTGAGGAAATGCATTTTTAAGTGGTAAATTTCCAGAAAATAAATTATATTTATTGCTGAATTGATATAAATATTTCCTATGATATCACTTTAAACTTTTGAGGAAAACAATTATTTGATTCTAAACCCATTTGATATTACTAAAATTGGCTTGAGAGGATTAACAAAAATCATGGAAGATTATTTGAAACTGTTCAAAATGATATACACAGCTCAAGGGTGTCAAATGTGTGTTCTACATGCAGTCCATAGAATGTTTATAAAAAACTTAAGTATTTACTGTTTGTTAAATTACTGGAACGAATTTTAATAGTCATGTTTTAGCCCTTCATATCCAGCATTAAACCAATTATTATAAAAGCAAATAAAAAAAATTATAGATGAACATTGAAACTAAAAAAATTGAAGTTGAGGATTTTTTACATTTATTAAATTATAGAATAATCTGCTTGATATTTCAAAATGCTATATCAGTGTTTCAAAATTATACATCATTTGACATTATTATGACAGAAATAATACATAAAAGTTACATATTAATAAAACTAAAATTATATTAAAAGCCCAATCTTGGATTAAAAGTAGTGTGCTTTCTAAGATTTCAAGATGAAGTGAAATGTGAGTATGCAAGCTATGTCTTGTCAGAAGTTTATAGTAAAACCCATGAGACATTTTACTGAAGATGACTTTAGAAAGAATCTTTGAAAGCTGCTGAAATTGTTTGCCAATGAGAGCTTTTTAAACAATCCGTGTAAATTTGGAAAATCGTGTAAATTTGGAAAATTGCTTGGTGGCACAAATTTCCAAAATTCGATGTAATTCCAATCATTTGTGGTTAAAATAATTTCCTTATATTTGCTTTTCAGAATAACATTGTGCTGTAGATCAATAATTTCAATTTGTACCTGAGGTGGGTAACAATGTCTTGGAAGAGAAATCGAAAAAGGATTAGTGAAAAGTTCAGTATTTTTGTTATCTTTAAAATCCTCAAGCCTTGGCACTGAAAGAATCCTGCAAAATGGATATTAAATTTTTAAATCTATCATAGTTCGGAACATTACTAACTTTGACAGATAATTCCTGCATGTGTGAATGGGAAATGAGTTATTTTTTTCTCTACAAAATCCAGACAAAGAAAAGTTTGTTCACAAAAGAAGATATATGACCAACTAGGGTAGGAAAAACACAATTTTTTCCCTGTAATCTTAAATTTAAATTGTTTAAATGTTCCATTATATCGGTAAGAAAAGCTAAGCCCCACAGCCATTTTTCACTCCTGAGGAGCGAGCATTCACTGGGCAGTTCATCATTTTCTTCCAGACATTCTAAAACACAATCCCTCAAACACCTAAATCTCGCAAGTGAACTGCCTTTCGAAAGCCAGCGCTCACTACAATGAAGAAGTAACTCGCCATTTTCTTCCGTTTATTCAGGGAAAAGCGTACGAAATCTTCATTGATTTGGAGCACGAGCTCGTTTTTTGTTGATAGAGTGCACCATAGGGTTAACAACGGAAAATTAAGTCCTTGGCACAAAGAGCTTCTTGATGAATAATACAATGATACTTGAAAACTTTTCTTCTTAAATAATTTTCAAGCAATGCAACAAAGTCTTTTATTTTGCCACCCAATGCAAGGCGCTCCATCTGTGCAAACACTGTCTAATTTTGCCCATTCTACTTTGTTAACTTCAATTACATTTCCAAGTTCTTTAAAAATGCCTTCACCTGCTAGTTGGCGCAAATCAAGTTCTTCCACAGTATCACAATTATTGTTCGTGTAACGCACAAAGATGCTTAACTGCGCATTGTGTTTGTGATATCACAGCTTTCATCCAAAGTTAATGAAAAATATTTGCAATTTTGAAGTCCAGAGACAATTTGTGTTCCAACATCCTGGCCCATGTCATCCATATGACGATTGACGGTATTTTTAGACAAAGCTATTTTATCAACCATATTTTTGACATTCAGATCACTGACATTTTGGGCGAAAATTAAAAGGCTACTTTTTTATTATCTCCTCTCTGTCAGAATATGGTTTTTTCATGGGGGCTAACAACAAAGAAAGTTCATATGAAGCCTTCACCATTGTTTCCATTTCGTCATTTCTCTTCTGGAACAAAGATTGTTAGCCGGCTAAAGATTTCTTTTTTCTATTGATAAATTCCGTTTGCAAATTTGATCCAACGGGATATTTTTTGTTGAAATCACTATACAGTTGTTTGAAATGACGGTCCAAGTTAAATTTTTTTGGAACTGCTATACAAATTCCACATATCAAACAAATAGGCTTGGAAGCAATTTGATGTGTTAATACGTATTGCTCTTCCCAGACAATTTTAAAATCACGAGCTGCAATATCCTCTTCACAATTTCTTTTCGATGTCGAAGGTTTACTCAAAAACATATTGAAAATAAAAAATTTTAAACAACTACACTCAACACTAAAATCTACAAACAATTTTAGAAAAGGAAAAAAGCTTAACGTCTTTCTAAACAGAGTTTAAAATCAACTGAGTCTGACAGCTAGAAACAAGATATCAATCATTTCATGGCCAAGTAATTTTAGCGCGTTTTTCACGTGTTTTATTTTACAATAATGCAACTAATGAACTTTTTACTAACAGAAAGTAGTGTACTGTACCACTCCTCTAAATGTACTACTGTTGAGCTGAAAAGAAATAATGACACAAATCTGTATCAGCACTATAAAAAAGCAAAAACTAGCGAAATTCAGGAAAACTATGGGAAAATTTAAATATGATTTGGCTCATCTAGGGCACAAATGCGACCAAATGCTGAAAACCTGAGGTCAATTGGTTGCTTATTGGCTGAGAAAAAGGTACGACAAAATATGGAACGAAGACGAAATTTGCGTCCTGATAGCGCTTTTGTTCCACTACGTGAAAAACGCACTAAAAATCTGTCGATGTTACGCTACAAATTTTCTAGGCTCCAAATCCAGTATTTTGATTAGTTATGGATGCAAGTTCTCACTCTTTCTGCTTTATAAATCAGCTACTTTGTGCAGATATAATTACTTATACCCTATATCAACAACTGCTCTCTTAATAAATTGTATATAACCAACACCTTTGGAAAAACCTTTTTATCTGATATCACGCTGACAGCTATAAACACTTAATTTCAGAACTGCAAGGGGAAGCTGAAATTCGAATGGAAATCCCAGATGTTAAAAATTAACCGCCCCCGAGAGAAAGCGATTTTTTGGGCAGTTCGACCGTCCGAGAGAGAGAGAATTTATTTGTTTTTAGTCTCGCGTTACTCAACACTTTTCTCGCAATGTTACAATGCTGTGGAATTGTAAGTTTTGGAGCATTATCTCATTTTTGGCACTATACTGAAGAAAAGAAAAAACTTGCTTAGTGCCTTTAAGATCTCACACTGAAAATTTCTCTTCATGATAATTTTCTATTGTAATTCAATTAATTTAGTAATCTTTTCAAACATTTTTTAATTTTTCAATAAGTCTTCGCGTGCCACGGGTTGGCCACCCCTGGTCTAGTCCCTCCCTTTGCAAGAGTGTCACCCAATTCATTTTCATAGATATTGAACATGAGACATGCTGGTGTTTGAAAAGTAATAACAGCAAACAAAGTTTTTCCCAGCATAGAAAAGAAGTCAAGAGTCTGGGAAAAAAATATTGCTGTACCTTGGTTTTTCAAAGTAGTTTTCCCCCTTATGAAAATTATAGTTATGGTTCATCTTGTGGTACACCTTGTTAATTTGGCCCATGGCAGCTTTTGTGTTTGATACCCTTGACATAAATCACATATTGCATGAATAATTTTAATTAAGTGCAATACCATTACTAATAGAATTGTTAGTAATATTATATACTTTAGGTTAAACAAGAAAGCTGATGTCAGTTGATACTTGAAATTTATAAGGTCAATGCAAAACAATTGTCCAGAATTCATGATTTCCAGAAAATACAAGACAGATAAATTATTGTTATGAAATAAAAATTGTGAAAAGGATATTTGATAAAACATGGTTTTTGGTACATGAATAAGTTATCAGTCATGAATGTGTAATGGAAATTTTTACACTATTTTTATGTTTTATTTTTAATGTTGAAGAAATGGCAGGAAATTAATTAAATAATATGGATTACATATATGTGTGTATGAATATTTCATGTTGTATGAACTGAGATAAAACAAGTTCATTTACATATTTTATGCTGCAAAAGATTGTTTATAATGAGCCAAAAAATTGATTCTATATTCATTTTTTTTCTTCTAAAAAATGAATAATTAGATGTAAAAACTTTCTATTAAAGATCTATTGACGAGTTGACATGTGACAAATATTCCCCCCTCTCCTTTAAATATTCATAAAGAGGTATAATTTTGCTTGTTGGCATACTTTTATGCTTCCATATTCTCAAAGATTTTTTTTTTTTTTTTTTTGTAGTTTAATAAAAAATGTAAAATATTAAAGAGTGTATGTTTTTATGTAAATATAAAAGGAGAATATTTCCCTTATTCAAAAACATTTATTTTACTTATAAGTTTGCTTTAATGACTTTTTCTATAGTATATTTCAAATGAATGTATGTGGGTTTTTTCAAAAATGTATATATAACTTGATAAAATAAATTTATCACCATCTTAAACAAGTTTTTTTGTATATGAAAGGGACAAAATGAAAGTTAATCTTCCTTTCTATGTAATTTTATGTGATTCATTGAAATCAAGTTTAAAATATATTTAAACACAGTCAAGCCTCTATTTAACAAATTTCTCTCTTTCCCCGATTAAAATGAAGGCAAAAAAAAACCCTACTTTACGAATAAGAAACCCAAATCAACAAATTATTTCAACATCTAAGGAAAAAAGGATTTGAATTTTAAAAAAATAGATTTTTTGTTGTTGTTGTTACATGTGTGCAACTGAAGTTGAGAAAATTGTTGATTTTCAAAGCCAATCAATAGCGATTCTGATGCAGAAATTGATGATGAAATTCCTTTCAAAATTATTAAATTTTCTACTGCTTTACATTGTTTGGAAACTGTGAATCATGCAGCAGGATGTAAATAGCATAAAGTCAAAAAAGAACTATTTCAAGTCAGGAATCAAAAAGATTGTCAAACATCTATTTAGTCAGTATTCTAAAGTTTCCAACTAATTGGTACATAAAAATTTACTAATAGTATTTTTAGCTGTCAAATAAAGTGTTCAATTTCTAATTATGGATAACTTTTGTGTAGTTACTTATTATAAAATTTCCAAATGGTGAGTACAAGAAATTTGCATTGCAAGGTTTGGTCTCGATGAATTCATTAAATCAAGATCCGTCTGTATATTATGCTGACCGAGAATTTGATGCATCATCTTTATAACACATTTATCTGTTATACAGATTTTTTTTTCTTATTCAGAAAATAGGTTTTTAAAAATCAATAGCATGAACTTCCCATGATGTTTTCAAAAAAAAATTTGTTTCAAATTATGTAATGATTAGTATTTCAATTAATTAAATATGTGAAAAATGAGATGCCAGTAAAGCAGTTTTACACTATTACATAAAATGAACTCAAGTTTTAAAAGTAGATATAAAACAGCTAATAGAAAGGAGTTTTTTACCCATTTGTGCTTACATATTAGCCTGTTAGCCATTTTTGCCAAATGCCGAGATATACAGCCAGTAAAATAACTTGCCAGCACATGTTCAATTACAATAACCTTTTTAGGAAAATGTATTTTTCTTTGAAAGTAAAAAAGCTTAACATTTAATACTTATCTTTATAATGTTTCTTCCTTTAACATTAAAACGTTTGAGATTTCGATTGCTCTTAAATGTCCATCGGTGGGTCATTTCGACTCCTCGATATAAAATTATTGTAATAACTAAATAATTGCAGAACTACTGTTCAATAGAGTTTAGTTTTAAGATTTTTTAATATTATTTTGTGTAATTATCATATATTATGACCTTTTATATCATAAAAACTGACATTTTGACATGTTTCGTGAAGCTTGTTGGACCACTACTTTGTCGCAAATCTGCCAGAAACATCACTATTATCCATTCTGTGCCATCCCTAGTGACATTGATATATATCAGGATTTCCTTGGATATTATCAATTACATCTGCACTTTCTTCAGATTCTTCGTAGTCACTTTCATTCAATCGTATGTCTTCGTCGGATTGTTAATTAGAACCGATTCATTCTCAGAAAGCTCTCGCAACCAATTAGCAATTTCATCAGGGCTTGGACCTTTTCTAAGAGCCATCATTTCAGGGTATCTACTCCGTACTAAGCTCGAAAATTGAATGAAATTTTTCGTATGAGCAGATAAGCAATAACGAAACACTGACATAACAATTTTAGTATAATTGATTCATTTCCACTGAGAACTCAATAACACTGCATTCAAAGTCAAATAAATGTGCGATAGGTCTTTGGGGAGTTTGTTTTACTAATCCTATCTATTTAGTGAACTACATTCTATTGAACGACAGCTTTTTATAATGGTAAATTGCCTTGGTATCGAAATGGCACCAGCAGATGTTCTAGGTATATTTAGTTGTAAAATCACTCCTAATTAATCTAGAGCCACAAAACGTTTTCAGTGTAATCTCTAGGACAAAATGATTAAAAGTCACAGAAATTTTTCAAATTCCCTGCAAAAATGTGGAAAGGAGAACAAAGTAAAGGGGCTCCGGTGTCAAATTGACACCAACAGATGTTCTAGTGTTAAAGTATTTCCAAAGTTTTGGGATCATTCCATCAAAGAAAAAGTATGTTAATAGACACGATATGTGTATGGATTTAAAAACAAAACACTGCCTGAATCATGTAGTACATTTAAGCATCTTTTTTGTATGAAGTGCTCATTTCAAGAGATTTTACCTGTGAATGGGATGTTAATGGAATATGTATCTACCCCTAAATATATGACCACAATAGCCTGTGGTTTTATTTGGTTTATATCACTTGGAAGCTATTTTTTATTGATGCATGATATTAACCTACAGCCCTTGGTATGCATCAGCCCCTTCTACACAAAAGTCTTCAGAGGCACTAGGGCTTGGACTCATAACACACTGGCCATGAGTCCAAGCCCTAGTGCCTCTGAAGACTTTTGTGTAGAAGAGGCTTGTGCATACCAGGGGCTCTCCTGGATACCAGCTCAAGTATCATTCTTATCACTACAGAGGTTCAAAATTATGAGGTTCATTTTCAATAGCTTTCATGTTGCTTTATAGTGTAGCATTAACAGGTACTTAAGTATTATTGCAACATTATATGAAACAAAGCACGATTGCCAACTCGCCAAGTTGGCAATCATGTTGCGATAATATGTAAATACCCATTAATGTAATGCTCTCTCTCATCTACCATTTATGTCATCAGAACTGTAAAAAATTATGCCTTGATAATGTTGAGGGTTAAAAAACAAAACAAATATTTGCATTGTAGTTATATTTTTTCAAAACTGAACAGAATCTGATTTTATTAATTTATTTTTGATAAGCTACTTTAACATCATAGGTTCATATGTAATAAATTTGTAATGTCTTATATTTACACAAACTTCTTTTGCCTTTTACTAGGAACTTAAAATATTATTCAAAAACCTGTTTGCTATGTCCCAGGAAAGTTTCAGTCAGTCAAGTAATGCTTCACATGGCAATAGCAACGAAGCCCAGCAAGTACTGGATGTTTTTTGGGAAAGAGAAATGGAAGAAATTCGAGGCCTTGGACCGGTAAAAATCTAAAATAAACCTTAAAAAATTCTCACAAACATTTATTCTTTATTTTATATTTTTTTATTTATAATTATATATAATTTTTACTTTTAGAATGATTTTAAAAGTCAGGAACTCCCTTTGGCAAGAATAAAGAAAATAATGAAGCTAGATGAAGATGTTAAGGTAAATTAACTTGCATTCTGAGAAATTGACACAAAAATCTTTTTGGAATATTAGTGTATCATTATGAAAATTACAAGAATTCTCTGAATTTCCATTTTATTTTTTACCTAATTTTTTGCTCTTACGAATATCATTAAAATGGCTTCTATTTGAGCTATCAGCTGTGACATCTTAAGATTTCTTGAGGTCCTTTGTAAAAATACATCCCACCTACTACCTTTTGAAGTAGAGGATACACAGCATACGTTGTATATAATATACTTGCACAAACAGTAACAAAAGTGCCTAACTCGCAATCTCTCAAACTTAGGCACAAACTGATTGCCGTCTTTCACCTAAATGATGGTGTTTGGGGCCGGATTAGGCCTAGACATGAACATACCAAAAAAAGCAGTCTTACCGCTGTTACCATAAGGCATTTAATTTGAAATTTTTAGTTTTTTAGAGAATATGACCTGGAATAACATTTGACGATTAAGATTATTTGCATTTAGGAGGTGAATATCCGAAGGATGGAACACATGACTAATGGATCTGAAGGCCAGTAACATGACCACTAGACAAAATTTATCTCCACTGTCCATAGACTGTTACTGTCTTATGTAGATATCTGCTACAGTACTACCCCACTGGTAAGTTAGTGGATTGGCGAAGGAACAAGATATTTGCTATGGCGAGCGTGTGAACTGTTGCTGTTAGTTGATGGTGTTGCGTCAAGTGAGTCTGATGACTTTGTTTGCTGAATCAAGTGGGTCTGGCGAATTTTGATTGCTCTTTTTGTAGGTAGATTGCACCACAACACATCAGAAAAGGTTGCATTTTTTTTAATTCAGCCAAGGACACCAATGAGGAGGTAAATATCCAAAGGACAGAACCCGCGACCAATGAATCTATTGGAATCTACTATATTGTGTCTGTTCAGTGTATTTTCTTTAATTCAGTCAGAAGGTTGCGTGTTCAAATCACGCCCGGATCACCAGTTTGTTATGGAATGCTTGATTCTATAACGTTAAAGTATAGAAATTTTCTGCAAAGAATTTGCAGAACAACTTTTATTCCATTAGGCTTAGCTGTGCTAACATCAAAACGTTGCAACTAGTCTAATGCCAAAATATCGACTATTGCCAATCTGGTAAACTGAAGAAGGTTACAAAGAAATTGCTTCCAGATTTACAAGTATAAATATAAATACAGTTAGTTTACATAAATACAAAATATGTTAAATTAAAAATGCCTAAATATAAAATTATGAAATTCATCTTAAAAATTAATTATGTTTCAAATTATATTGTTTTATAATTTTATTACATTTCTGTTTGCTTATTAATTCTCTTGGCTTGAGAGGCTATTAGTTGGCAATGAGTTGTCTCAACAGATCCAAAGGCCAGTAATTTGACCATTAGGCAAAAGTGATCACTACTGTCTGGAGGCTGTTACTAGCTTATATAGATATCTGCTACAGGATCATGATCTTATCGAGGTAGAGTCCAGAACGAAACTAGGCCCCCTACCAATGCCTGGGCCCAGTTGGCCCATGCCTTAAGACATCCTTGGCTATGAATGTAATATTTGATTCAATGAAACAAGCTAGTAGTGTATTCTACATGGTTCAAAGATTCCTTTTGTGAAAACAAAATTGATTATGACTAGATTTTTTTTAACTATAAATTGAGTAGTTTTTCAATTTTTGTTGCAACCAAACACAACAATAATTTTATATTTTTAGCTGTGAGGTAATATTTACTTGCATTCCTATCCTAAATAGATGGTAAATCTTTCACAAAAATTAAATGAGGGAAATCTGTGAAGAAAAATAATTTTTTTCTAATTCAGGTTCACAGATAAGTTTTGGTTTTTAATAATGTACAATCAAATGCTTTTTTTTATGTTCAATTTATAAGATTCAATTTTGTAGAAAAGCTCATGACTATTGAATAAATCAAAACTTTTTATCTTGAGAATTATTGATGCAAAGGTTATTTTATCAAAATTAGTCAAAAAAAAAAATATGAATTATTTACATCTCTAACTTAATATCCTAGAACTAAAATTTAAAAAATTAGGGACAATTTAAATGTCTGCCCTGTTATTTTATTGTTATTCAAGATCACAAAGTTTGAACTCCTCTTATGTACTAACAATGAAGTTTATAATAGAATATGGCTTGTTGGTTCCGGACTATTTCAATGGGGATCTGTTTTAGGTAGATTTTGATTAT
The DNA here is from genome assembly GCA_019973975.1 of Trichonephila clavata. Lineage (NCBI taxonomy): Eukaryota > Metazoa > Arthropoda > Arachnida > Araneae > Nephilidae > Trichonephila > Trichonephila clavata. The sequence goes on along the minus strand of BMAO01008425.1, from coordinate 247,667 downwards.
AGTTCATTCATTTTTTTAGTATTGAATTACATCTAATATACTCTATATTAGATGTATTACAGAGATGTTAAATATGTTGGGTGCAATGCTAATTTAATTTTTTTTTCAGTTAAAGGCTTCCTAATATTTCTTATTTATGATAGCATTTAGTGAATCAGTTTATCATCTATTACTATTTTTTCTTTCGGTTCCTCTATTGCAGGTTATATCACCCATAGTTCCCATAGCAGAAACTCACTACTGCTATCACTTTTCTATGTTAATTTTTATTTATATTTGCATTCATTCATATCTATTTACTCATTATCTTGCTAATTTTCGCTCTTGAGCATTGAAATATTTGTTTTTGTTAAATTATTATTTACTTTTAGGCCAAATTGCAATTTGTTTAAAATTATTTCTAATGTGAACATTCATTTGAAAAAAAAATATTTTTAATTTTTGGTTATATTACTTTTTATACAGGGTTTTACCCTCCCTAAAAATATTATAATTCTATAATAGATGAATTTATGTTTTTAAAACTTAACCTGTGCGAAGAACAGGCATTTCAGCTAGTAATAGAATATGGCTGTCTTTATGTACAGAATTTTTGTAACATACCACTTTAAAAGTTTTAGGTATCAAAATCTTTCATACAATTGTCTTTAAATTATTCCTTCGAAACAAAAATTCAACCTTGGACTCTAGAGCAATATAAATAATAAAAAATTTACTAAGTTATTAAAGTTTATTTTTGTGTTAATGACAGAATATTAAAACTTGATGCACTACATTTTTTAAAAAAAGCATTCAAATCCTCCACATATTATTTCACTAATGCCATTTCTTCTTGTCTGGTATGTGGCAATACTGGTTGCTATTATGTAAATTTTGTTTTCATAAAAATATATACTTTTTGTTTCAATCCAATCAATATATGTCAACTAGTTTTCTCTCTCTCTCTCTCTCTCTCTCTGTTAATCATATTTAATTGCATCTTGCCACATTGTACCAACAGGTTGTGGGTCTAAATCTATGAATAAAGCTATAGATATTATTACAGAATGTTTATTTTCAAGTAATTACTATAAAGTTTTTACTATCAAACACGATAGTGCTGGTGTTTACAGTCGGTCTCTAAAATTAAATATGGCTGAAAGGATCAGATTGAACTGTTAAAAACACAATTAAATGTTAAAAGAACTTCTGTGTCCACATTGACTAGAGGATTAATCAAACCCAAACATTTAAATGAAAGCTGCAATGCAGAATTGAAACTTGTAGTGATACTGTATTGCGGAACTGTATAGAAACACCTAAGAGCACTAAAATAAATGCTGAATTGGATGTGTAGTAGTGGTGGTTCCTATATAAGCCTGCAACAGCCTCCGGACTGAAGTGATCATTTTGGTCGGTCTAGTAGCATGTTACGTGCTTGGGAAACCAAAGGTACCGGGTTCTATCCTGATTGGTGATCTTGACGCAGCAAACAAAGTCATCAGACTTCCTTTACACAGCAAAACAAAGCAGTCAGACCCACTTGATGCAACAACTCGCACGTTCGTCATAACAACTATAGCCTTCATTCGCCTATCCACTGACTCACTGGTGGTGGAATGTGTAGTGGTGATTTCTATATAAGACAGTAACACTCTTCAGACTGGAGTGATCATTTTGGTCTTGTGTTATGTTCTTACAAAACCAAAGGTACTAGGTTCTATCCTCCTCATTGGTGACCTTGATGCGGCAAAACAAAGCCGTCAAACCCACTTGCTGCAACAACTCACATGCTCACCATTACAATTATATCGATCATTTGCTTATCCACTGACTCACTGGTGCAGGAGTGTGTAGCTGTGATTCCTATATAAGCCAGTAACAGCCTCCAGACTGAAGTAATTATTTTGGTCTCGTGGTATGTTACGTTCTTACAGAACCAAAGGTACCGGGTTCTGTCCTCAAGATAAGCGCACCACTTCAGATGAAAGACTGAAAGCTAAGATTAATTTATTGCTTCAGCTGAAACCAAAAAGGTTAAAATAGCCAAGGAGGGCTTGGTTATGTTTTCAAAAAAACTTGATAGTCAGATAGTTGGTGTAGTCAGATGAATTTGATTATATAATTTATTTTTTCTAATAACATTTCATTATAACTGCTCATCCAGTATAGTGGTTAGCGACACTGACTGTTGTGTAATAGGGCCTGGGTTCGAGTCTTGGAGAAGGTATATATATGTTTGTAAATGTATAGTGCCTTTGCAGCATAGGGGTACTCTAAATTTCCGTCGATCCCCAAGTCCTCTTGTGAGGTTGGTGGAAATGGAAAAGAGGTGGGAAGACTCTGATCCCCCCAGGGTGTTCTCCCTTAAAATTGGGGTGGAACAGAGATAAATTTTATTGCCACCTGCATGGTGCTCAAGGCTACGGCTAATGACAGGCGTACATCTAGCCAGAGGCGGATTAAGCGGGTGGTGGACCTGGCAGGCACCAGGGGCCCCAAGCTTGATATATTCCATTTATAAATTTAACATGCAACAAAAAGATCTTGAACCGATATTGCAACCCATATTTAAGTTGTGCAGCAGCCCTAACCATCATTTTTTGGTACATTTAAATTGTTGCAATCTAAAAAAATTTTGCATGCATTTTTTTTCTTTTTGCCCCAATTTTTTATTTTAAACAAATGAATACTATTCAAATCACAAGTTAAACAAGTTCAGTTTTAGTCCACAGGTGAGCTTAATTACTCTCGGGTACATTTTACACTGATTGGGGGGGGGGGATATTACACCCTATAGAACATGATGGGTTACTACAGGGAATGAGGAAGCACGTTATCCAACTGGAAAGCAACCCTTGAATGATATTTGTGAATTGCAGTGCAACAGTTTGAATCCCCAGATTGACATTCAAGTTTGTTGTCAGGATGTGTGAATTAACCTTGAGAGTGCTCCTACAATCAAAGAAAATTGCTAGCACCAGGCCATAACTGTAGGTGCAGGCCCAATGTATTTAGGTAGCAGAAAGAGTGTTTGCAAGCGCATACCTGGTCTTCTAATCGATATACAGGCATCAGGGGGGGGGCAGAATTCTAAGGTCCCAAAGCCTGACTGACATCAACTATGGCTTGGGGCCCAAAACCTGGCTTTGCAGGAGGCTCCTAATATTCTCTGTTACACCAATGTGCCACTGGCACCAAGAGAGAAACAGCTTTAATCGGAGAACACAACACATTGCCACTCCATTCTTCAATGGTTTAAATGTTACAACGCATCTGGCTGGGAGCTATTTCTCAAACCACTGATTTGTTACAGTTCACTGTGTCATTCTGGTGCTGGAAAAAACTGTAATTTCTGCTGTAGATGCACTACGATCCCCAGCCAAGTGGCGAATACTGCGGTCTTCTCTGTCATGGTGATCCATGCGTGGTTGAACCATAGTTTTCTAAAGATAGTGCCCTCCCGGGACCCTGTGGCCAAAAATCATGCACAGTGGATACATTCCTTCCAAGTCTCTGCAAATTGTGGAAAGAAAATCCATCTTTTTTAGCTCTATTGTACTACCTTGTTCAAACTCAGAGAGCTGTTGATAATGGCTTCTTCGTCATCTTAAAGTCATTTTGGACTAACATCAACTCACTATGTTAAATCCCAATGATAAATAACACTCACGAATTTTATAGTGCTATACTTAAAGTACACTTGATTAACATCCTCCCCGTGGCGCAACTAGTGCTACACTTATGCGCCTTGCGAGAAATTTAAACACTGGCGTAGCTAGTTCTGAGTGGGCCCTATATCAAAATTCTTTCGGGGTCCTTTTTTAGATATAGGAGCCCTGTTAGTAGGACTGTAATTACACATGTTGAGGTCCCGTATCAATGATACATTTGATGTGGTGGTAGCTACGCCCCTGAATTTGAATTAAAGTCATCTTTCAGATGCGTAAACACGCCTACCAAATTTTGTCGATATAGTACAAATTCCTTTGTATTGGGATCTTTTATATCTATCAGTGTATTTTACTAATGAAATAAAATGAAGTTATGCATGATAAAATTTATTTCTAGTTCAAAGCAAACTGTTTCAAAGGTGAATTTAGGTCTTAATAGCAAGATAAAGATTAATAAAAGTGGTCTTGGCTGAAATCCATGATACAAATGAGGGGGGAAAACCCACTACACTGAAAGCTACTTACCTTTTGAAACAGATGGAAAAATATGAAACTTCCCTAATGACCATGATTGGGAATACCATACTCCAGGAAATAAATGCTACTGGCAAACATTGCAATAAGTTGAGTGTGAATATATAATTTTAAAAAATCTGGCTTACTAAAATCTCTAGAAAACGATATTCAAAATTTCATAAATGAATTTGAAAAGATGGAGCAAGGAACAACTGATTTGTAAGTGCTCTCGTTTGAAGAGGAAGGCTGGACAAGCTCGCCGGCAGTAAAAGAAAAAAATTATTCTTGGTGAAAGTAAAGGAGTCGTCAGTTATGAAGTTTTGAAAGAAGGGAAAATTTCACAGGAAATTCATTTTATGTCATATGTAATAGGGCAAGAGCAGAACTATCCCAAAGAGCTGAGATTTATCAAACTGCTATGGAACACTTTATTGTATTTTTAACCAGAGATTATGACCTGAAATTAAAAAGAAAGCTGCACAGAAATTAAAGGAAACTTACATAGAAGATATTGAATCTTTTAATTTTGACGATATGAATTAGAACAAGAAAAGAAAAGAGAACAAAGATACAATGAAAACCCCAATAGAAATTTATCGAGTTGCATCAGGTGCAAGATATTTTTCAATTTTAAAAGGTGTTAAAAATAATTTAGGAAATACTACAGGAGAAAAGACAAATTGAACAACATGGCCATATTATATACAGAACAAAATGTTTTGGACAAAATAAGTATGGTAAAAATAATTAATGAATTTGCCAAAGAGAAATAAAGTTGTATAGCAAAACTCCAAGCTGAGTAATGTTTTAAATTTTTTTATATACAGTTAATATTTTTCTTAATCTTCTTTATTTTTAGAAATACATTTTATTTTGAGAATTTAAAGTATAAAAGTTTTTTCACTATTTTGGTTTTTCCAACCAATGGACCTCAAACCTTTTACTGCCAGGGCCTCCAACTACCTTAATCTGCCTCTGCATCTAGCCCCTTGCCATGATGAATTTCATGGGCCTGGATTTGACGCAGTCATGATCAGCTGCCATAAGAAACAACAATGCCAACAATATTTTTACTCAATTAACATCTTACTGTAATCACGTAAGTATTGCTGAACATCTGGAAAGTGCAAAGAAATCTTTTAGTAAACAAAACTGTTGGTAGCATAATTTTAAGGAAGTTTATCAGAAAGATTTAGGTTACTGATTCTCAATATTCAAGGCCCTAATCAACATATTACAACTGAATTTGTGTGAAAATGAAACCTCTTCTTGTGCTTTTGCTAGAAAATGTTAAGGACTAATCCTTGTATAATGCACTTTGTTGGAAATTTATGCACAAATATATACAGAGACAAAAGAGTAAATATATCCACAAATTAAAATGTTTCAATTGCATTCAAATCAGTTTACATGTCCCAAACCATGGAGAAATAAGGTGACAATTAAAACAAAAACAGCCTGTCAGTTTATTTGTGGCCACAAGTTGTAAGGGATGAGATAACTCATCCCTTACAAAGTGACTGTGAAATATTATCTAAAGAATGGTACTCTTAGGATGTAACAATCACAAAGCACCAAGAGATGAATGGTCGGTAGATTTTTAACCTGAAGAAATTAGAGTTGTAAATGTCTCCAATTACAACACTGTATTTGCCAAGCATTCTATGTAGACTGCTAGTCATTAAAATTGAAACACCATGAAGGAAAGCAAATACTAAAAAAAGATATTTACTGTGCATAAACAGTATGGCATGAAGACAAAATATTTAAATTTGCAAGCAGTTTGGGGGTTTACACAGGTGCAAAATTAGTAGAAACAACTGCCTTCCCTGGCAGCTAAAAAAAGCCCAAGTTAGACAAAGAGTCAAAATGCGCAACTCATTCCATGCTGCTTCAAGTATATGTCCCAATTCATCAACTGTATTAGCTTGAGAGAGTTGGCAGGCCAATCTGTCAGCAACCCAAGACCAGATGTTTTCAATGGGGAACAGATCTGGAGACCATGCAGGTACATTGAGCATAATTATAATACATTATGGTCTATGCATAATGTATTCATTGATGATTTATGCAAGTGAGCCACACAGCTCATATTTTCTCCAGATAGCAGGCATGAGAATAAAAGAGATCAAATATTTAATAATGGATAATTAAATTTGATTGATCTTTAAAGCAAAAATATTAGAATTTATTTCTAACAAAATTAAATTCATGTCCAACACAGATGTTGTTTCTCCCTTTTGCATCACCTAAATTCACAGAAATTCTAATAATTTGCATATCCTACAACCTCTTCTTCCTTTCATGTGATTTTGACAGTCATCATATTATTCCTTGCTGGTGTTGCAATTTAATGACCAGCAGTGTAGATGATTTCATGGTCCTTTCAAACTATTATCTAGAATAAGATATACTGAAAAAATATTGAAATTTTTCAAAATGATAGATCTTGGAGAGGCACATCACATTCTAGAAATGAGGATCATTCATGATCAGAAGAATAGTCTTGATTAATCTGCAAGTTGAGGAATGTTAAAGCTGTTATTCAAATACTTTACTTGTTATTTTTCCATGAATTACTTTTTCATTGTCATTACTTGTCTGGCATTATTATTTGGCAATGCTGGGTTTTTTTTAAGTGAAGTATGCTAAATATTTAATTCATGTATGTGTTTGAATTTAATTTTATTGTTGTTGTTTCAAATCCCCCCCCCCTTGGAGCAGGAAAGCCTACACCATTTGACCTATGTCACAAGCTAGGTCTTTATTTCCACACAACTGTCTCAGGGAAATGTCCCAGGGGTCCAGAAGATGAGCAGGAGGGACAGGTAAAGAAAGACTTTACCCCTGCAAAAAGGTCATGCAGATGACTGCTTTTGAAGCACACCAAGGCCATCTGAAGTGCCCTGGATCTCCTTCACTGAAGAGATAGGCCAGGACTCTTAGCTGCATACCAGTGGTGAGCAGGAGGGTTTTGCCAAGTCAGATTCATTTTAACTTCTGTGGAGGGAATGAATTTCAGAATGGTTCAAGACAGAAGAACTGTGGTCACAACCCCTACCAGCCTGCTCATTAACAGTTTCATTCCCATGCACACCCACATGTATCTGTATCCACTGGAGACACATTTGTTTCCTCTGACCAAGTTTAACCAATTTGGAAATAATGAGTTCCAACCTAAAGACTGAACAGTGGTCAAAATTCTTGATGCTGATTTTAACATCACTCCTGGGAGTATTACTAAATATACTCGTTCCCTGCTCTACTTGTATCTGAATGGTTACCGTCTGTGTAAATAATCAAAGCTTGATTGGGTATGTCATTTATGACTTCAAGTGCCAGCTGTCTGAGTAATTCCGAACGGCTGCTATGCTTGGGAGTACTGGTCAGCAATTCCTCCTGCAATTCAACATGATTAAAAGGATCAATGGGTGTGATGCTGCTAAAAGGGGTAGGTGTTTCAACATTAAAATCAATAAAACTGTTTCCACATGTAATTAAGTGGGCTGTCTCGCTTTAAACATTGGTTGCTTGTCCATTTTAAAATGAAAGAAGAGTTTCTATTTAATTAACCAAAGCTTTTAATTTTATTAAAATACCTATATGAGTTGCCTTCGAATCTCATAGTCAGAGGTTGGATGTCTGCCTCGTACAGAACTATGTTAGTAGGGCAACTGTATCTAAGGACCTTGATGATCCTCTCAGCACTGAGCTACACTCTCCAGTTTTTTCAAGTTAGTAGGAGATGCTACTTGAAAGATTTGATACCCATATTCAAGGACTGTGGGCAGACCAAGGTTATACGAGACATTCTAAATGTGGAGTCATCTGAACCCCAGTCTCTGCCAGAAAGATATTTTAAGGTCCTAAGTCTCTTTCTTGCTTTATCAGCTATTTTCTCAATATGTTTGCCACAGTTCACTTCCGGGTATAAAGTGAAGCCAAGATGAGTAGGGTGTTTACTGCATTTTAAGCGCTCACTCATTAAGAAAAGCTCAGGAGAGTAGTTGTAAAGATGCCTATTAGTTGTGAAGAGGCATCCTGTAGATTTTGAAGCATTGAAAGTAATTTTATGGTTGTCTACAAACTCCTAAATATTTACTAAGAACCTATTCAACTGGGATTCCATTTTGCTAATGTTTGCATTGCTGCACCACAAAATGACATCATCAGCAAAAAGTACAATTTGAGAAGGGTTAACGTATTTTTCAATCCCAGAAATAAATAATGAGAAAAGAGTTGGACTCAAAACGCAGCCCTGGGGAATTCCTTGATTCATTTTGTAATAACCCGAGAAATTAGCAGAAAAACATACACAAAAATTTAGGTGATTCAGAAAGTTTGAGATCCAGGGTAGAGCTTTACTTTTAATGCCAAAAACACCAAAGCATTTGTTTAACAGCTTACATTTCCATACCCTTTCAAAGGTCTTTGACAAATCTAAAAATGCTGCCATAGTGTGTCTCATTGATTTGTGATTCTGAGAATCTCTAACACATGGGTGAAGTATAAAATTTGATCAATAGTAGAGTGATCCATACAGAAAGCAAATTGCTTTGGTGGCATTTAGTGAGTAAATGGTGAGTCAATCTCTGCAACACCGTGCTTTCCATTAGTTTGCAAGTAATACAGGTAAGTGAAATAGGAGGGTAGCTTGCCATAAAACTGTCTTTTTTGTTAGGTTTAGGAATGGGAATAAGGATGGCCGATTTCTATTGTCTCGGTAATTTGCCAGTTTTCCATGATAAGTTACATATGTATAAAAATCTTTCCTTACCCAAAATTCTAAGGAGGGACAAGATATGTCCATGGATACTATCTGGACCAAGGGATTTGTTGGTGTTCAGATTTTTGAAGGGCATAAGGATAGTTCGGGTAAGGTGAAATCAACATTGAATATGGGGGTTATCTGCCGGCCTGTCCCAACAAGGTTTTATTTGATCTCTGGTGACCCTGGCCAAGTGTTTAAATTTTTTATTATATTGATCATTTATACTTCACTTAATTTTTGTGACACATTTTTATTATTATTATTCTGAATGATCTATTAATTTTAGATGATCAGTGCTGAAGCCCCAGTTTTATTTGCAAAAGCTGCTGAATTATTCATAACAGAATTGTCTCTGAGAGCTTGGGTACATACAGAAGATAATAAGCGCCGTACCTTACAGGTAAATAGCTTCTTTTTTTTTGTCCACTTGTAAATAAATGTTTGCAAGAATCTTGCATACTATTCTGATAAAATTTTATTTATTAATTCGGTATAAATAGTTACTAAGAAACCAAATCAGATTTTTATTATTCTTATTTGTAATATAATTTTGAATGCTAGAAAATTAATGCATATCATTATTTTTGGATAGAAATAGTTACTTTATTTGCAAAAGAGAAAGAAATTTTATTTTTCATTACTAGTATTTTAATTAATTTTCCTATGAAAGCAATCATTGTATCAAGAATTTAACAATTAGTTAATTGTTTACTTTATTTTTGGTTTAAAGATGAATACATATTTATTGAATAATAAAATAAAAATTAACATATATTAAATTTCTTCTATAACAAATTACTTCTTAAAATGTGATCATTTTATATGAATTTTATATTTCTAGTTTTTGTTATGTGTATGCTTAAGTTATGGTTTTCTTAGCTTATGCTATCTGAAAATATAATTATCAAATATATTGGTTTCTCCCCTCCCTGCTCCCCCTTGTCTTTTTAACGGAACATTTTTCCTTAAGCATTGTTTGTATTTAATACTTTTATTAATAGTAGTAGTACAATTTTTTTGACCCCTTAACTGCCAATTAAAAGTTACACCATTCGCTCCCCAGTACCATTGTTTTTCATATGCAGTTTATTGGAGGGAAAAGAAAAGGCATAAATAAGGAAATTTTACTCTGAAATGAGTAAATCCTTCCTAAACTCTGTCAAGATCCAATTATTACATTGCAAAGCCTTCAGAATAGTTAAACTGATAGCAGCGCAAATAAAGGAATGCATTTCGAAAGACATACATCCCGGGCATTTAATGCACCTGTTGAGCAAGGCATGTATATACGCCAGTGGCATTTAAGGGTTTGATAAAAAAAAATTTCTTCTATATTTAATTAATTTTGGATTATTTTTAAAGGCATTGTTAATAAATCGTTTTTTCTCTGATTCTCCTATGAAAATTTAAATATTTTTATTTTTACTTCTCTGAATCAATCAGGCTGAAAATTTTTCTGTATGCTGTAATTTTAACAATTATTTCAGAAAGCAAACTTTTTCAATTATTTAAGAGGGAGAAAAATGATTAAGCAGGTATTTCTCATAAAAGTTAATTTTAAAAAGTTGTTTTCATCTTTACATTGATTTATTTGTTTTTCAATGTAGAGGAATGATATTGCCATGGCAATAACAAAATATGACCAGTTTGATTTCTTAATTGACATTGTACCGAGAGAGGAACTTAAGCCTCCTAAACGATCTGATGAAGGAGTACGCACTACCTCGATGCATCCTGATCAAGTGCAGTATTACTTCCAACTTGCGCAACAGCACCAAGCAGCTCTGCAGCAGCAACAGCCTGCGGTGACTGCTCAAGGTCAACAGACTCAAATCCAACAAGCACAGCCACAACAGGTAACTGAATAGGTTTTGAGGTATTTTTTGTTTAAATATATTTTTTAAAATGTTTATTTATTTTTCCTCACATTCAAAAGGGGGGGGGGTAGCCGAATGGTCATGGGATCATGAATTCATGGCCTCCATTATCAAGTAAAAAGTTAAGTTATTGGGGAAAACTTGTATAATTTTGGGGATTTCTATATTCTAGGGCCAGACAAACTGGACCCCTGTCCAGGGGGCATTTGGAGCAAATTTGCAAAATACTTTGTTATAAAAAAAATTTGATATGTTTTCAGAAATATTGTGAATTAGGTATTTCATTTCATGTATCATATTTCCTTATTTTATACCCTATATGTTTAATATCAGTTTTCTCTTATGCTGCAACCCAAAGGGTTCCAGGTGGGAGTGTATGTTAAATCATGAAATTCGATATTTTCACAACTTTCTCTAGTGACTTTCTCCCCATCCCAGAGTGGGGTCTCAATGGACATTCCTTCCACTCATAGGGCAACCAGTGTCAGCTAACAAAAAGGGAGGGGACAAGGGTAATAAGAGATTTTGGAAGATAAAGCGCCACAGATTTTTTTATTTTAGTCTTGAGTGTAGCTACTTTAAGTTAAAATAAACACTTGTGATCCCTACAATCAGCAAGCTCTTTTTCAAAGAAATTGGCTTGCTGAAATGGGCAATTCCTTCTTTTACATTTTTGTCATTTGAAACAATAACAGGAATTCTCTAATTTAGAATTATTTTGTATTTTTTTAAGTCTTAAAATAATATAAGATGCAGTAGTACTTCTTGTAAGGTACATCTCCAAAAAAAGGCTCAATTACAGTAAAACCTCAAACTTGATAGGTGGGAACTGAATGATAACTGCGTAAGTTGCGAACAAATTTTTAAAAATCTCAAACACATAGATTTTCAATTCAAATGGGTCAATTTTTGATGAATTCAAATTTTCATTTGTAAGCAAAACAATCAATCAATTATTTAAAAAACTTCTACTTAATTTAAATATTTTTTTTAATGTTTGATTATCAAAATTTATTCAATAATTTTAGATTTGCTCTCATGATGCCAATAAGATCGAACAAATGATGTTTTTGGTACAATATGTATGTGTTGAGAAAAATAATTCTGTTGAAGTTACTGTTAAAATTCATGAAAGTTTTTTATGTTTACTTCCAGTTGAAATTTTGACTGGAAAAGAGCTTTCAAATTTAATATTTGAGAAAAAATTAGGTCTAAATTTGTAAGATATGTGGGGGCAAGTCTACAATATCAGCCAATATGAGAGGTAAAAAATCAGGAGTATAGTCCAGAATTAGGACATTAATTCAAGAACAATCCACATGCTATGTAGTAGCCACTCTTTAAATTTGGTCATTAATGGCATGGCAAAAGTATCCTTAGAAGCTTGTATTTCTTTAATTTGGTCGAAATAAAAAGTTTTTTCTTCAACTTTTTGATGGGCCATACTATCAAAATAAATCAAGGGCATAATTTTAAGCCCAATGGGAAAGTCAAATAGAGGCTATAATACCCTGATAGTATCAATTTGAAGGTATTTATGCTTTAATTAGTGTTAATGCCAATGTTGATAAGATAAGATCAACTATAAGAGATGAGATCTGTGGATTATTAAACTCTCTTAAACATTTCAAGTTCCTACGCTCCATTATTATTTGGTATAAAATGTTAAATTGCATAATAGCGCTAAGCAAGCTGTTGCAGACATGACTACGGTCTAAAATCTGCTATGGAATTCAAAAAATACTATTCTTTTAAGGATCTTCAACAGGATGTAGCTTTCCATGAAATGCTCTGTGATGCAAGAGAAGTACCAGTGAGATTGATGTCCCTGATAATTTAGAGATGATACAGTCACATTATAGAATTCAATGAAAAAATGTTAATTTTGAAAAGGAAGCACGAGAGGATCCTAAATTAAAATTCTAAGGCATAGTTGTTTATTTTTACACATTTGATTGAGTGGTTAATGCCTTGGGATGTAGATTTAATATAATGAATACCCACAGAAATTATTATAAATTTTTATACAATGCATATAATTTAAAAAACATCCCTAAAATTAAGTAAAAACTAAAAATTTAGAAATAATATTAAGCATTGGACAATCAGTGGATATAAACGTGATTAATCTAGCAGATAAGATAGTGCCAGTTTTGGCTTTGTTAGGCAAAAGAGAAAGCCCAGTGAAAGTTTTAAAGCTTATGTCAACTTTTGAATTTGCACCAAATTTTGCTTTTGCATTAAGAATTTTGCTTTCTTTGCCAATAAGTGTAACAAGATGAGTTATTCAAAATTAAAATTTATTAAAAAAATTTCTTATGGTCCACAGCTCTCTTCTTTAAGATAGATTAAATGGTTTTGTTGTTGTATTGGCTATCAAGCATGAATTAGCTGAACAAACAGAAACAAACAAATTGATTGAAAAGTTTTCAAAATTAAAAGTAGGGGGGGGGGGCGTAATTTTTTGTTTGCTTTGACTTTGCTTTATTTTTGTGCTTTAGTTCTTTAATATATATATATATTGTTATGTTGCCTTTTTGTTTGCAAGAATTTATTTTTTATAAGTGTGTATCTATGTGAACAATTTATCTTTTTTAATAATATTTTTTTACTTTAGAAAGAGGTGCAGCATTTCCCATTTTTGTCTGGGGCGACAAAATTGCTAGAGCCAGTGCTGCTATATTGTTTGAGAATATATAGTTTTAAAACTTATAAACTATTATATTGGTTAATTAAACATTTGACATAATATTTAAGTTTTAATTAAATATGTTGGATTTAAAAATTAATCTCAAAATATTCTAAATGGGCTGCCAAATTATTGATATTCATAATGATTGAATAATGTATGTAACATATATTGTACTATTTAAAGAATGATTAAAAAATTTAAAGAGTAATTTTTTCTACATTTGATTAAAGTATTTTTATTTGAAATATTTTTTAAATTGTTGTTTGTTGACTTTTAATTCATTTTTATAAAGTGTTTTGCCTAGAAATACATACTAACTAAAGATTTTTTGTAGATTCAATTAGTACCAGCAGTACCTGCATCTGCTACAGTACAACAGATTGCTAGCACTCAACCTTTGTCAGTACAGAATGCTTCACCCACATTTTCTGTGCCAAATGTATTGCAAGTACAAGCTGTAAGTTGATTTCTTTTAATCATAACAAGATCATTTTCCATGAGTCTAATACCCATATTTTGGGAGAAACAGTATAATTTTAATGTAGTAAGTGTGTGTGTGTGTGTGTGTGCGCGTGCGCACGCAACAGATTGAAGAAAATGAATATGGTCTACATTTTCAATTCTTTTTTTTTTATTTCTAATCACTAGGTTTAACATTCATTCATGTGACTTTATGTAATATCTAAACTTGCACATTTCGAATTTAAGAATGTCTAAAAAAAATGCATCTTGATTTGTTAAAATTGTATTATAGCTCATATTATTTTTCAGTTAAAAGTTAAATTGATGCTTAATTTAAAATTTATTATTTTATTTTATGTATTGATTGAAATGTCTTTGGGATATAGAAAGTTGATCTTTCTTAAAATGCTGTAATAAACATTTTAACATGTATCATTCAGTGATATAACATTTGAATGAGTAGCTGATAATTTTTTCATGGGTTTGAATATACAGGTTCCAGCTGAAACTGCCCAACAACAAGCTCAAACTGCTCAAGTTCAAGTACAGCAAGTACAGGTCCAAAACAATCAGCAGGTAGTGTTTTGATTTGTAAATGTAAAAAAATATGAACTTTTTTAAAGTATTCTATTATCTCAAAAGCTTTTAACTTAAATTATTTTTCTTGTCATATTTGTTAATGTTGTTGTTGCAGCTGCTAATCCTCCAGGGTCTGACGAAGTCAGACAAGATCAATTAAATCGTTGGCTCTCAAAAAGTCCAGCACAAGAAGGGAATCCGTGTAGATATCTTTGTTTGTGAGATCCCATACAATGCATTTGTGCTCTGGGGAAGCCTGGTGATCTTGACACCTTGCACAGATGGAGAAGATCTTCTTGTTCACTGAGAATGAAAGGCACTTGATGGGACCATTAGCAAGGCGATAAAATGTAGTCTGGGAGCATCTGTCACACTTGAGGGTTAGGGCCAGTCCGGGTTTATTACCCATATACCAATGATGAGTGGAAGGCGCCCTCCACTCTACCAAATTTTGAGATTTTTTTAACAAGTATAATTCCATATAGGTATGGGGGATGTAGAGGGAGTTGGAAGATTTCAGCCCTCCTTTGCTAGTTTGTCCGCCATTTCATTGCCATAAAGTTCGACGTTAGATGGGATCCACTGAAAATGAATATCATGGTGTAGGGATATATGTTTCAGTTATATTTGTTAATTATGTATATAAATAGATACTTACCAGTTATAGGAGCCATAAAACCAAACTGGGCAACATAGGAAATATGCCAAATTCTGGCTTATATGATTTGCTTTTAACATTTTGTAAATAGAAATCTGGATTTTGTTGATGAACAATAAAGACACAAGAAGCTTTATTCAACAGAAAACAGGAAATTTTACCAAATTTTTTCAGCAAACAGTTATTCTATGCAGATAGAAGTAAACAAACAGTTCCATTAGAAGGGTAACATCATTATCAATGTATTGGTAGTCAAGTGATAAATCAATTCTTGTGATCTAAAATTCCATTTACAGGAGCTTTACATTTAATTTGGTGTTGAGCTGACAAACTTTCATCTGTGTCACAGTTTCAATGGTTGATGGTTTTTAGTCTAGGTACAGCTATTTATTGATTATATTTCCAATATTTGTATTGGCGGCAGCTTGGAAAAGTGGTCACCAATTCATGGCCCCTGTAACTTATAAGTACTTGTATGTAATATTTTTCATAATTACTATTTTCACTTTTATGGTGTTGAAAACTTCATTATGAAGTGCTTGCACATGTCACTTAATTTAGAATTTTGAAACTGTTTTTATGTCTTTTTCAAGCTTTTTAAAAACCATTGCAAAACACTTGTATGAACTGATTGTGTAGAGGATATTCATTTTAATACATTCAAGTCTACTGTTTCCTCAAACTACTTTTATAGTTGAAGAGTATGATTAGCTGTAGATTCAACATCATATTTAAGAAAAAAATTACTTCCAGTTAAAACAAAAATTATACAGAATGAAAATAATCAAAATTGGAGAATGTTCAGAGTCAAAGCAGAAAAGCCTACCTTAGTTAGAGGTTGCAGAGGTCATAGACATAAATATAGTTTTAAAAAAATGTAAATACCGTACTTACTTGAATCTAAGCCACACTATTTTTCCAGTGTTAATGCTACTGAAAACCTGGTGCAGCTTAGAATCGAAGGCAAAACATTTCTTGGATGGGGAAATTGAGTTTCCATCCTTTTCAAAAGGAAAAGTGTAACTGTCCATTCTGGTCACTTTCTTTGATGATTTATCCCATTCTGCAGTTTATCTCCAGTATTCAATCTATCCTGGACATTGTTGTCTGCTTATATTTGGGACACTTTTTTTGTTTAAGCTTTCTTTTTATTACCTAAACATCAAAGATATCTGTAATAGCACTAAGAGGAGTTTATTAAGATGCAAATATAAGAAGGGAGGCAATTTTATTCGCAGGAAAAAAAATGAAACAGAGCACCAACTACTGAAAATTTGACACAGATGAAACAAACGTCGATGGCATAAGCAAAATGATATAATTTTTGCTTGTAAATTTTTAACAGTCTTTAATAATTCTTCTATAGTACATTCTTTTATTAAAAAAAAATGTTGCATAACAAATGTATTGATGGCACGGAAGACACCACAGGGGGGGGAGTGGTGATGCCAGCACCAATTTTAAAGTCAGCTGTGACTAATCATTCTTGAAATACAAAAAATTATAAGCTCATGTATGTATTTAAAAGTTTTTAGTAATGGTAAAATAAATTTATTAATAACTCCTTTTTGTTTCTTATTAAAAAAAAAAAATTTTAATTTCTTAAATATTTAAAGAAAGTGATACATTGCTATAAATCTGTTAGGCAAGTGCATAACATAGGAGGATGAATTTATAAGGCTCAAAAGGGTTGAAAACAATTAAAAAATGATTGAAGTTTAATGAAGTAGGCGATGGCAGTATAATTACATCAATTTAAAAAATGAAATAACAAGAAATTTACTTACATTTTCCTTGTAAAACAGCTTTAAGTACTATAATGGGGGGAAGGGATTAGAATGGTGAATTTCTATATGGCAAAAGAAAAAGAAATTAAAAATCAAGAGATGCAGTAAAAAATGTTTTTTAGAACAATTTGAGGTTTAAAAAAAGTAAAGTATTAAGAAAAAAAGAAAAGTTATTGTGGAATGAGAAAAAGTTATGAAATCAGTTAATAAAAGTAAAACAGAAGAAATTTGCTATCATTAAAAAAAAAAGATTCTTCCTTATAAAAGATTTATTATCATGGAATTGTACATTTGCACCATAAAATTCTCAATAAAAAATTCAGCAGTCTAATTTATTACTTTTATAAGAAACAATTTATATGTTTCTACTTCATTTTTCACATTTTATGACCGAATTCAGTGAAATCTAAACTAAGATTGAAAAGGGAAATCTGAACTTTTAGAAAATAAAATTGACCAAAAGTACAAATTTGTTAAACCTTTTGGTACATTAAACTCTGAACCCTTTTAACAGGGATTCTGGTACTCACCAATAATTTCTGAGACATTTATTATTCAATGGAAAGAAATCGCAAAAATAAATATGAATACTGCAACAATAGTATCCAATATAGGAATGGTTAAGTTCTTTTAAAAAAATTAAATAGCTGGAAATTAATAGGGTTACTGCAATATAAATAACAATGATCATATATATAAACACTATTGCCAAGTGATAAAATTCATGGTAGCAATATCAAATTAATATGTAAAAGTAGTACAAGTAAGTATATTTAGGAAACTAAGGGGTGAAAACCCACATGGAATATAAGATTTTGTGCAAAAACTAAAAAAAAAAAAGCAAATGGGTTTGTTATATTGTGGTTATGTACATTATGTAGCATGTTTGTAAATATTTTTTTCATTTCAGACACCTGCTCAGCAAGTACTGCAATTGCAGCAGCCAATGGCAAACCAAGTGAACCAGCCTGGAGGAGGTATTCAAATTGTTCAACAGTTTGTCAACAGCAATGGTGAATTTCAACATATACCAGTAAGTTTCATTTTAGAAATTCAAGCATGCTGATATTTATTGAATGGTGGAAGATTTTGAAAGTGCTTGTTTTTTTTCAGCCGCACAGTTTGTGACATTTAATCTGTATGTCATTGTTCCTCAGATAATTCATTTTTCATAAAATGTGAAAGTACATTCTGTAGAAATTTATATCAATATTTTTGCAAATTTTTATATATATTTTAATAAAAATTAATGTAATTAACAGTTGTATAATTACTTTAAAATATTGTTAATTAATATGTTTGATATGTGAAAAACTATCCTCGGTCCATGAAATTTAAGTTTATGATAAATTCTCTTGACATTAAATTCAAAATAAAATTCATAGTGATTTTAAATCGATTACAACACACACCCTAAACATTAGCTCCAAATTATATTTTGATTTTACTTTATAAATCACCCTAGCCAAACTAGAAAAGTAACAAAACTGTTTTTGTTGATAAAATATATTAATACCAATATAACACTCAGAATATTTTTGTATATATCAAGATGTTTCTATACTAATAAATTATTTGCACAGCTAATTAAATATTAAACTGGCCATGGATATAAGGGGTCCCAAAACGTAGATGGTTTGATTAAACTAACTGCTCTTTCATTATTGGCCTTAAAAATTTAAACTATCATCTAAATTTAACTCTTTTTCCATTAGAAAACTATTTAGTTTTGGAATGTTATTCTCTTTGGCATATTATGATTTCAAATTAAACTTTAAAACCAATGCAATAATTTTTTCTTTACTTTTTATAATCTGTACATTCAGTCCCTGAAGAGATATGTTTTCTTCATTTAGAATAGCAAACATTTCTGCTAAATAGGACAAACATTGCAACTATATTTCATTGCGTAATTTTCAAACATAGTCATGTCTTTGTGTAATAATAATCTGGCTTGTATGTCAAAGCATGGTTTCGATGGGTAATTCTTTGCATTATGAAGCAAATATTCAAGAATTTAATCCAATGCTACTAAAAATAATCTACCAAAACTGAAAATTTTCAAAATTTTGAAAACCAGATTATAGATTTATTAATGTTAGTGAAATAGTTGTTAGAGATCTTATATTGATTTTTCTGAAACATATATTTTTTCTGGTACAAATATATATTTTTTTAAATTCTAGTTCCAGTTGAATCCCAGTCAGCTTCAACTGATCCGCATGCAAATGCAAGGCCAGAATACAAATCAGCCTATCATCATCCATGCAGCACCCGTCCAGCAGAATGCCTCCCAGGTTCAACAGACAGCGACTCAGGTGAGTGCAGAGAACCTCTGGAATGGGGTCAGTTCAAATGAAAACCCCCAGCAGTATGCCCAGGTGAGTAGGGTTCAGGTGGTGCCCTTGCATGATTCCTCCTAGATTTTGTGAAGAAATTGTGTTGCTGTAGAAATAAGCAAAAGAATGCCTCAAAATTTCCTTAGTAATAGTTTGTCAATATAATATTGCATTAATCCTTCATGTGACCCATCATTTTCAGACATCTTTGGCTGATTCAAGCACTGGGTATTCAAGTTAATTTCAAGAATACTCAGCCGATTGCCTGTTTCGTATGAAAGATCTGAGCTTTAAGGATAACTTATCTTTGAATTTTAAATATTAATATGCTTTGCATTTATAAATTTTAATCAAGAGATGCACTGTATTTTTATATTGAATATTTTACATGATATATGCACAATACAGTCATTCTTATTTTTAATTGTGTGAAAATTTTATAACAAGTGGATTAGAATGTCTCTATTTAGGGTTATTATGACTGTTCTTTATAAATTTTAAGTTGCAATGATTAAGTAAAAACAATGCCTGAAGTGACATCTCATTCATTTAACTTGGGAGGTGCAATCAATAAGGTTAATTATTCCTCATGAGCTTGTATAGTAAAACTGAATCTTGATCATGCATTAAACTACTGCTCTGCCACCAATGATAACTTCTAGAGGCTCTGGTCCCTATGCAAAAATAGACCCCATCCGTGACCCTTTTAAGTTTATTGTTCATAGCATACCTTGACAGATACCTGTACAAATGGTAACCCATTACAAAAAAAAAAAAAAAAATGTGCATGACTCAGTCTCTTAATCCTAGGTACACAAATTGACTTGACCTATCAGCTACAGGAGTAACGATAGTGTATTGTGGTAGGCCTAGAAATGAAGGATTAACATGACATAATGTAGTCTTGCACTGTTGCCAGTTGGCATATAGTTCTAAATTCCTTTTTTTTTTTTTTTTTAGAATATGTTGTGGGATAAAGTTTGCTGATTAAAATTATTCAGATCATTATCTTATTTTGCCCAGGTACAACCCTCCCCCTCCTCCCTCCATTGAGGCCCTCCCCAGTTGGCCCATTTCTGCCACAGAATACCATAAAAGAAATAAATGCCTAGAGTTTAAGAGGAGGATGAAATAAATAATTCCTCCAGTGTTGAAAGTTTTAAACTAAATATTTTAAGAAATGTATTTCAATATTCCCTTCAAAGAAACAGGTAAAGGCATCTCAAATGAGTTATTATAATTTTGAATTAATATTTATTCATTTACTCAGTATAGGAATCATAGAAAAGAGAAAAAATGCTTTCCAAGAGCTGAGAAATGTAATATATGTGGAAAATATATTGTAGTGAATTCCTTAGACACTGGTGGTCAAAACTTAAGCAACAGGTGTTTTTTTTTCCAAAACTGCTTGAGAAATTATTTGAGAGTCATGTAATTCAGAAATGAGGCACAGCATTTTGTACTTAAATGATGATAAAAGCTTAGTTGCGCAAAAAGGAATACAATGCATGTAATATGGAATTAAACAAAAAAAGGCTTTATTGAACTCATAATATTGTTACACATGATTGTTTATCCAAGAGGAAGAACAACAAGCAGGTGTTCTCTAGTATGAGATTTGCCCTCCCCTTACTGTAATGGTTGCTTCGCACTGCCTCTCCATACACAGCTTCAGATTGTCCAACAGTTCTTGAACTAAGAGTGCCCACTCTGCAATTAGCATCTGTTCCAATTATTGGGTGTTCCCCAGAGGATGTAATCATGTTGCAAGGCATCTCCTCAAAGCATCCCAGACATGTTCTATGGGATTTAATTCAAGGGAGAATGTTTACTAATCCATTGAAGTGATATCTTCACTTTCCAGTAGCTGCTGAGCATTAGCAGTCAGATGTGGCCATGCACTGTCATCTATAAAAACAAAATCTGGTCCAATAGCACCTCTGAACTTTTGCACATGGGGTTGGATCACCTCCATGCAATAGTAATCTTCGGTTACAGAACCTCTGTCATAGTTCAGTCCACCCGTTCAGCATAATGCCTCCCCAGGCGACAATTCCAGGTCCACCATCCTCTTTCCATGATGTTACTGGTATCAAACCATATCTCAACCTCTCTCCAAATCAACTGGCATTAAGAATCACTTGTGGCACTGAATAGACTCTCATCCATAAAGAGGACACGACTCCATTGATGAGATATCCAGTTTTTGTGCTCCTTACACTACTCTAAATGGTGCTGTCGATGTCCAACTTTCAAAGGGATGCAGCTTTCAGGACTTTCGCAAAGGCCACAATAAGCCATGACACTTATCGCCCTGTTGATATGCACAGTTGTTGATCAATGAGGCTTGCTGACTGTTATCGAGTTCTTTATACCTGCAGGATGATATATCAGTCATCAACTGCACTTGTTTTCCTCGCACGGCCACCACCAACCTTTCTAACAGCTGTATCTATGGGGTTTGGAAGACTTTTCAGCTACACGGGTCAAACTACCCTCTTCCATCAGCTTCCTGATCATCTTTCCACTTGTGAAACCATTCCAGTGATTTCTTCTAGCCATATTTCATAAAAGAACTCTCTTGCACTTGCAGCAAATGTCTTTAATTGCACCTCCATTCTTCCTTTTATTGTAGTCTTGAGCTGTACATACCGACCGCACGCATTTTGCATGCACTCGCGTTGCATATGACGTTTCGTTCCTGACCTATGCATAATCATCACCTCTCTCCTATGTTGCATGTTCATTATACTAATTCATTGTTCATTGTCGCAATTCTGCAATTTCATGGCTCTCTGCTTAAAATTTACATTGTTGCTTAAGTTTTGCACATCAGTGTAGTTATTTTAAGTAATTAAACTTTATGTAAAGAGTTATGGTTTTTTGAATAGTTAATTTTATCATCTAATAATTCAACTATCATATATGATCCACATAAATATATTAATCATTGAAATAACTGATTAAAAGCTAAATTAAAGCATCCTTTTTGTGAATATGCAAAAATTGTGGTGATGTACAGTTAATATTCTTAAAGAGGAAACATATTCTTGTCAAAGCATCAAAATTTTTTTTTCGTATATAAAAAAATTGATGAGTAAGCCCTATACTTAACAAATAATAAAAAAAGTTGCTTGTGCAGAAAAGTGAAATGAAAAAATTTAGAAATGTTCTAAATTTTCTTATTTTTGATGCGTTTTCTTAAATATATCAAGACAATAAAAGATTGTCTTTGTGCCTGAATATTTCCCAATTTGTGCATTGCAGATCATTTCATTTAATTAGATATAAAAATATGCACAATTCTTCAAAAATGTTACTTAAATAATCAAGCGAGATCCATTTTATATTTTCAAAGATATTATTTCTCCTTCCTACAATATTGGAGAGAAGATAGAATTAAACAAACGAAATTATACTTATTGTTATATGCATAAATATTTGTGGTATTGTTTTTTTAGATCATAAATATTAATTAATTGAGACAGCAAAAGAATTTTAACTTTTCTGCGTTTTATTCAACAATATCTTACAAGGGTTATCATATCAAAACGTAAAAATTAAATGTAACAGTAACAAGCAGAGTCTGATTTATGCTTTTTACGGTCATAAGCAAGATGAAAAGTGCTGCTATCCATTTCACAAACCCCATTCTACAGAAATTCTCTGATCATCACTAATGCACAGTTGCCCAGAATAATTTTTGGTCTGAATATGGGTCAAATGGGGTGAAATTTTTCTGTTTGAAATACCTTTTTATTATTATTATTATTTTTAAGTAACATTGTTACCTTATAGTATGACTTTTTCTGTTAATTGTATTTCTAATTTATTGAGATTTTTCTTCTTTCTTTTGACATTGTTTTCTTTCTTCAAAAATTCGAAGCATTTAACAGAGCTAATATTGTAGTTTAATTAATCCAACACACTAGCATGTAAAAAAACATTACCCTGTGCACATTGTGTCCATGTTGATACAATTAGAATATATATGTGTAATTATCCTTATTCTTGGTTTTTTTAAACTAAAATGACTACAGGAAGTAGATTCAGTATTTTTATAAGAATTTCTGTTTTAAAGTAAGTTATAAATAATGCAGCAATAACTGGTCACCAGACCATTCAAATTGCTTATAAATATAGCGAATTCTTCTGAAAATGGAAATGACTACTTCAATGGATGCCAAATAAAGATGTTAAAATTCCACCATTTTGTTTTATGTAAACTTTGAGGAATTTTTTCGATAATTCTATATGTATATTCTTGTTACATTGTCATTGTCTAAATAGGGCTTTGATAGCTAGATACTTAGAAATATTTGGAATTCATTCAGTAAAACAGCACTTTATAATTTTGGACTAATAATAAAAAACTGATAATTTTTAAAAGATATGTAGTGATATAATCTATATAAGCCAGTAACAACCTCAGCAAAAAAATAATTACTTAAAATATCCAGAGCAATGTATTCCTCTACTTGGATTCAATACTGTGGCTTTGGTAACTGAGAGGTCCCAAATTATTGTCTACTAATGCTTCAGTTTAATTGTAAGTTTTAGTCCTGATTTCACTTAAGATCTTTTGTGTATGAATGCTCTTAATCCGGTACTTACACATTATACCATTGACCACAAAATTAAAATATTGTTACGTTTATCGGGGTTTGAGGATTTTATGCAAATTGGTCACAAAGTATAAGTCAATTATTTAAGAGTGATGAGAATTTATTGTCAAGAATCCAATCCTTTAAGTACAGGATTCAGCAGCAATATTTGCAGAATAAATTTCAGAATGATTTCACACCTTCAACAGCACTTAGACACAATTATCAGTATCCAAAATATATGTATGTATAAGATTATTCAAAAGCACAGCCGAGCTAATTGCTAGTCAAAACAGTGCTCACTAATCCCTGGTTGAAACAAGACTGACTCATTTCAGCGAGATCACTCTATTTATAGATCCAGTGGAAACTTTGAGAAAAATCCACCTGCATCATAGATAGTGAAATTAGTGGATTTCTCCACTAATTTCTAGAAGAATCCCGAAGGTCCTGAACTCGCCAACTTGGCCCTATCTCAAATATTTTGCCAAGTTCCTATTGAATCGCCATTGTGACATAAGGGATGGCGTAGCTTGTGAATTTTTCAGATTTAACATAAAATAAGTATAACATAGAGTAATATAAATGCATTAAAATCCAAATACAGATTATTTACACTATTTTATACAAAATTCATAACAATACGTTTCAAATTAAAAAAGATCACCAAATGCTGTCATCCATGAGTTGGAACATATACGAGAATGGTTTCCCCCTCTATTGGCTGCAATATCTTTTCATTTGACAAAATTGATCGATGGTATGTTACATAAGTGCCCAAAATCTTCATATTGCCACTTTGTGAAAGTTAGAAGAGTGGGGTACTATTTTTCTCTTCGGTGTGACTCAAATTTGTGAGATGTGTTGCTTCTGAAGCTTTTGCATGATAAAGAACAATTGCTGGATTAACTTGCACTTTCTTACTTAAACGTTCTCAAAAATTAAACCCCCCCCCCCCTTCATCAATTAAAATGTTGCTCACATCTGTGTAGAATGTCTGCCTTGTATCTGTATATAATTGTCCTGCCATTTCAATCCTTTTAAAGAAACTTGGCTTATTTTTTAATTCTAGATTCAGCTCTGCATTAATCTTGTCATAAATATTTAACCTGCTAGCAATGTATAGTTTCTATTACTATATGTAGCGTTATTGTTGGAAATAGCTTTTTTGTTTTAGCAAATATTAACTTGGGAAAACAAAGAATTAAAAAAAACTTTTTATCTGCTGTCACTTAGAGGTAAACATTACAACTCCTAGATAATAAGGGATTCAATTGATCCTTCATCTGCAGCAGTAAGGATGGAATGAAAACTGAACCCATAGACTTTTTCCTATTAAGAAAAACTAAAAATTAACTCAGTTCAGATTTAACACTAACTCTTGTAATAGAATCATTTTTTTTAGGAACCGAAAAGAAAAGATATATAAGAAAAGTACTAAGTGTAGCATTTAGCGTATTGACTTATTTTACATTATCAGTATAAATATGGCTGATTAATAAAGAATGCATATATATTGTAATGTAGATCGGAATCCGTGAATTTTATGCTGTCCGTTTAAACAAATCTTTAAAGGCAATGAAAACTTATTGTCGAAAAACAATCCTTAAAAATACTAGATACAGTCATAAAATTAGCACAATAAGTTGCAGAAGGTTTTCACACCTTCTACAGCAATCAGACACAACTATCAATGTCTAAAAGTACAAGTATGCAAAGTTTATTTGCAAGCAACTTTGCACTAGGGAACTCTTCAACAGCCAAAGTAATACTGACTCAGTTTCAGCGAATGACTACTATTTATAGTCTGTGCGGCTGCCTCCTAGCTCTTTCTTGATAAATCCACTAACATCATGGATTGTGCTTCAATAGACTTCTCCAACATTTTTTAGAAACATCCATATAGTCGCCAAGTCATCAAAAATTATGCCAACTTGGCTGTATCGCCAATGTTTCACAAAATTCCATTGAAAGTCCATTATAATGTAAGAAATGGTGTTGCTTGTGAATTTTTTCAATTTTTATCATAAAATTATACAATTGAAAGTACTATAAACTCAAACTCAGTGGCGCAACAGCCCATGAGGGCCAAGGCCTACTGTGTCCATCTCAGTATACGTGACCATTGGGCGCTGGGGTGCATGAGCAGATGTTCCAATCAGGTGGTCAGCCTGAAGCGATACCCCCAGTGTTTGGTCCCCAAGGAAAGTACTATATAACAGATATAAATTTACACTACTTTAAGCACTTATTACACAAAATTCATAACAACATTGTTGTCTGTAATCAAGTAAAAAATATCGAATCACAAGAGTCAAACAAGATGATTAATCATTTTCGATCATTTGCTTTATTAGTAATACTGTCAAATAATCATGGGGTTTGCCTACATTTTTTTAATTTGTACATATTAGTTATGTATTCAATTATTTGTTTAAAGCATCAAAAAGCAATAAAATTTGTAATTTTTTTAATATACCATAAAGGTTCTCTTTTGTAGTTATAAATTTTTTTTTTAATTCTATAAAAAATGAAAAGGGGCAGGGGTTCTTTTTCCCACTCTGCAATATAATTGAGTAAAGTAGATAAATTTAATTTAAAACAAGCAATATAAAAAAATTTAAGTCAATTCCAACTTAAGTCAACAAAGAAAAATTTTATTTTGATTACTTTTTATGAAATAGTTACAATTAATATAAATATGTATATACATATGGCAGAATCACAATATTAAGTGATGAAATTGAAAGCGATTTTGCTTGCAATTTTTTGTATATGGTGTTGGTTTATTTTTTTATTACTATTAGTTCAATTTAATTATTCTAATAAAATGGAAATCACATCCTCAGAAATTAGGCCATCCTAGGTGGGATTCGAACCCACGACCTTTGGATTAGAAGTCCAACATGCTATTCATTGCGCTACAGGGACACAACAAACAATTTTCCTTTCTATATATGCTGTTGGATTATTATTTTTGTTTGTTACTATTAATTTTTTTAATTTAATTAATGAATTAATATTTGAAAAACTCTATAAACATCAAGTGTCATCCACTAAAGTTTTAAAAAATGTATTTGAACTTGAATAGATGAATAGAAAGTATTTTATTAACGATTGAAAATTTGAACAATATATATATACATAGGGAGATAGTGAACTAGTAGAGAGTAGGAATTGAAAAATATACATGTGTGTGTGTGTAATGTTCTGAAGTACATTGTACAATCTTTATTTAACATCATAAAAGTGAGAATCATGGAGTTGTACAAAGAAAGAAATTTGTTGCAATAACTTCTAAATTCATTTTTACATGGCTAGAAATTTTTAATCACTAACTTTTCTGAACAATTTTCTTTTAAATTAAAATCAATAAATGTATGAAATTATTTTATTTTCCTGTTTTGATTATATGATGATATAAATAACATAGAAAAAATAACGATTTTTTAATAGCTCCTACCAATAAATGTGTTTTTTGTTAAAAATGTCTATTTAAATGAGAGAAAAAAATATACTTTTCTAAAAATGTTAGGTGGGGAGAAAAGTCATTTTATTAAAAACTTTGTTTTATGTATGATTTTATATCTATTATTAGGTAAGATTAAAGTAAAAGTTACATGAACTGATATCTTTTCAAATAAATCAATAACTATTGATATAATATTTAAAGAAAATATAGTTAATTTCTCTCTCAAAGACTATTAAAATATTATTTTTATTAAAGTTGCAGGGAAACCATAAAAATAAATTTTTCAAAACTGTGTGACTTCTCTTAGACAAGGCTATTTTAAATCATCTGTATACATTAGTCAATTAGAATAAAATATTTTATATTCCTAAAAATCAACTTCTGTCAATCATTTCAAGACTAAACCATATTCCTACTTGTACGAGAGTAGACCCATAAATACCCGGCTCCACCTACAGATGGCGGTAATTGTTTGAAAACTATTACTGTATTAGAA
The DNA here is from genome assembly GCA_019973975.1 of Trichonephila clavata. Taxonomy (NCBI): domain Eukaryota; kingdom Metazoa; phylum Arthropoda; class Arachnida; order Araneae; family Nephilidae; genus Trichonephila; species Trichonephila clavata. Next base: position 219,761 of record BMAO01008425.1, on the reverse strand, counting down.
AGTACACAATTTATAAAGCATATGCTTCAAGTTTGAAGACGTCACTTAGTTTAGTATTTGTTTGGTTGCTATCAATAGTGAACGTTTCCAGTGAAAATGGAGAAGATTGGTCATAGTTATGTGATACAATACTTTTATTTGAATGGCCTCGGCCCAACTAATATAAAAGCTGAACTAGATTCTACTCTGGGTGAGTCTGCTCCTTCATTTACAACAATAAAAAATTGGGTAGCAGAGTTTAAACAAGGCCGTACGAGCTGCCAAGATGAGCATCGCAGTGGTCGACCCAGTAAGGTGACGACTCCTGAAATGGTGAAGAAAATCCACAAAACAGTACTGGATAATCGTCAAATGAAAGTGCGGGAGCTAACAAACATAGTAGGCATTTCAAAAAGTGTGGTACATTGCATATTATCTGAAAATTTAGACATGAGAAAGCTGTGTGCAAGATGAGTGTCGCTTTTGCTCACACTTTCAAGCAAAAACAGCGCTGTGAAGAGGTTTCAATTGATTGTTTAGCAAAGTTTCAAAGCTGAATTTTTGCACTGTTTCTTGACCATGGATGAAACATGAGTCCATCACTTCACACCCGAGACAAAAGAAAATTAAAACAATGTACTGAAATGGGAGAAATGCCTCCAAAGAAGGTGAAGACCGTTCCATCTGCAAGCAAGGTCATGATGTCGGTTTTTAGGATGCACATGGATAATTTTTATTAACTATCTTGAAAAAGTAAAAACTATCAACAGTGAGTATTGCGCGAACTTATTGCAACATTTGAACAAAGAAATCAAGCAAAGACAGCCACATTTGGCTAAGAAGAAAGTGTTGTTTCATCAAGACAATGCATTTGCTCACAAATCCATTATTGCAGTGGCCAAAATTAATGAATTATAGTTTGAATTGCTACCTCATGCACCCTATTCGCCAGATTTATCCCTCCTCGGATTATTTTCTATTCCCAAATTTGAAAAAATGGCCCAGTGGTCAAGGATTTTCCAACGATGAGATGTTAGCATTTAATGGCTAGTTTGAGGAACAAGACAATTCTTATTATAAAAAGGGTATCAAACTCATTGAACATCGCTGGGAAAAGTGTGTAGAGTTGAAAGGAGATTATGTTGAAAAATAAATATATTTTTATCCATAATTTTTGTGTTTTCTTTGTTGGTCAGGTACTTTTGGGACCACCCTCGTAACAAATGATTAATAGTTTCAACTCTATCCCTGACACTCAAACTGAGTTGTATTCATCATAGTTTATTGGGAAGAAACATTTTCATTCCTGTTAATCTATAATTGCATTAGTCGTGTAACAATTTATATGAAATTATTTTCCTCCTTTATTGATATTTTGAGGACTCAAAAAAAACTGAATTTTACTATCTTGAATCATCTAAATTAACACATTAAAATATGTTAATATTATTTGTGTAACATTTACTTTGGTGCGTGGTTTAATTATCCGATTCCCATATATATATGAGCATACAGTAAAATTCTGTGGAACGAATATAGAAATCAGGGTTGTTGCATAAAACCTTTGTTAATTTAATCAAAATGATATGCTTCAAGATATATATTCTATTTTTAATTACAAGCCTGTATATGTTGTGATGTTACGTAAATGCTTTTTGCTATGTGTGCATGATCTACCCTTTCATTTTTAATGTGTTCATTGTTAGTATAACTGTTTGTAATCCTTTGTCTGCTTTATTCCCATTGTGTTTTGCATGCTTATTGTTGTTTTGTTTTTGTCAGGGAGCCGTATTTCAACAGGCTAACCAACAGCTTACACAACAACAGCAGGCCCAGGTTGGTTTTAAAATTATGCCTAACTCAAAAAAAATCATTCCAAATTCTGAAAACAAAGTTTCAATTTCAGCACAGCAAAATTATTTTCCTATACCTTGCATTTGTTACGTTTTTTGTCCTTTGTTCCTTAAATTTTAATTGTCATTGTTAAAATTATTTTCTTTTTAATGATTTTATGTTTGAAGCTTCCACACACTCATTTTTTGTAACCATGCTGATATATTTCCCAAAAAGACTGAGTTAAGAGTGATCTCTCCATTTCACTGCCTTTAGCTTTAGCGACTTAACCCCTAAAAGTAGTCTTAAATTGAACTTGGTTTTTATTTTAAAGAGTTGGAACCTTTCCATTTCTATTCAGAAATTCTAATTTTAACTGAACTTTTAATTTATCTCTTTAATCCAACATTGTTGGTATACATACTGCAGTTTTATTAAATAAAAAAGGGGGTTTGTTTTCTGGTATGTTAAATACATTTTTAACAAGAATGTATACTAATATTTTATTTTTATGAAAATTGAACACTTATAAAGATTTTTATTATGATTAGGGTGGTAAATTTGTCAGTTGTTTCATTGACTTTTATGGTCATAATTTCTATACTAATTTGGGTACTCACGTATGCCATCAACCAATTTCATCACTCCTAAAACACTGCCTGTGATATGCAGCTAGTAGTGGAAAAGTGCTTGCATGTGTTTAGTAACAGTGACCTTGTTTATAATTTGCAATATACTTTTCTCATTTTGTTGTGAAAAGATGATTAAAATTTGGGTGCTACCTTCGATGGAAGGGAATTCTTTGGAGTATTTCAAAAACAGGGAATCATTCTATAAAAAAAATGTGTTAATGGACACACAAGATGTGTATATATTGAAAAGCAGATAAACAATTGAGATATAATGTGAAAAGTTACACCAAGGTGAATATGAATTCAAAAAGGTACATTGTTAGAAATGTGTGTCTGAAATAAACTTGGTAATATGGTAATTTATTTACAGTTGTCTCAGGGAACTTGTATCAATTGATTAGGGAAGAAATAAGTTGGATTTAGCCAACAAACCTGTAATGTGTTGGTAGAATTATCCAAGAAAAGTCTGCATACTCAGCCTATTTAGAGTAGTCCAAAGTGGGGTACGCTTTCTCCACGAACTACACAGAGTGATATTTTAGGGTTCACAGAAGTAGGCTTGGTATATATAACAGGGTACTTCAGATTATTTTCATTTGAGGGATATGTGATCATAAAGGCTTGGAGACCACTAATCTAGAAAACAAACAAAAAAAATTAGTTTGACTTGACAAAAATGTGAAAATACATTAAAGTCCTTTTGAAAGCTAAAAGCCAAATATAAAGAATGTGTCCAGAATAATGATAATTTGGTAGAAGTGTTTTGTTAACTTGTGCGTAGTTTTAGGAGTTCCAAATAGAAAGTCAGATTTTGACCATGATATTGGTGCTCAAACACAAAAAGTTGAAAAACTATAGGATTCAACAAAATGGTGAAAAAAAGAAGCATTTCTGAACTGCCTGACACCATTGAATTGGTACATATACAAATTTATGTGGCATCATCTACATCAAGAAGATACATTTGCTAAAAATTTTAATACAATTGCAACATTTGGCTTACTGAATAATGTAGTTATTAGAACTTTCATTTATTTCATGTTTTTTTAAATAAAATATTTAATTATTCTAAATTTTCTCAAATGTATATATGTTAATGGGCTAATACAATAAGAGCAAGTGCAGGAATTTGTCTTTGTACCTAATCAGAAATGATGACAAGTATTTAGCAAGTCTTTTGATTTGGCGAAATTGGTTGATGGTATATTGTACAAGTATTCTAATTTGATTAATATAAACTTCATTTTCTTGAAACAATTTAGTTAACAAAATCTTGCTGAATTTTATTAGTAACTATAAATACTGTTAAGTATGTTAAGAATTAAGCTGTTAAGTATATTATAGAATTTATGAACATTATAAATAAATTTATAATCCATATTTTAATCTTGCACCGTCATTTAAATAAATTGTCTTATAAAAAACCCATTTACTAATGCATTAATGCTAATTTCAAAGAGATTTTTGGTAGAATGTTGCTATTATTTATGTAACTTATGCTTTTGTATACTATCCTATTATAAGTATTTCAACACTTGCACATATTGAGTAATTTTTAAAAGTTTGTTGGTTTATTGTGAAGCTTCTACACACTTTATTTTCTGAGTTTTTGACTCTAATAAAATTGAATTACGTAAAAAAAAAAGTCAAATTTTTCTCCATTATACAACTTATTTTCCTCTTAAATTATTTTTGATAAATAGATTAGTTCTACTTAGATGCTTCATAAATTGATTAAAATTTTATTTTTTGTATTCAAATAATAACTTTAAAAAAACATGTTAACAAAATTGTTTCATTTTAAAATAAAAGAGCTAAGCTATTTTCATTTAAATTGTCCCAACATTAGTGTATCTTTTTAGAGTGCTTCCTAAAGGCAAAGCAAGGGTTTTATAACATACTGTGTAAAGTAAAATAATCACTTAAAATATAAGGAAAATGTGAAGAATTTAAATTTATGTAATTAGAATATTGTAAAAAGAATTAAAAACATTATTATTATTCTGTATTTATAAGGGGGGGAAATCTTACAGACTTCATCAAACATAAACCTGTTTCAATCTTTATCTTCTCCCTTCCCCTTTTACTTCTTGCTGTAGAATTAGGTTTTCATTATACATGCCTCTAACTGCAAAATTTTCACTTTTTACTTATTTAGAAGAAATAAGTAAAAAGTTAAATTGTTTTGTATCTTTTTTCTTTTGATTTAAAGATTCATTTTAAATTATCTTTGGTGTTTCTTCCTCGTATAGGCTGTATACCAAATTCAGCAGGTCGCACAAGCTTCTGGTCAAGTGGCTACTTCGGGTACCCCTGTGTTTCTTACTCAAGCTCCTGGTGGAGGTACAACAGTACAGATCCAAGCAGTTGCCGCAGATCAGCACTCTTCAACAGATGAAGAACAGCAGCAATCACAGTAAAAAAAACCTCATCACATCTGGACATAACAGACATTTAAGTGATATGTAAATGCAACCAATTATTTGTAAATAATCATGACTCCAGATTTTAGTCATTAAAGATACATTATTTTATCGATTTTAATTGTCTTGGGTTGATTCTTAATACAGTGGATCTGGTTTTAACTTATGTCACTTTTATTTTGCCAAAATTGCATGTTTTAGAAAGGAATTGTGCTTTAAGCATGCTACAACAGCTCAACTATTATACCTTTGCAGTTTTCTAACAGCTACAGAATAAATAATTAAGAAATACATCATAAATTTGTTATCAGTGATTGGGCAGAAATGTGCTTGTTTAATAGGATTAAATTAACTGGGGGATTATTGTAATAAAAGAATTTTGAAATTTGCATTTGTAATAGCTAAAAATATGCATTGTTTCTAGAAAAAAATTAAGTTATATCAATTTTTTTTATAATTTTCAAGCAGCCTCACTAGATTATAATTTATTCTGGCTTCAGAGTAAGTTATATTGTTAATGTTTTTTATTAGATATGTCTAAACTGAAAGTCCTCAGGTTGGTATATTGTATAAGTTTGGCAAGTGAAATACCAGTTTAGATATCATCCCTATCACCTAACTGTGTTTCATAAGTATACATTAGCAGTGGTGCACCCAAGAATTTTTAAAAATGGGGTCCAGGGTCACGCCGCGCGCAAGTCTGCCATTCTTATGTTATATCTCAATACGTAATCTTTTGATTTTATCAATTGTCGAGAAAAAATATAGTAACAAATAAATTATTGAACAAATAATTAGCATTAATTAATTAAGTTAATTACTGAATTAAATTTTGCATACTATATACATTAGATTATAATCAATCAAAAAAAAACAAAGGAGGTGGGGGGTTCCGGACCCATGGAACTCCCCCCCCCCTTGTGTGCACCACTGCATGTTAGCCCTCCTATTGGATTAAATTGCAACATTAATAAAAAAGAAATTAACATCTTTTCCAGTGGGGGGGATTAAAACCCAAGAGGTTTGAAGTGAAAAAAGTCTTATACTTCAAGTGTCCCTGTTATCAAAATTTTTCCTGCTGAAAATGTTGGTTGATGTATAAAAAAGTGGTCATTGGTAAGTGCCAAGCAGATTCATTACCAATACAGATCACAGTCTGTGGGACTGAAAACAGTAGAAGGTGGCTTTAAGAGGAATTAAATGGCAAAACTCGGAATCAAATATTCTCCTATCAAGGTTCAACGAAATCTTAGGATGAAGTTCTGATTTCAACATTGGTGCAGGTAACTGACACTTGGCCCATTACGTCACTAGCCTACTTTTCTTCTATCACAATTCATTTCAATGAAAGCTATTTATTTAAATTGCTATATACATAGACTGATCAGAACAAACCAAGCTGGATCTCTATTCCTTAGAAATTACAAAAGGTAATTATGCTTTTACTTTGAAATTATTTTGTATTTCCTTAAGATTAAAAATAATATTCAGATGTTTGGATCGTATTTTAAAAAATAGAATTACTATTTTTCTCTTTTAATTTTCCAAAGAAGGCAATAAAAATATCTATTTGAATAAAAATTCTTTAATAAATTTTCTCTCTACGTATGAGCAAATTTTTACTTTTATATGTATATGTGCTTTTTTTTTTTAATTGAAAGTGCCATTATCTTTCAAAAGAATTTTCAAATAGTATTGTAATTTAAACATATTTTTATTTGCTTTTAATGAGGAAGCATTGTTTTATTTGTTTATCAAAAGTGGGGGGAATCCACATCTAATACAGTAAAAAGTAAATCTACAAGAAACCTCATTTGATGTTTTTTTCATTTGAATATATATTGTTACGAATTTTGTATAGAATAATGTAAATAATTTGTATTTGGATGTGCAATGCATTTATATTACTTTATGCTAAAATTGTAATATTCACAAGCAATGCCGTCCCTTACGCTATAATGGAGATTCAATGGGAACTTGGCGATAGAGCCAAGTTGGCATCACTTTTGGCGAGTTCGGTACCCTCTGGATTCTTCTAGAAATTAGTAGAGAAATCCACTAATTTCACGATCTGTGGCGCGAGCGCATCTTTCCGGAACTTTTGGCCTCTGCTATAAATAGAGTGATACTCGCCGCAAGAGTCAGTCTGGTTTCAGCCAGGGAGTAGCGAGTCTGGTTTCAGCCAGCAAAAAGCGAGTCTGGTTTCAGCCAGCGAGTTGTGAGCATTGTTTTGATTAGCGATTAGTAGACTTGCCTTGAACTTAATCAGCTCGGCTGTGCTTGTGAATAATCATTTACATACGTGTATTTTAGACACTGCTTATGTGTCTGAGTGCTGTTGAAGGTGTGAAATCCTTCAGTTATTTACTCTGTGACTCTCTGTATTTACTCTGTCGCCCTCGTCTCTTGACCATGGTTCAAAATTGCGAGCCCGTCTTCCCTGAATAGTGCAACGTTAATACTCATTCACTCCCTGCCCTAAATATCACACCACACCAATGGAAGGACATTGAGCCTCTACAGATTTAACGTGTTTTGGCCCTTACACAGCAAGTCTTCAGTGACAACAAGATTCGAGTCTGCGACACTCCAGTTTTGAGTTTGTAACCGTAACCACTAGGCTACAGTGGCCACCAGGATTAGCAAAAACTCTGTTGAAAAGGTTAAGGGAGTTTAAATTAGATATGAATTGTAGACGAAAGGCATATGAAAAATTGGCAGCAATATGAAAGAAAATAGAAAAGTGTCAAATCTAGAACAATTGCTCTAAACTCTCATGCAATTCATGTGCCTTGCCTATAATACTCTTTTAACTTTTGAGTTTGTGTGTGATGTCTTTTCCAGTATAATATATATATTGTAAAAATTGTGGGAGGATATTCCAATGCTTATTTTCAGCATTTACAAAAAGATGGGAAATTCTACAGAAGCATTTAAGCATAACTCTTCAACCGTTAAGTGACACTTGTTGGGAAGCTAAAATAGATTAGGTTAAAGCAGTACATGCATAGTTTGAACAAACTTATAAATCCACAAAAGAATTTATTGATGTAAATGAGATTATACAGTGGTGTTGGAAACTAAAAGTCTATTGGATTCAATACAAGAATTGCCAGTCATTTTGTTTAACAGTATGGTTTGCAATATTGTCCAAAATTGACACTATCAATGAACTATTTCAAGCAAAAACAGTTGTTCTTGACTCGTTTTTAATTTACTCTAAAATTAAAACTAAAGTCCAAAAGTTTAAGAAAAAAAATTTAACATATTCTTAGACGAAGCAAAGGTGCGAGAACATAATTTGTATATTTCAGAAAATTTTCCTGAAAAAAATTATTTTGATTGAGATTAAGATTGTGAAATAGCAAAAGATGCAATTATAGAAAACACCGTAAAGAGTTAGAACTTAAATGTTATTAATACTGTGGTTAAAGTGTTGTATGCGATTTTTCTTTGGATTTGGCAATTTTTTATATAGATATTATGGTGAGATAACAAATTCATTGTAGTTTCCAGACACCTATCGCAAGTAGCTTGGCGATCGACTTTGGTCGCCAAGAGTAATTGAGATCGGAAAGCCCCCCCCCCCCTGTACTACACTTTAACCAATACGAATACAGTTATTGTACAAACCGAATTTAAATTAATCACTGACATAAAAACCTTAGAAAACTTTATAACACAGTTAAATGTGAAAATTTAATCCAACAAATTGTTTTTCTACGAGATTTGTTTTGAATGAAAGGGGTGCGAGTAACGCGAAAAGCATACACGAGTATATTGCAATACATACAGAGGCGAATTAAGGGTGTTGGAGGTCCCTGGCGGTAAAAGGTTAGAGGCCCATGGGCTCAAGAGTTGAAAAACTAAAATAGTGAAAATATTCGCTGACCTTAAATTCTCAAAAAAAAAATGTATTGCTAATAATAAAACTCAACGAAAGATTTAAGGAGACTGATTCAAAAGAAAGATTAAGGAGTAAAGTTGTATAGCAAAATCTTAACTGTATTTTTAAAAAATTTAAAACCACTTACTAAAAAGCTTACCATTTTGCTATACGACTTTACTCCTTAATCTTTCTTTGGCAAATTCATAACTTTTTTTTTTTTTGCCAAAAATATTTTGTTATATATATAATATTGTTACGTAGATCGGGGTTCGAGGATTTTATGCAAAAGCAGTCGTAAGCAACAAGACAGTTCTTTGCGAGCGATGCGTATTTATTAGCGTAAATCAATCCTTAAAAATACAGGATTCAACAGCAAAGTTCACTGAATAAATAACAGAAGGATTTCACACCTTCAACAGCACTCGGACACAATAAGCATTGTCTAAATACACGTATGTAAATGATTATTCACAAGCACAGCCGAGCTGATTAAGTTCAAGGCAAGTCTACTAATTGCTAATCAAAACAGTGCTCACTACTCGCTGGTTGAAATCAGACTCACTTTTCGCTGGCTGAAGCCAGACTCGCTACTCCCTAGCTGAAACCAGACTGACTCTTGCGGCGAGTATCACTCTATTTATAGCAGAGGCCGAAAGTTCCGGAAAGATGCGCTCGCGCCACAGATCGTGAAATTAGTGGATTTCTCTACTAATTTCTAGAAGAATCCAGAGGGTTCCGAACTCGCCAACCTGGTCGCCAAAAGTGATGCCAACTAGGCTCTATCGCCAATATTTCGCCAAGTTCCCATTGAATCGCCATTATAACCTAATAACATTGCTTGTGAATATTACAATTTTAGCATAAAGTAATATAAATGCATTGCACATCCAAATACAAATTATTTACATTCTATACAAAATTCGTAAGAATATGCTTATGTTGATCAATTTGTCTTCTCTCAGATAGTACTTATTAAATAATTTCTAACGCTTTTTTAAAGTGAAAAAAAATCTCTCCCGATACATTGGATATCGGTATTGTTTAAAATATTTTCAAAAATATTCTTACATTAGGATTTCTTTTGAATCTCGATAAATTTTTAGTGAGGTCTTCACTGTATCTTGTGGCCACGGTTGCCTAGTAGTCAAGGTAACAGACTCTTGGCAGGCGTGTCATAAGCTCAAGCTTAATACCGCTGAAGACCTACCATGCAGAGGAGACCGATGCACGTTAAATATGTCGAGACTCAAATGTCCTTCCGTTAGTGTTGTATGGAAATTAGGAGAGGGAGTGTCACATATGACATAAAATGAATTCCTATGAAATTTTCCCTTTTTTCAACTTCCTCTTCAAACGAAAGCCCTAATGAATCAGTTGCTCTTTGTTCCATTTTTCCAAATTCATTTCTGAAATTTTTGATGGAATTTTCTAAAGATTTTTGTAAACCTGTTCCCTTTTTAATAATTCACACTCAACTTATTGCAATGATTTGCTAGTAGAATTTATTTTCTGGAGTATGGTATTCCCTAGCATGGTTATTAGAGAAGTTTCATCTTTGTCCATCTGTTTCAAAATAGAAGTTACCTTCACACACACACAGTATTGGGGTCTTTTTTTCCCCCTCATTCGTATCACGGATATTAGCCGGGGCCACTTTCTTTTATCTTTATTTGCTATTTAAGACATAAATTTAATTAGCTTGAAATAGTTTTCTTTGAACTAAACATATCATTTATCACATAACTTCATATTGTTTCATTTGTCTTCATCAGTGAAATACAATGATGGAAACAAAAATCCCATTCCAAGAAAGAATTGTACTATATCAACAAAATTTGGTTGGCGTGTACTTTAAATACGCGCTATAAAGTTCATGAGAGTTGCTTATCGTTGAGACTTGATGTTCGTCCAGAATGAATTTAAGAAGTCGAAGAAGAAATTATCAATAACTCGCTGAGTTTTAATGAGGTAATATAATAGAGCTAAAAAAAGGTGAATTTTCTTTCCACGATACTGCAGAAAGACTTGGTAGGAATGCATCCACTGTGCTTGATTTTTTGCAGCAGTGGTCCCAGAAAAGCACTATCTCAAGAGATCTATGATCCAACCATGCACGGGTCACCACTGACAGAGAAGACCACCGTATTCACCACATGACTGTGGAACATCGTAGTATATCCATAGCAGAAATTAGTTGTTTTTTTTTTTCGGCACCAGAGTGACACAGAGAACTGTAGCAAATCAATTCGTTTGAGAAATAGCTTCCAGCCAGACGCCTTATAGCGTTTATACCAATAGCTCCAAATCACTGACATCTGCGACTTACACGCTAGAGATCACTGGAGAGTGGAGTGGCGATGTGTTCAAAGTTATTTCTGCCTTGGTGCCAGTGTTGCAGTGGCGTAATGGAGAATATTAGCCCCCCCCCCTCCATCACAGTCAGGTTGTGGACCCCAAGCCATATGGGGTGTTAATCAGGCTTTGGGCCCTCTAGAATCCTTGGTCCCTTCCGCAATCCGGAGGTTGAGAAGGTGTACATTACGCCACTGCAGTGATGGTTATATACTGATTAGAATAAGGACAGTGTCAGAGCTATTGCAAAAAAACTTTCTGCGGCTAAGACACACTGGGCTTGCACCTAAAGTTATGATCTGGCACAAGCAATTTTCTTTTTAATTAACTATCAAGGTTAATTCACACAAATACTGATTGCAAATTAAGCCAGTCTGATGATTCAAGCTGTTGCACTGCCATTTTACTAAACATCACTCAAGGGTGTTTTACAACAGGATAACGTGCGCCTTCATACCCTGATGAAACCCAACGTACTCTATAGAGAGACAAAGCATTACCTGAGCCTGCTACATCACCAGATCTTTCTCCAATCGAGCACAAATGGGACATCATTGGACGGCAACGACAGCGTCCTCCACAACCAGAATTTAACAACCTTATGTTGGCCGACCAAGAGTAACAGGCATGAAATTCCATTCCACAAACTGATATTCGGTAATTGTACGACACATTTTATGCACGTTTGCATTTAAGATTATGGTGGTTACACCGGTTTATAATGTACCATCATTTCACATTTAAAATGGCTCTTTGCGCACTTACATTAACTTATGATCTTGAAACTTTAACCAATTAAATATATTACATAGATAATGTATTTCTGAAGTTTCATTAGTCTATAATAATTTTTCTTGGTGTTGCTGTTCTTTTTCCATCAGTGTAAGATATATCCGAGAGTAACTAAGCTAGGCTGTAAACTAAAAACGAACTTGCTTGACTTGAAACATTTGTTCGAAATACAATTTATGCAAAAAAACGCATGCGTACATTTTATGCAGATTGCAACAATAGATATACGGAAGAATGATGGCTTGGGCTGCTACACGACTCAAATCCTTGAAAATCATCAGGGTTGCAATATCTTTTTGTTGCACGCCGAATTTATAACTGAAATCTATCAAACTTGGGGCCCCTAATAGCACTGGCGGCCGCCAGGCGTTTAATCCACCTCTGAATGCATACAAAATAATAATTATAATGATTCATTTCTAAATATATTAGCCGTTAAAATTTTTCATTAAGTTGCCAGGTACTATAGCAAGTTCTTGATGTTCTTAAGCAAATTAAAATTTAAAAAAAAGATTTGTCTTCTGCCTAGCAAGTAAACAAAACGCCACCACGAAATCCCGAGCTAATGTTAATCCTATGGAGTTTCTTTTATTTCTATTTACGTCTAGGGTATTGCTTTTAATTGTATGGAATAAAATACATCCAAAAGATCGAGAGAAAAAATCAATGTTTCTTTCGGTTTTTGATTTTTAAATATTTACTAAAGATTTGAAAATTTACATCTAGTGCGTTAAAACGATCATAAAAATATTTTTAATTATCTGATAAAAAAAGAAAAACGAAGGAAACCTTTATTTTTTTATGCTCTTTCAAACTTTAAAATTTTTAAACTAATTTATTAGCGAGTAATTAAAAAGTCAGCATTGTGCATCCAACAGGTAATATAAAAAAATGTTCCTACTTTGAATGGATGAATAGAAAGTATTTTATTAACGATTGAAAATTTAAACGATATAGTACATATATATAGGGAGAGAGTGAACAAAAAGTAGGAATTGACAGAAAAAGCATAATTTTTGTCTGCATTGTTGTAACAATGCACACCCAGTTTGGCTGAAAAACCAGTTTTCGACGCCAACTTTTGTCATTGTTTTAACAGTTACATTGTTGCATCAATGGAGACGAATCTAAGTTGGCACCGAAAACCGGTGATTAATGAATTAATACTTGAAAAACTATTTACATCAAGTGTCATCCACTAGAAGTTTAAAATTTTAACTTGATTGGATGAATAGAAAGTATTTTATTAACGATTGAAAATTTGAACAAGATAAATAAATATATAGAGAGAGTGAGTTAATAGTAGGAATTGAAAAAAAATAATAGTAACTTTTCTGGTTATATACAATTTTTTTACTGTATCAATACTATTATCAAAAACAAAATGTCTTATTAAACAAACATGCATGATTTATATATGTTAGTTTTATAATTTTTTACTTAAGAAATTAGAGCCCTGAGTGCCTTTTTACACCCTTGCCCCATTATAGACGGCCGGATTTGCCTCCTATTTTCGAGAAAGTTGCAATATCCCTATGATTTAATTTCTTTCTTCATTTTTGATCAACCCGTCCCCCGTTTAAAGAATGCATATACCTTTAGCCCTAAACATAGTGTACTCGTAGAGTAAACGTCACTTGACCGAAGTTCAAGACTACGAAGTCCGTCACTAATATCCCTCATGTAGATTCATAGAGCGACTTGAATAAACACTCACTCGTGAACAAAGCTTTCGATCTGGATCTAACTTCTGCTCTTGAATAACGTCCTGTGAAAAATCTCCTGTATGGGATACTACAGCTATGACTTGCATTAAAAGACTGCGCACCCGTAGTATCAGACATCATAGAGAGATAGCAAACGTTCCCTGTTATGCCAGAGGTGAAACCGTGGTCAGAGATTCAAAATCGAATTTATCTTTTCTTATATCAAAAGCCTTCTAAAATTTATCAAAAACTTCCGAATTTCCGATGCTATTTTACGATCCAGCCATAGCATCCTCTGCTAAGAATCTTAAATCTGTTTTGGATCATGAAATTCTAAATTTTCCTTGTCAGAATAACTAAATGACCCATTAGGAATCCTCTCAGCAGATGAACCAGTGCCGGTTTATCCATTGGGGCGGGCGCCCAAGGCCGGATAAGCTGAACTTAACCAGATTTTCTGGTTATAAATTTCGATCCACGAGTGACAAGGGAGCCTGTAGATCTTCTGCGCCCATGGCCCGAAATGAACTTTAACTGAGCACTGAGATGTGTGAACACACTTCCCTTGATATAAAATTAATCTTTTTAACTTTCTTCACGAGTTTTCGCTTCTCGTAGCGTGCTTATCCCTACTTTGTAAAGTAGCGACCCAATGTTTTTGTAAAATTTACAGGTAAGCGAACATGGATCACACAGCTGTAGTTAAAAAAAATATTTTAATTTGCAATTTTTCACCTTCACACATACTGCTGTCATATACTGCAAGTGTCAAACTCAAGGGCTAACTTGGGCCAAACACTCAAGCAAAGTTTAATTTCAGGTGGGCCGCAGAAAAAATCAATGTTTATATAGAAACGTAGGTTTAATTCGACTAATACGTTATAATATACGTACGTAAAAGAACAAGAAAAGTTAGATGTGCTTTAGAAGAGAGAGAGTAAACATTTTACTAAGTATTGTTCAGGGATAGAATGCTCCAACTAACTACAAATATAATTTCTACTAAACTCAATTCATGACCAGCCAGATAGTTTTTATCAATTAAATCAATAATCTGATCATCAAGAATTTTAATGTTATCAATTTTACTTTGTAATAAATTTAATAAATCATCTAATTCAGAACTATCAACTGTGAATCCTTACTTTCATCTATTCTTTACTACAACTTAGTCGTTGATGATTTAAATGCCGCCCTTTTTTTCTTAAGGCGATCTAATTCCATTATGAAATCAAAAGGTACTCACCCGTTTGAGGAACACCTTCACTAAAATACTAGGTAATCCACAAAGGGTATTCCGAACGCACACTAATCCACACAACGGCACTCTAACAAAACTAAACACTATTCAAAATCAACACTGTTTCCCTGCCCGATGCATCATATAAAGCGCATCAAGTATTGTTCAATGGTAGAAAGCTCTAACTACAAATAATTTCTACTAAACTAAATTCATGAACAGCCAGATAGTTTTTATGCTTTTAATGACATTTTACATAGATATTTACAAAGTTTAGTGAGTTCTGTCTATTAATTCTAAATACTATCAACTACTAGAAAACGAAGCAAACATCTTAGCAACACTAGGGCAGAACTGTCTCGGAAGCGAAACAAAAACACATTTTACACATAAAGAGAAAGTGGGAGCGCCATCTATAGGGCTTTTTGCCACAACGTCCTACTCTTTTCCTGTTTCGGGAGAAATATTTTTATTCTATTACATATTGTATGTCAATATATTGGAGGAGCCACATGCGGCCCGTGAGTTTGACACACGATATACTGTGTGGGATAGGCTCATCTCGCAATGTCCGCCAAAATAAACAAAGCATCCCTTTTTGCCCTTTCAGCGACAGGATCTATGGGTACCCGAGTTTGATGAGGAAAAGACATCTCGTGTCTGGAGGTTTTTGGTACTATTGGCAGCAACCCTATAATTCGTTGTCAGGAAGCTTTTGGGAATGAAATTGGGCATGTCTTTGTTGGCCGGTGAGTCTGGACCTAATGATGCTGATGTGGCGTAAGACGGTTTCCTTTATTTGCCGATCCAGGTGGCATGGGAAGCGAGTTTTATCAATGGCTTTTACTATAGCTGTTGCTAAGTCAAAGATTGCAAGCAGCAGATTTCCTTGTAAAAATATTAATTAAATAGATAGGAATCTTTTTCTTAATGTTATGGAGGTTAGTAGCTGTCTTTTGATGTGTCATGTTAAAATTATTAATATCTGAAATAGTGGTTTTTGTAAGATTAACATTTCTCACTTGTGAAATTTCTAGAGCTTGTATTAAATTCAGCAGCATATCTCCCGTATGGACTTGCACAGATAAGGATTGGACGCAAAGCAGTTACAGAGAGGCATCTTATTTCCTAGATTCCTATTTGAATTCTTGTATATATAAATTAAAGGGTAAGGTTTACGAAAATAGTTCAAGAAATTTTTCACGTGTCCTAAATATGTTGTTTCCAAGTGGGTTTACTGTCTAAAATGATTTTTATGTTTTGAAACCACTTGAGTTATAAAATGTAGGCGAGTTTGCATGCTTCTTACTACTTCGAAAGAGAGTATTAATGATTTTTCTGGTGGTCTAAGTATCCTTCCAGCATTTTCAGGTGTAAATGTTACTGTCTTTGTGTTTCTTGCCATCGCTAACACTTAAGTGTTATCTATACACATAATTAATGGAAGTAAGGGTGTAAGTCATTTAAATAAAATTGGTTCAAGCAGGGAACTTTGGGGCATTCCTTGTGACAACTTATTTTCAAAAATTTGGAACAAAGAAATGCACACCAAATAATTTAACATCCAACGAAACTAAATCGGTAGCAACTGCAGAAATGAACCAGTTTATATCTTTCACACCGCACATAGTTCTATATGTGAATACTTTACAGTAGAATTTTCACCACAAGGTACGCAAATTTTGTTGATTTTTTTTTTTTAGATTTAACAGCGCAGTAACCAGTGCCGGTTTATCCAGCGGCATAACGGAGATAATTACAGCCTCCCTGAAAAGTCAGGTTCTGGGGCCTAAGCCGGATCTTTCAAAGGGTGTAGTTAGCGTCTGTTAGGATTTGGGCCTTCTAGAGCCTGGCCCCCCGGCAATGTGGGGGTGTACGTTACACCACTGAGTTTATCCATTGGGCGGGTGCCCAGAGTTCCGAATAAACTGGACTCAACCAGATTTTTTAGTTATAAATTTCGATCCACCAGTGCCAAAGGGCCTGTAGATCTGCGCCCAGGGCCCGAAATGAGCTTAAGTCGGCAATGGTACTAACGATAACTTCATCCGTTAATACTGGAAGCCAATTCTTTAAATTTTCTTTTGCTTGAATACCTCCACGATCGTGATAACGTCAAAAATTTTATTTTCGACCAACTGTATCCAAAAATTTGGAAATTATAACTTCATGACTCAAATTTTTCAAAGTTCAAATCAGTAGTGTCGTTTTATTCTTCTCGTGTCACCTTGAACCATAATGCTCCCTTCAGGTCAAACGAATCCTAATCGAAGCTAATCTGATTGATCAAGCGTTAATCTTTCTTCCACCATTGCTGTCGAAAATGGATGCTGCTTTTTGTACCAAGCTATTAATTAAAAAAAACTGTATTATTCATTTATTTTCAAATAGTCCAAGATTTTGGCCCCAGACATTACTTATTCTCACAAATAAAATATACAGGATAAAGTAGCGTGCATATCTGCTAGCTTGACTCGATGGTACATTTATAGATGCTAAAGGCAGGTAAAAACAGTACTAACTTTCCTCAGTCTCACAGGATTAATTTTTATGTATATCTTAAAACATATTGTTAAAACTAATAATAAATACTGCCAGACATGTTTCATCGGTGCCAACTTTTAACAAACGCTGAAATGCTTCCAAAAAAGAAAAATGTAACTTTACTTATATATAATAATCTCAAGCTTGATTTTTTAAAAATATTATACTCTGTGAACTATTTCAATATTTGTTGTAAGCAGCCAGAGCAATCAGATGGGCCAAACACCCCCCCCCCCCAGACTCACCTATAGGGTTACTATGCGTATGAGAGCAGGCGTGATAGCTTTATAACAAAGCTTTCTAAAACTTGTGTTACTTATAGTCTAATGGAAGACTTCAGTAATAAGTAATACAAGATGGTCTTGAATTCATTGTACTAACTTTAAGGGTAGGTACAGAACACTGTAACAATCATATATTGTATAAGGAATGTATGGGCACAAGTGACATGAGGTACAAACACAGAAAATAGAGATGAAAGGAAAGACAAAGTGTCAATTGAAAGCGTCGTTGACAAGTATGTTTAAAACTGTTCAAAATTGCACCCACCAATAGCGATATATGCCGGGCAACGTCGTGTAGCATTTGGCGTTCAAAGATGCCAGGTATTTCACACACATGCAGCAGCTTCGGATATTCAAGCAACGAGATCCTCATCTGAGTCGAGGGGAGTCACATGAGCAAGATTTTCAGAATGTCCCCAAAAATAGTAAGAGGCTCGATAAATCGGAAGATGGGGTCGCGTCAATGGACAGGTCCACCAAGCACAATCCATCGCACCCCAAACGTGGCATTCAGGTAAGTGCACACATCAATGCTGTGATGTTGGCTGGCACCTGATCATGCTGAAACCACATGCAGTTATGAATACTATCGGGTCACGCAGACCGTCTGTCCCGTATCTGAGGTGCGACTTAGAAGGCCACAAAGAGGCGATCTTGTAAGATGGACTTTGGTCGGTTAAGGGAAATCAGTAGGCTAAAAATCTTCAATTCATGACCTTTCCAGTGTGTGATTTCACATATTTTCTATTTTATGAATTAGAAGAAATGTCAGAACAAGCTGACATGCCACGCCCACTTTCACACCTAGGAAGCACTTTCAAAGCCTCAAATTGTTTTATTTATTCATACACAATTAACAGTAGATTAACTGCAAGTATAACTACTAAGTCTGTTTATCTGATTTTAGAGCAAAGTTTGCTTACATTTGGTAACATTTAATGAAAGTATTTGCTAATCGAGCAATAATTAATGTCAAGATCATCAAAAGAAAGGAAAATTCACAATTTGAATGAGTTTTCTTCTTCAAAAAAAAAAATATATATGCATTGAAGCATGGCTCTCTTATTCTTTTAATGCTAGTAATACATCAAAAACAGGGAGTAGAACCTGATGAATAAGCTGTAAATACCATGAAGTGTCTTGATATGGATTAGACTAATGAAGAGACTATGTGCATTTTTTTCACAATCCAAAAAGAAATAAGACTAAAAATTAAAAGGAAATTTTTTTTTAAAAAAATTAGGCTAAATTAGGGCAGGATTTTTGACGAGGTAAAGATTGCCTGCAAAAAAAATATTGTTTCCTAAAAATAATATTTTTAAAATTGTGTCTAAAAAATGAAATTTTTCTAAATTTAATGTGTGAATACACTGCAAATTTACATTATATATGCCTTATGTACACTTGTGCATACTGAAGTGAGATATTTGAAATATTAAAAAAAAACACAGCACGTTGTGACAAAAAGTGACAAGTTCGAATCAATTCAGCGATGTCCAGTGAAAGTTTGTTTTTGAAAAAGCTAACAATGTATTTGAAAGATCTCACTTCAGTATAAATATAAATGTTATTTTATTATAGTATTCAAGTTTCTCTATATAAAGTACATAAAGATAGCTGAAATGCAATGACCTTTGTTGTTGCACACAAAGCTTGATGTTTAAAAACATAAGTTTTATTTTGGCTGTTTTAGAAATCATTTGTCTAGTTTCAAGAAACTTTTAAGATCCGATGCTTTTAGAAATTCTGTTTGCATGTGAACATACAAAACTAACGAAAACTTTCAAAATGCCGTGTAATCATGTACCCCCAAATGCAATTACAGATTCACACCCAAACCAACATTGATACATTTTCACATAAATATTATGATGCTTTATGATCAACTTTGATGTTCATAATGCATGAAACTGAAAATTCTTTATTGATCCAGAATTTGAGGAAAATGATGTAAATGCTACAAACCATCTTGTTAGACAAAAACTGAAAAATGCAATGCATGTATTTTCTGGGCAATGAAAGTCACAGTAGCTGTTTGTGCTGCTGTGACTTAGCTGCTCCCAAGAGAGGCATA
This sequence comes from Trichonephila clavata, assembly GCA_019973975.1. Lineage (NCBI taxonomy): Eukaryota > Metazoa > Arthropoda > Arachnida > Araneae > Nephilidae > Trichonephila > Trichonephila clavata. The sequence goes on along the minus strand of BMAO01008425.1, from coordinate 200,013 downwards.
GGTAATGACAGGTTTTAGGATCAGTGAGTAACTGCTAAGTATTTGATTTTAATTAGATAAGGGGGGAGAGGGAAGCATATGCACAATTCCTTGTGATAAACATACTTTTCAGCCCATTTTTGCACACAAGTTCCTTTTCACCTCCTGTATATAACTTAAAAGTGCATCAGGTTTTTACATGCTCCTTCATAAAAAGATGACAACCCTTATTTTACAATATCACCTTCACTTTAATTTCAAAAAATAAGTCTAATAGATCTCAATAAAAAAAATAAGAAAATAATGACATTTCAATTCAAGAACATCCTAATTTTAAATTAATGGATTCGAAAAAAAATTATAGAATAACTATATGAAAAATTTCAGAATGATTAGAAAATGTACGCTCTTTCATACCTAAAAAATAAATTATCTAATAACTTACTGAATTAGACTTTGATTTAACAAATTTTTCTCTTTCCCAGTTTTAAATAAAGACAAAACCCCTGAATTAAGGATTTCAACAATTTAAAAAAAAAATTTATTAGCTTGTGTTTGAAAAAATTGGATTCCCCCCCCCCTTTCAAATAACATCCTTTGTTTTCAGAACAGAACAAAAATTTTTGTTGCAAGTAATAACTTTTGACGGCAAAGGGTGCAGAGGTTTGTTAAACTCAACAGGTGCAGATGAGTAAAAAGAGTAACCTACCATGTCAGTTTTGAATTGGACAGGAAACTCATTACCTCATCTCACTCCCTAACACAGGGAATATTTTTTAAAGTTTTAACGATAATGTTTCTTTTGACGACCAACTATTTAAATGTGTACCTTCAGGAAAACTTTGATTTGTCAAAGTCTATGAATAGCTATTCTGATGCAGAAATTAATAATGAAACACTTATCAAAATCGTTACATTTTCTAATGCTTTACATTGTTTGGAAACTGAAAACATGCTTATGCAACAGGATATAAATGATGTAACATTTACTCTTCTCCACATAAACTTGAAAAAAGAACTCTTTTGAGTCGGGAATCCGAAAGACTTTCATGCATCTATCAGTAAGTATTTTAAAATTTCCTAATAATTCACTAGTAGCTGTTGGATAAAAAGTGTAAAATTTTTAACTATGAATATATTCTTTTTTGTAGTTGGTAGAATTTCCAAAAGATAAATGGAAAAAATTTGTTTTGTTTGGATCTGGATGAATATGTTAAATCAAGGTTGACTGTATTAGAAAAACAACTGAGAAAATAGAAAATGCAATTATTACATAAAATTCTTGATTCTTCTCTCATTCTTGATTCATTTTCTTAAAATACATAAAAAGATGCTCTTTGTACAATTCTTATGATATACACTTTCCCTGATTTATAATGTAATATAAATTAGCAAAAATACAATGAGCTCAAATTTTTTTTTCCTTTAATTTATTATAAATTTCATTATGCACGTTTTGACTTGAAATAATCATTCAGCACATCATGAGCCTGTGTCTCTTTTCCATAGTCCTAAAAAAAAAAGGAAAGTTGGTAAAAATTGCCTTTTTTGTGAAAATAATACAAAGAAATGTCACATAAAATCATTAATATACTTTCAAAATTCCAAAACATGAAACAAAATTTAAATAAATTTCAACAACAAATAATTTACTAAAAAAATTTCACAAAAACAGATTAAAATATATACTAACCACTACAACAACACAACTGCATCCTACAATTTTTCTCGCTTTTCCCTCTTTGTCAATTGTGCATAGACCTGCCCACTCTCCTAATTTCTTATTGCTGTCAACCTAAAATCAACAATGATTACATCAATACTCATTCTTAAAATTTCTAGTAACTTTATGTTATATGGAAATATTAAAGCCATCCCAAATAGCAGGCATACATTTAATGAAGTACTTGGGATATGAAATTAATTCAAATAAGTTTATAAGATAAATCACAATGAGAACAGATCATGCTATGCAATTCTAAACTTGAAAATCAGTTAAGCAAATTGTCATGTCCAGCCCTTAACTGCAAATGAAGATTCACTCTCCAGTGCCCCCCATTTTTCACACAGCAGATGAAAAGGTATAAATATATGTATAAACACAAATCCTTCTCTGAAATAAATACTTTACAAACACTGTCAAGATAATTCTATTGCAATAGACAACCTTTACTGATAGCAGCACAAAAAAAGCCCTATTTTGGGACAGATGTATATAAATGCCAGGGGCAGTTATACAGTTACTGTTTTTCAATTATGGACATGGAATTTACCAAGAAAACAAAGTTAGACAGTGCTCTGTTCCAGCTATAAAATTTAATGACATTCAAATTAAGTGAGAGACACTAATTAATATTTATCTATGTAAATTTTAACAGCAAGGCTCTATCGTTCCATATCAAGAATGCAGAACAGAAAACATTTAAGTTGGAATAAAATCGAAACTCCTAGTACAGTCTATATATATATAATATTTAGTTATTGTAATTTTTAATTAGATTGTTGCTTCATTTTGAAAGCATCATTTGTAGTATCAAAAAAAAAAATTCAAAATATATATATATATCAAATATATATATATATATATATGCTGATCTTTGCTCGGTGGTGTACTGATTCGGTAGGTACAGCATCGTTATAAAATTACCTATTAGCGTGTTTTCATTCTTAGTTGTGTTGGGTTAATTGGTTGCTTTTTTGAGCTCTATAATTAGCTTTGCTTTGTTTTGTGTTTTTACACAGCTTATTCTTTTGAGATACTATCAAGTTTGTTTTTTTAAAAATTAACTTGTCGTTTGCTTACGCACTCTCTTTATACTGTTTAGGTACGTATCTTGGTTTTTAATACTGATTTGGTACTGTACTTTGGTTATCAATATTGATTTGGTACTGAACTTCTGTTATCAATACTAATTGGTATAGTACTTCTGTTATCAATACAAAATTTTGACTCCTTTCAGAGTTAAGTAAAATGGTTAGGAAGATGGATTTTTATAACTCACTATATAATGACAATTTGGGAAAGGAATCTAATTCAGTTAATGATCTTAATGATTATAATAGTAACAATACGAATAAAAGATTCAAGACAAGAATTTTTTGGAACAAAAAATACATTAATAGTCATTCTTATCATATTAAACAAAAAAACAGACTCTAGCAATTCTAATATTCAATATGATAATAAAAGTTACATTAATAGTAATAATTTACATGTAAATAAGGACAAATTATCCTCAAGCAAATATATAAACAATATATCTAATATTAGTACTAGGTTGAGATTCAACAAATGTAATGATAGTAGATGTAAGACTTGCACTATGCTGGACAATGATCAATATGACTGTGAATCTAAATTTAACCTATGTAAAACTTTTAATTGTATTTACCTATTAAATTGTAAAATCTGTAGGTATAAATATATTGGACAGACCTCAAATACTATTAATATTAGGATTAATCAACATAGTATTGATGTTAAAAACTTCAGTTATACCAACAATTCTAATAAAATTGAGCTCAGACACTTTCAAATGCATGGATTTAATAATGTTGAATTGTCGATTATTAAAATCGTACCAAATACTAAGCACAGATTATGGTGGGAAAATCATTTTATCAGAAGTTTTAATACAATATATCCATATGGTCTTAATGTTTTATACCTTGCTAAAAACACTCCAAATTATGTCACAGAGCAATAACAAAGAATTTTTTTATACTGCTTCCAATTCAGTTAAGAATTTTAAAAGAAACTCAAGGAGCAATAGAACTAAAAGGAAAAACAGAGATAAGAATTCTTTAATTGATAATATTAAAGCTATTATAAATGATTTTGAATTAAACTTTAATATCAAGCAGATCAAATACTTCATGTTTGGTCTTAATAAAAAGGAAATTGTACTGTTGGATGAAATTTTAAATAATGAGTGCTTTAAGGTGTGTCATGCAGTTTACATCATAAAAGACATTAATAATTTTTTACTTAATAAATTCAATATAAATGTCAATAAATTTAATAAACCTACTACAGAATACTGCACTTTATTATTCATGAATAATACATTTGATAAAGTTAATTTTTCTAGTTTTTTAAATAGACATTTGTCACTTTTTCCTGTTAGGAATGCAATAGTTAAAAAAGCTTTTAAATATAATAAAACGATGGGCAGATTTATCTTTAATTACAATAATAGCTCACCTTCTCTTGACATAGATGACTGTAAATGTAAGAACTATCATGAATTTATTGATAGCTATCACAAACATGTAGTAACAGGCAATTTAAATATAGTCAAGGATGGAATTTTAAAAGATATCATGAGTAAAGGCACTAGTTTTAGATTAACAATTTTTAACAACAATAATACTGTTAAAAATCAAATTAATAATGATATAAATAATTTCATTACTAAATCTGCAGTTAAATTCATCAAATGCCTCTAAAGGCAAACCATATTTAAGTACAATATTTTAAAAGACCTGATGAAATTTAACTATTGTTCTAAACCAGTACTCACTTATAAAGATGTAAAACAGAAAGTTTATGATTTACAAAAGAATTTTATCATTGTTTACATAGATAAAGTGCCTGGTAATTATGCTATTATCTGTAAGTATTTTTATAATACTATGATTAATGAACATTTTTTAAACAATAAATCTTTCAATAGATTGGAATTGTCAGATAAAGAAATTACTAATCGAATCACTGCTATATACAGGAAATTGAATGTTTCCATTCATAAGATTAAGTTTCCATATATATTTTTAACACCTAAATTTCATAAAAATCCTGTTAAATTTAGAACAGTAACAAATGGTTTTAAAACTTATATCACTGCTGCAGGTAAAATGCTGCACAATATTTTGCAAGAATTCATCAATAAGCAATGTAATAAAGCTATAATTAAAAATAGTAAAGAAATTATAGATTTTTTAAAATATAAAATTACTTATTCAGTTCATAGTTATGACTTTGAAGATCTTTTTAACTCTATTGATATCAATGATGTAATTAGGGTAATTTTAGATAATCATAGAAATTATAACCTTAATATTAATTTACAAAAATTTAGTACTCTAATAAATTTTGTCCTAAAAGAAAACTAAATTAATTTTAATGGTTCTCTGTACAAACAAACCAAAGGTTTGCCTCAAGGTGGCCCTGCTAGCAATAGTTTGGCTAATTTATATTTACACTTTTACGAAAATAATTATATTATTAATAATGATTATTACATTTTTAGATACATAGATGAACTAATTATTTTTGGTAAAAATAATAATTATAATCCCAATATCAATTTTTATCCGGGATATTTAAAGCTACTTAAAATTAATAATAATCCTGTTAAAACTAATTACTTGGATGTATCATTATATATTAAGGACTATAAATTACATAGCAATATTTATGATAAAAGAGATGATTTTAATTTTAACATTCTTAAAGTTCCTTCCTGGAATTCAAACTTATCTATTTCAGTCTATCGAAATATTATTTTGAATTATATTTATCGTTACAAGGTATTAGTTAGTGATAAATCTAATATATATTTAAATATTAATAACTTTATTAAACATTGTATAGAACACAGTTACCCTCTTAAATTTATAAAAAGTTATATAACAGTTAAATAAAAAAAAGTTTTTTCAGTTGTACAGTTTATAGATAGATGGCGCCTCTAGCTAAGTAATTTTGTAATAATATATTTTATTAAAAATTAATCGTTTATGTCTGGATGGTATTTTTATTTTCTATAAATTTTTAAAATAAAATATAGAAATTTTAAAAGTATATATATATATATATATATATAGTAATATTGCTACTTTATCAATACATAATAATTATATGCGTTACTGTTATTGTCCATAAGAAGCGAATATGTATTCACATGCTAAGTCTATTAGTTTGGCTTTGATTTTAAATATTTTAGTAATTATTAAAGGCTATAACATTATAGTATTACATTAATAGATTATGGTTTTATCTATAATATAGTTAAACTTCTCTAGAAATTTATTGCTTTCCCTATGGCCCAGAATACTGGCAAATTCAGGTGAAGGTTGGCTGGCCAGAAAACTTTGTTTAAACCTGCATTCCTAGTTCCTAAGGCTGGGAGTTTGCTTTTAGTATTTCTGTGGCTAAATCTTTTCTATTATGACGATAGTTATCTTAGGTATATAACTATATTTTTAGTATATTTTTGAAATATATATATATATATATTGAAGAATAATTATGAATTAAAGTTTTTAAAAGAAATTATTTCAAGGAAAATTATTTTTTTTAATTTTATTCATCCGCTGTATAAAACCTTTAGTGAGCATATGTCAAATACACATTAATTAAACCTACAAAAATAAGTTAATTATAATAAAATTTTAAAATGCATGTAAATCTGACACAGTATGTAAATGAATAGATTCCGATTTCCAATAAATGAATAGTTAAGAGGATCAAAATATAGAAAGTATAACAGTGTATATAAACTCATGTTGATATATTTCATTATAAACCACAACAGTCAGATTTTATTCACTCTAAGGATACTATACAAATTAAAAGGCGTTGCTATCTATAGTCAACTTTTCCCGAGAGAAATAAAGTAATAGGAAAATGCACTTTTCTGCCCTGGCTTATTTTATTTAACAGCTGTCTCTTAATAAAACAGACAGTCTTTAAAGACAATCCATCAAAAACAAACTTTTAGGCTTGTTCTAGCATAAGCACTTAAGATATAAATTAGTACATGAAATCCTTAAACATACTCAGGGACATTTCAGTAATACAAATTTACAAAGGAAAGGGAATCTGTAATGAATCAATGCTTATAAATATGCATTTTATATAACAAAGCATACACAAAAGAATGCAAGAATAACACTGGACTTTATAAATATCGTAGTAAAAAATTGTTATTCTGCATTTTCTAATACTTTCATTAATACAATTATACAAAATATTAAAAACCATCAATTTTAATCCTTTTGCTCTTAACCCCTTGCCTCTCCCTCCCATCAAATTCACGGGGTGAAATTTCCCTCTCTATTCCTCGTGCCCGTGATATTTCTGGGCTGGAGTGTTGAAAAGTAATTTGCCATAAAAAGCTTAAAACAATCTATTTCTTAAGCCCGGAATATTGTGTTTTTTCTTAATCTATACACCAGATGGCAGCACCAGATTATTTTTAACGTGTTTAGCTTTAAGTTATTATTTTTTAAACTAAATTTCAGCGCAACAAACATATATATTAGCGATATCTTTGGTCAAATACTTTGTTGTGCTCTTTGTAAAAACATGTGGGTAAAAATTCTGGAAAAAAAAACTGATAATATATATGTATATTATTTGAATATTGTATACATTATAGTTAGAGTTGGGAAGTAAATCGGATTGTACTTTTTTGTCACTGACTACAATAAAAATATCGGAGCAGTAGACACTGTAGACCAATTTATTGGAGATTACACTATTGCTCGAAAACAAGGTAAGAAGTACTATAAGAAAATATTTTTTTATTTGTTAGATGAAACTATTTTGAACTAGTACCTTATTTATAAAAAAACAAGGAGGCAAAAAATCACATTTGATTTTTGTTTATCTTTAGTACATGAACTTATTGAAAACTATTCTATATCAGAAACCACTGCAAAAAGAGGCCGGCCGAATTTGGAGAATAACCCCAACCGTTTGATTAAAAGACATTTTATTAGACAGATACTTCCAACTGATAAGTGGCAACCATCAAGAGAATGCAAAGTTTGTTGTTCCAAAAGAGATGAAAACAATAAGAGATGCTGAAAGGAAACTCGGTACTACTGTCCAGTTTGTGATTTTGGCCTTTGCATGTTTTAAAATTTATCTCACAAAAAAAAAATTACTAATGTTTATTTATATTATGCAAAAGTGTAATAAAATTCATTTAACACATGTTTTTAAAAAAAATTTCTCTTCGTTGGAAAGCCAACATTCAGTGATTATTACCTTAAATGTTTGCTTTATTTAAAATATTAAATTTCGTATTTCAAGCTAAAAATTAATCCAAAAATTAAAAATGCATACATATATTGAACATGTACTTAATTTTATTTAATTTTCTTGAATAAAAAAATAGGGACTTTTAGGACCGTTTTCTTCAAAATTATCCCATTGTTAAGGGGTTAAAGTGGGCTCAGAAAAGAGACATGTCTTCACATCAACTCAGTAGAGGGAGCCTACATTTTCATCACAGCTTTTAAAACTTCATTTAAACAAAAACAAAAAAAAACCTTGGTAAAAAAAAATACAATTGCTATTAGTATTATACAAATCGTTCTCTTTCTTAGGAAATGTGCTCAGAAACGACAAGATCTCGCATCAACTCGGAAGAGTGAGCCAGTTTTATCCATCACAGCTTTTATAAGTTATGTCATTTAAACAGAAAAGTCCTTAGAGCAAAAATACTATTTCAACTAATATGTCACAAACCATTCCTTTTGCTTGGGAAGTATGCTCAGAAATGACTAGTCCTCGCATCAACTCGGAAGAGAGAGCCAGTTTTAATCATCACAGATTTTATACGTTGCATCTTCATTAAAACAGAAAAATCTCAGGGGAAAATACTATTTACACTAATATAAAAAATTACAATTGCTATTAATGTGACACAAACCATTCTTTTTTCTTGGGAAGTATGCTCAGAAATGACTAGTCCTCACATCAACTCGGAAGAGGGAGCCTATTTTTTCATCACAGCTTTTATTACTTTATTCAAAAAAAACCTTGGTAAAAAAAATTACAATTGCTATTAATGTGACACAAACCATTCTTTTTTCTTGGGAAGTATGCTCAGAAATGACTAGTCCTCACATCAATTCAGAAGAGGGAGCCTATTTTTTCATCACAGCTTTTATAACTTTATTTACACAAAAAAACCTTGGGGAAAAAATTACAATTGCTATTAATGTGACACAAACCATTCTCTTTTTCTTGGGAAGTATGCTGAGAAATGACTAGTCCTCACATCAACTCAGAAGAGGGAGCCCATTTTTTCATCACAGCTTTCATAACTTTATTTAAACAAAACAAAAAAACCTTCGTAAAAAAATTACAATTGCTATTAATGTCACACAAACCATTCCCTTTTCTTCGGAAGTATGCTCAGAAATTACTAGTCCTCACATCAACTCAGAAGAGGGAGCCTATTTTTTCATCACAGCTTTTATAACTTTATTTAAACAAAACAAAAAAACCTTGGTAAAAAAAATTACAACTGCTATTAATGTGACACAAACCATTCTCTTTTTCTTGGGAAGTATGCTCAGAAATGACTAGTCCTCACATCAACTCAGAAGAGGGAGCCTATTTTTTCATCACAGCTTTTATAACTTTATTTAAACAAAAAAACCTTGGTAAAAAAATTACAATTGCTATTAATGTCACAAACCATTCCCTTTTTCTTGGGAAGTATGCTCAGCAGAGACAAGTCTTCACATCAACTCAAAAGAGGGAGCCTATTTTTTCATCACAGCTTTTATAACTTTATTTACACAAAAAAAACCTTGGGAAAAAAATTACAATTGCTATTAATGTGACACAAACCATTCTTTTTCTTGGGAAGTATGCTCAGAAATGACTAGTCCTCACATCAACTCAGAAGAGGGAGCCTATTTTTTCATCACAGCTCTTATTACTTTATTAAAAAAAACCTTGGTAAAAAAAATTACAATTGCTATTAATGTGACACAAACCATTCTCTTTTTCTTGGGAAGTATGTTCAGAAATGACTAGTCCTCACATCAATTCAGAAGAGGGAGCCTATTTTTTCATCACAGCTTTTCTAACTTTATTTAAACAAAAAAAACCTAGGTAAAAAAAAATTACAACTGCTATTAATGTGACACAAACCATTCTCTTTTTCTTTGGAAGTATGCTCAGAAATGACTAGTCCTCACATCAAATCAGAAGAGGGAGCCTATTTTTTCATCACAGCATTTATAACTTTATTTAAACAAATCAAAAAAGAAACAAGCCTTATAGTAGTCGCATACGATGTGTAACATCTGACATGTTATCGTGGTAAATTCGCAATAGCAACTTAAATCCTGAAAAAAATTAATCGAGTATAATTGGAAATAATTTTCTATGGAATAATTATATCTTAAATGAAAATTTTATTTAACACAAGGAGTAATGCAATTTTTTATAAAAAAATAATTATTCCTGTTCAATTTGGGGATGAGCGGTAATGATAATTTATGATAACTAAAATACAACACAAATACTTGTGTTTTCAAAGTATTTAAAAACCGTTGAAAAATAGCGCCAATAACAGTACCACTCTTAGTTGTCGAAACATTTCGATTTGTGTTCATTTCGAGCTTGAGTTCATCATTCAAAAAAGCTACGAGTGACTCAGCTTCCAGCAAAAAGAAGTTAACTTTAAAATCGCCACTCAAAATCATGGAAGCGAGTGATAGTTTTTTAAAAAAAAGAGCAGATTTACCTTCGGTATATGGTAAAAGTAAAAAAAATTTTTAACCGTTTGATTCGGAGAAATGTTGTTGCACAGTTTAGTGAGGGAAACAAAAGGATAAAATAATAAAAAATTTAATCTCTAGAAAAGTACAATATAATTAATATAAGTCATCTCTTCTATGATATATCCTGAAACATGGTTGAACATATAAACCAGTATCACATTCAGTGCATTCAGCAAAAATTAAAAAGCCCCTATTACTCTGTAAACTAAAATGACAGCTAAGAACATTCAAATGAATAATAATAATAATAAAAAAGAAAAAAAAATTTTAAAAACACGCCGAGTTATGACTTATTTTGTTCCTTTCAAATTCCTTCTTCGAGAAATAAGTTATTTTTTAGAAGCACTGTCAATGTCATTTTGTATTCTAAAGCCATGGGACCAGTTTTAAACAGAGCAGCACAATACAAAAAGGCCTTCCTTGGAAGGACGAGTTTTCCTGTCCTGGGCACTAAATACACCAGGTTAGCAGGACGTGCATACAAGCCTCTGGCACTTAAGGTGTTAAAATTTGTTTTTAAATATGTTAAATTATTACATAACTTTTTCATTACACCAATTTGCATGTTTTTTATCAATAAAAATACATTTGTGCAAAAGAAACCATATACTTGGAAGTGACACTCCTCGAATCATTCCCTTTGCTTCATCTCATTAATTAACAATGCAATGAAAATAAAAATTAGGAACAATCCTCACACAATTCTATAGTGTAGAATCTAGACAATATATTCTTCAGATTTTCAACTTGTATTATTTACTGAATTAACAATTTATCCCCATACATACAAACTCTGACAAAGTTCAGTGAATAATAATTTGTAATTAATGCACAGAATTAAGAAAAGAATATTAGTTTCCAGTACACAAATCTTAGCATACAAGACTGAGATAAGAGTTTTCATGTCAATTCACTATGACTTTTCATCACAGCCTTTAAAAAATACTTTACAAACAATATTCAATCAAAATAAATACATAACAGTCTGAAATGAGATAAAAACCTGCCTTCTGTTGCTATTAAAAATTACGAGGTCTGTCACCAAAAGCCCTCGAGTAGCTGAATAGTGTGACATTGATTATTAACCCACTCACTCAAGAATTTTTCTGAATAGGTACAAAACCTGAGCTGAGAATGATAGGGAAATATAGTTGGCAATATGTTTAGTCTTATTTAGCAACCTTAAGCAAATAATGGATGCTAATTAAAAAGTGCCTACTAATCTCCTGTATATTCTAGAAGAGCTTTTTTCAATTCAATTTATCATTTACATTATATTACATTTAAAATGCATAAAGGCAAAATTTGTGATTCCAATGATGTCAACTTGTTAAGCATTCCAAGTATAAATTTAACTATTTGTGAAATTGCCTGAAAATCTTTTCAATTAGAAAAGTCAGGAATCTTATGCCAGAATGTCAACCAAAAGATAAAGAAATTAAAGAAATATTAGAAGAAGGAAAGAATTTTCTTGACTGTTCTTTGAATAGGTACTTTTTATTAGTAATATCTCTGGCAAAATTCTTATTACTTGTAGAAGATAGCTTGATTGAAAGCCGTAAGTGATGAGGACAACACCTGAGCTGGCACCACCTCTCCTAACTTCCACACCACACCAATGGAAGGGGGCATGTTTATTTTTGCATGTCTTCACCAAAAATGTTACTTTGACAAAATTTGCACCTAATTTACAAAAAAGTACTTAGTAAAACATGTACAGCATTTGTAACTGGTAAATACAATAAATGCATTTAAAACATTTTCTGGGGTGAACCACTGTTACTTTGATTTGGCGACCTCTCCATTCCTCTCAAACACAAATTATTTTTATACTTCCGACATTCATACAGAAATTTTTCAATCGTTCTCTCATTCACAAAGCAATCATTTTTTTCTTACATCTTTCATTCAAAAGAAAAAATATCCATTTATCGAGCTTCAAAAAGAAAAACGTTTCCAAAATGGCTTCCCCAAGAAGAAAATAGAAAAACCATTGTTTGCAAGGTAAAGAAGTAAGAAAAAACATCATTCAAATTGAAGAACTCCCTTTCTTTCTAACATTCTTTCCACAGTTTCATTTTTTAAAAAAATCCACTTATTTCTTCACTTTTAGCTTTCTAGAAAAATCTCTCACAAACTGCTGAAGACAAATGTTGCCAAAGGAATGACAAGTGTCCAAATCCCCTGAAAAAATAAATATCCTCTCCGGGTAGGATTACTATTACCCTCAATTTTGCAGAATTGCCATATTGGAAACTTTATCGCAAAAAATTTGGCGAATAAAAGGGTTATGCTAGGATTCGACCCAATAATCTCACTACAAATTTTTTTTAAAAAACGTAGAAGTGCAATAAGATACAATTGTCACATTAGACCATTTCTAAAATTAAAAATGGGCTTGCAGTTATAAATAAGAAGTTAGCACAGTAAATTATATACTGATTTTTATAGCACTAAGTTAACTAATTAATACAATCATCTCTTGCTGGAACCCTTCAGTATCCTGCGCTTCCACTATGTTGCCCTCGTGCCAAAATAATTACCCACCACTTTTAAAAAATTGATAGTTTGTATATATTTTTTAAAACTTTGGATTTTATCATATAAAATTGTTACAATGGTAATTTTAAAATGGGAGATTGAGTGTTTCCGAAGTAAGTTTCTAGTGAAAACAAGATAGTTGCCCTTTTTTGTAACACAGTTTCGTCAAACTTTTTTCTACAAAACACAATACATAGTGTGGTTTTGAATCAAATTTTAGAGGTAAATGAAAATAAAGCTACTTTAATTTAAGAAAACTAGTCATGATCCTGATTTTAATGAGTATTGAATTTGAAAAGCTATCTGCAATTTCATTTTATTTGAGATAACTGTTTCCAAGTACAAGCTTTTTGAGTCTAACTAGAACTGAATCTCTTCTCATTTCAGATTAAATTCTAATTTAAATATCTGATTTTATAAGGAAAATCATGCACAAATATTGCAATTTCGCAAATGATGTTAGGGACTTTAAAAAGGGTTTATTTTTCTTCAAAAGAATTACAATTCTAACAAATTCAGATTCTTGCGTATTATCGCTACCTATTTACAACATTATATGAAACACAGCACGTGGTTGCTAATTCAGCATGCACGACACATAGGAAATCGCAATTGTCAACTTGGTGAGTTGGCAATTGTTGCAATAATACACAAGTACCAAACATTTTAAGATTTAGAAATAAGAATGTCATTTATATAAAAATAGACATGAGTTACTTGTGTATTATCGCAACAATCGCCGGCGTTCAAGATAACTTGCCAAGTTGGCAACCCCGGTTTCACATTTGTCGTAGCTTTGAATTGTAGCAGTCATTTGCTTCATTTCACATAATGTTGCCAATGTGTTTCAATACTGCACACGTATCAAATGTTATATTATATTCCGAAAATTAATTTATACACATTGAAATTTGTATTTTGCAATGTTATTTTTCAGAATTCTCCATTTACTTATAACAACTACTGAAAGTTACGAAACTTTCCAAAATAATTCTCAACTTTGCCAAGGGACAAACTAATCCACCCTTATAACCAAAAAGCTAAACAATGAAACACATAAAGAGACATTACAAAATCTGGTTGTCAAATGCCTGACAATACTGTCCATGGAATGCGGTTTTATTTTACAGAATTCAATTATTTCTTTTGTCTTTAATTTGCTAGGGTAATCTATGCTAGAAATTTTCTATCATATTGTCAAAATTTACAAAAACAAGGTTTATTACTACCATACAACATAATAAAATTAATCCCCTGCAGTACATTGTTATAAGAATATATTTTAGTAGGTTTTTCTTAGTTAACAAAACTAAATTAATGAAAAATAACATTTCCAAGATGATATAACTGCCCTGCATAAGTAATCTAAAGACATGTACAGTAAGAAAACATTGTGAAGATATGACATTATAACTAACAATGCACATAACTACGCTATTACACTTACTTTTAAAAGATTTATCTGATGTTCTGCACACAGTGCTTCAACAAGCTTTACATATTGTGGTTCATCGCAATTTGCAGCCAAAACACAAAGTAGCGCTTGTCGTTTGTCTAAGGATTTAGCAGCCTCATGGAGCCCTCGAGACAATTTGCCATGTGTCAGAGCAGTTCTTAGAACCTCTTGCAAGGCTGTGTTGACATCCATTTCCCCACCACCAGTAGTTTCACTAAAAAAAAACGTTTGTTACTAAAAATTTGGGAGGGACATGATTTTTAAGCGTAACAAAACTACATCGAGAACAAATATTTTCTCGTCGACTATTCAACATATATCAAATAAAGCACAACAAAATACAAAGCATATTATTTGTTCTACATTGATTGCCCTTAAATGTGTATAATCTATAATTATTTTTAAAATAAACAATAATTTTTACCAAATTTAAATGCAGAGATATAGGTATAATAGAACATAATAAAATGTATGCACTTACACTTCTATGTCAGACATTTTATTACAGAATATAAATTTGCCCTAAAATAAAAAACTATAAATGAAACCAGGAATAATTCTTCAAATATATTATTGATAACAATTGTTTGATGGAATAAGATTTAATAAGTTATCTTACAAGGCTTTGAACGCGGCTATTTGTTTTTGCCAATCTATTCAGTTCCGTTCAAATGCTCTTGCTCCGAAAAGCATCAATCGTTGCCATTATGTTCCAAATTAATTTTACGCATTGATATTAGCGGTTCCCAATCTTTTTCAGACCACATACCACTTGCTTGCGAAGTTTCTTTCTCCGACAATGGCGTATACAAATTATTTTTATGTGCAGATTCGATCATTAGAACTACAAAAAATTTGCCGTTGTAGTGGTAATGATTAAGGTGGTGGCGTACTCAAACTACTTTTATGAATGGGGTTTATAATTCAAAATAGTATTTGGTTTTGGTATAATGTTTTCAGGTAAGGACGTCTTGAGACACTTTGAAGCCTTGGGCCCAGAGAAATCTTAAGATTTTTGAGGCCCTGGGCCTTTATGCAGAAGTAGACCCTACTTGAGATTATTAATAGTCGACAGCATGCCTTGTCAAATACTCGTTCTACTGGTAATTTGACAAAAATAAATGTGAACGGACTCACAATCTCAAAAATCTAGGAACAAACCAGCTTGACCATCGTCGCATTTCAACTAAATGAGTTTACTGATTGTTTATGGTATTAAGCCTAGGTCTAGGCATGGACAATGGTCATCACATAATAATGCAATCTTACCACTTTTGCCAGTTGACATGCAGACTGAAATTCCTTATTTTTCGGAGAATATATAATGGAATAATATTGGATCATTAAAATTATCCGGATCACTATCTTATTAGGACAGTCGAGAACGCAATGAAGCCCGCACAGAGAGAGAGAGGCCCTGGGCCCGGGTCCAGTTACCCATGCCTTAAAACGTGCCTATTTTCAAAAAAAAAATTTTTATTTTTAAATAAGCAGTAGGGCATAGGTTTCCAGCCTTTTTTGAACTGGCGCTCACTTTTGTAGTAAATATTTCGATACCACCACTTTTCGAGTGAATATTTCGATATCACCCCTTTTCTAGTGAATATTTTGATACCGCCCCTCCCACTCTAGAGAGATAAGAAGTGTACATAATACATGGTGAAAACAAGAGTTCAGTTTTAAAAAATATTTTATTACTAAGGGAATATGCTGTTTTTTTTAATTTCATTTTTTTTTCTAAAACCCCAATTTTTTTGCTTGCGAATCTGAAATATCTATTGCCACAAATATATTTAAATGTGTAATATTATATATTTTAGTCATAGGTAGGATATTGTGTTTTGGAATTGAAACACTACTGAATTTATTCTTTATTTAAAAGAGTGAAATAAAAGCGTTAGCTTACCTGGTATAAAGACCGGCAGGGGTTTCGATCATACGAAATAATTCATAATAAACTATTGTTTCAAAATAAATATAAATTGACAGTTTTAGCCCTTGAAGAATCACGTTAATTCCTGGTTAACATATTTAATTATGTTTCTTGGATAATATACGTAATGAAATGCAGTGGACGAAGTATGTTTCCTACTGCTCACAGACAAAGACAACACGTGCACTACAGAAATTAAAATGCACTATATCATTCAATTTAATGTAGGTTTGAATGTAATGTAAGTTTTTCATCCACTTCCCGAACTACCAAAATATGTGAATTTTGGTACATGTGATATAGAAATGATTTAAATACATACAACCAACATAAGGTAAACAATATTAAAGTTTGTTTTTGTTAGTACATAATAAGCGTGTTTTTTTAGTCTTTTTTTGGTTAATCTGCCCAAGCCTCTCCGTGCCATCTCAACGCCTCCTAATTTTTTCTGGGTTTTTTACCTCCCCCCCCCTGAAAGACTCAAACGCCCCCCGTTATCGCCCACGTTGAGAACTTATGCACTAGAGGGTTACCCCCTGTCCGCCTAACGGTGGACCATTTTACAAATTGCTCAACTGTTCATAACATATGTTATGCAACAGAAACACATACAATTGTCCATAAGTAAATATTGTTTCCTTCGTTGTTACATAAAAAATGGACTTTTTCAAAACTTTTTCCCAGTGAGTTATTAATAGCCACGGCAAATGCCAATCTTACAGGGAATTCCGTACATTTCAGTACGAATAGCATATCGTCAGCCTAATTATCAGAATGTGTAACTTCACAAAGGAACTAAATTTGATGTAGGAGTGCTACGTGCCAAGCAGCGGTTGTTGTCGAGTTACATGGAATCCAAGATGGCGTCCTAGTAGTAACAAATCGTTAGGAAAATAATTGTAAAGAACTGTTTTGAAATATAATTCAAATGAAGAATATAGGAGTAGATTAAAAATAACCAATATCAATCAATAATGAATATGAATACAATATAATAAAAATTATATGTAATAATAATAATAATATTTTGTAATTTATTATTCTCATCTATAATATAATTTACTATTAATTAAGATATATGATAATATTCATATAGTTTTTATATAATAATTATTATTAAATATGTAGGATATCCCACGGAACTGTTTTTGTAAAAGGTTATATCATATCCCTTTCCAGGGGACGATAATTTTAATTAAAACAGCATTCCAGATCAACGCCATCTGGTGGGCTTACGAAGAGCTGACATAAATAATATTCAATCAGAGGCCTACTAACCACTCTTCGAAGAAGACGTATAGCGCTTTTGCGCAACCGCGCTTGCTCGCTAACCAAGCGGTAAGTTTCAGCCACATGTCATAAATAATAATGCGCTTTTTAGATTTATAATGTCCTTCTAGAGGGCCTTATCTAACTTTCTCTTTCTTTAATACCCCCATGTTTTAATTTCTATTGCCCTGTTTATACTCCCCCTGTAAACTTTTCCCTATAACTCAAAATAAATTCTTTTATTTTTAAGAAGCCTTTTTGTCTGCATTATTGTAATTCGAGTATTGAAACTGAGCCCGAAAGTATTATAAAACCTCTGGATGCCTCGTCACTAAGACCCACTTTTTTGGGGGGAAGGAGATTTTTGTTATAGAGGGACTCCCACATATAGAATAATATCTATACATATAAATAAAATTGAAGTGTCTGTTTGTAATTTCAAATTAGCAGCTTTTTACTTAATGCACTAAAAGTATATACGGTACTCATAACAAAAAAACAATTTTTAAAATTTTTTGTCTGTCTGTCTGTCTGTCTGTCTGTCTGTCTGTTTGTTCCGGCTAATCTCGGAAACGGCTGGTGCGATTTTAAAAATTCTTTCACTACTGGAAAGCTACATTAACGGGGAGTAACATAGGCTATATTTTATTCCCGTATTCTTACGGGAACGGAAACTATACGGGTGAACGTGAAACTGAATGCCAAGATGAACGCCAAGCTGAGCTAATGAAGTCGTTGTTTTGGTTACTGGCGACCGATGCTCTTCATGAGACATAACAGTGTTACGCGCACATCATAATTCGCTGACACGTGCCATAATTTTTTTTTTATGATAGTTATCTCACTGTTCAAGTTAAGTAGAGCATCGGCTGTTCCGGATGCACTTTTAAAAATAATAAATCAAGGCTTCATAAGCAAAAAGCAATGCAAGAAACAAAAAATTGATAAGTTTTAATCCTTTCTCTTTTTTTTATTTACATTTTTAGTCACATTTAAACAATAGTTATTATTTGCTTAATATTTATATTGTAATCGAAGAATAATAATTTTCAAGGTATCTTTCATTTTTCTACCTCTCTGTTTTTCTTAATTCAAATTGTTCTTAATTTCTTAATTGTGAGTTTTTTTCATTCGTTATATTTAAGCTTTTTTAAACTTTAACAGCTGAACTTCAAGTATAATAATTAGAAATCAATGTTAAACATTGTTAGGTTTTTATTCATGAAAATATTTCAGATTTTGATAAATTACTCTTAGGTTATTTTATTTAGTTAACTGCGTAGGTAGTTGTTTCTAAAATAATTCAAATTGTTCTTAATTTCTTAATTGTGAGTTTTTTTCATTCGTTATATTTAAGCTTTTTTAAACTTTAACAGCTGAACTTCAAGTATAATAATTAGAAATCAATGTTAAACATTGTTAGGTTTTTATTCATGAAAATATTTCAGATTTTGATAAATTACTCTTAGGTTATTTTATTTAGTTAACTGCGTAGGTAGTTGTTTCTAAAATAATTCAAATTGTTCTTAATTTCTTAATTGTGAGTTTTTTTAATTCGTTATATTTAAGCTGTTTTAAACTTTAACAGCTGAACTTTAAGTATAATAATTAGAAATCGATGTTAAACATTGTTAGGTTTTTATTCATGAAAATATTTCAGATTTTGATAAAAAACATAGCATTTATGATGATGTTCGCAATCTCAATATAAAAGAAGATTCGTGGTTGTGTGAAAGATCCATTTTAGCACCTATAAACGACCAGGTTACTGCGCTTAATCAGCGCATGTTAAATAAGCTTCCTGGTGAATCACAAACATACCTTTCCATCAATACAGTTTGCAATCCGGATGAAACGGTTAGTTATCCAACAGAATTTTTAAACAGTATAATTGTGCCTGGTCTACCTCCTCACAAGCTAGAACTTAAGATTGGCGTTCCCATCATACTACTCCGTAATTTAAACCCACCAAAACTTTGCAATGGTACTAGGTTGCGAGTAGTGTCATTGCAAAGAAACGTTATAGAAGGTCGTATAATATCCGGATGCGGAAAAGGTAACATAGTACTTATACCACGAATTCCCATAATAACATCGAATTTCCCGTTTGAATTCAAAAGACTACAATTCCCTGTAAGTGTCAGCTTTGCTATGACAATTTACAAGTCACAAGGGCAAACATTAAGCAAAGTTGACATAGATTTAACTAAGAGTTGCTTTTCACATGGCCAACTATACGTGGCATGTTCACGTGCGAGGAATGCCACTGGCGTTTTTGTTTTAGCTCAAGAAAATCGTACACCAAATATTGTATATAAAGAGATTTTTCAATAAATTTAATACTGTATATAGAGAGGATGTTCAATAAATTTATACGAAAAAAATCACACAAAAAATAACAAAAAACAAAGAAAATAAAAAAATAAAACAATAAACACCAAAAAGCAGAAAGAACACCAAAATATAAAAACAAAACATTGATTCACAAAGTATAAAAATGACATTAAACTCTCTCTCTCTCTCTCTATATATATATAGCGTGTATGTATTTCTTAACGTGGAATACTGAATTATTAAGTTTTCGTAAGATCTGTGAATTGAACAAAACACTTTTTTGTAAATTTCTACGTGAACGAAGTCGCGGGTAACAGCTAGTATTTTTTATATAAATACAAAAAAATGAATTTAAATGAAAAAATATATCTATACAAATAAATAAAATTGAAGTGTCTGTTTGTAATTTCAAATTAGCAGCTTTTTACTTAATGCACTAAAAGTATATACGGTACTCATAACAAAAAACCAATTTTTAAAATTTTTGTCTGTCTGTCTGTCTGTCTGTTTGTTCCGGCTAATCTCGGAAACGGCTGGTGCGATTTTAAAAATTCTTTCACTAATGGAAAGCTACATTAACGGGGAGTAACATAGGCTATATTTTATTCCCGTATTCTTACGGGAACGGAAACTATACGGGTTAACGTGAAACTGAATGCCAAGATGAACGCCAAATTGAACGCCAAGCTGAGCTAATGAAGTCGTTGTTTTGGTTACTGGCGGCCGATGCTCTTCATGAGACATAACACTGTTACGCGGACATGATAATACGCTTACACGTGCCATATTTTTTTTTATGATAGTTTTATCTCACTGTTCAGTTAAGTAGAGCATCGGCTGTTTCGGATGCACTTTTAAAAATAATAAATCAAGGCTTCATAAGTAAAAAGCAATGCAAGAAACAAAAAATTGATAAGTTTTACGGTTAGTTTTAATCTTTTCTTTTTTTTTTTATTTACATTTTTAGTCACATTTAAACAATAGTTATTATAATCCCAATCTATATCTATACAAATAAATAAAATTGAAGTGTCTGTTTGTAATTTCAAATTAGCAGCTTTTTAATTAATGCACTAAAAGTATATACGGTACTCATAACAAAAAACCAATTTTTAAAATTTTTGTCTGTCTGTCAGAATATAAACAGATATATTTATAAAACATCATGAAATACCCAGCGAAGCGGGAGGGTAACGGCTAGTTCATATAATATAATTCCTTCCTCAGTGGCTCGACAGCCCAGGGTGGGCCTTGGCCTTCTAAAGAAGTCTTTCCCAATATAGCCTTCTTCCTGCTAGTGTTCTCCAAAACTAGGAGATCTTTTTCCAGGCCATCAATCCATCTAAGATTTGGCCGTGTCCTTTCTTCGTATGCCGGTTGGGTAAGCATTGAAGCCTTTTTATGTAATATAATTATTATACATAATAATGCTCTTATAATATAATAATAAAAAAAAAAGAAACGAGCCTTACAGTAGTTGCATACGATGTGTAACATCTGACATGTTATCGTGGTAAATTTGCAAAGCAACCTAAATCCTGAAAAAAATGAATCGAGTATAATTGGAAATAATTTTCTATGAAATAATTATATCATTAATGCAAATTTTATTTAATTAACACAAGGAGTAATGCAATTTTTTTATCAAAAATTATTATCCTTGCTCAATTTGGGGAAGAGTGGTAATGATAATTTATGATAACTAAAATATGACGCATATACTTGTGTTTTCAAAGCATTTAAAAACCGTTGAAAAATAGCGTCAATAACGGTACCACTGTTAGTTGTCGAAACATTTCGATTTGTGTTTATTTCGAGCTTGAGTTCATCATTCAAGAAAGCTATGAATGGCTCGGCTTCTAGAAAACTGAAGTTAACTTTAAAATCACCACTCAAAATCATTCGAAGCGAGTGATAATTTAAAAAAAAAAAAAAAAAAGAGCAGAACCACCTTCGGTATATGGTAAAAGTAAAAAATGCAAGAAATCTTTAATTTTTTTTAACCGTTTGATTCGGAGAAATGTATACGACCACCAAAATCACTGTTTGTCCATTTTCAAATAAGCATTTTGCCGCACATATGTCCCCAATATCTTGACTAACAATACCCAGTCCATTTGTTTGACGATTAGTAATATCCATATGTCGAGCCACAACATGTGAGTTGTTCTGTTTACGATAGATCGCAACACCAGCTGCTCTGTGGCCCGGTCGCTTAAATTGTACGCAGCATTCGAAGTCAGGTATCGAAACACGTTCGTCATTGCTAACCACGTTTCTGCCTAAAGACTTAGCTTCTTCTCTGATCCTAAAGTGAGAAAACAAAAATAAAGATTCCACGGCCTAGACAGCAAGGGGTGGGGGAGGGGGTGGAGCCCCTACCGAATGAAGGAGACAAAAACAGAACTTCACTGAATAGCGCGCGCTTCCCCAACTTCCTGTTACGCATTTCCGTCCCTTTTCACAAAATCACTCCCACAAATCTCCAGCAATCGAGAGGAAAGATGTTACACATCAATAAATAACGCAATAATTTAAATAAGTAACATTTGTAATATTTATGAAAAAGTAAAATAAAAAATAAGTATTATAAATAAATAGTATAAAAAACAATTATTATATATACAATAGTTATTATATTATATTATAAACTAGCTGGTATAGCCGTTCATCGCACG
The DNA here is from genome assembly GCA_019973975.1 of Trichonephila clavata. Classification (NCBI taxonomy): domain Eukaryota; kingdom Metazoa; phylum Arthropoda; class Arachnida; order Araneae; family Nephilidae; genus Trichonephila; species Trichonephila clavata. Next base: position 177,290 of record BMAO01008425.1, on the reverse strand, counting down.
GGTGAATTGAAAAATTAAAAAATACAGATTGAAGGATAAAAAAGTTTTTAATGATTCAATTTTATGTGAGTTGCAAATTAAACAAAAAAAAAAACTTCTTACCATGTTTTTATTAATTCGCTTTCTTGTCTGTCCAGGTGGAATTTTGCAATTGATTCTAAACTAAATTCCCGATTAGTTAGAGACTTGAAATTTGGACCATAGCTCAGAAGTGGCTGGCAATGCATGAAAATGTGAATAAAGAAGTTCCAGTCTCGAACCCGGGCCCCAATTCGACAAAGGGCCCCGTAACTCCGGAACTTAAATGAATTTACACGAACAAAGACCACCTATCGATAGCACGGGTCAAGTTGCGTCTATGAATACAATTTCGTGGCTCTCGGGTCAAAGAAAGACCCCTGGGTTACCATGTTTTTTTATTAACACGCTTTCTTGTATTTATATCCGGGTGGAATTTTGAAATTGATTCTAAACTAACTTTCTAATTAGCTAGAAACTTGAACCATAGCTGAGAAATGGATGACAATGCATGGAAATGTTAAAAAAAAAAGAAGTTATAGTCTCGAACCTGGGCTCCCGTAGAGGCTTATATGTCTGTCCGGGTAGAATTTTGTAATTGATTTTAAACTAACTTCCCGATGAGCTACAGACTTGAAATTTGGACTATAGCTCAAAAGTTGATGACAATGCATGAAAATAGTTATAAAAACATAGTACATAAAAAAATTTATTAAGAAAATTATTTATATCTCAGCTGAATAAAAAAGTCTTATTTGTTAAATTTTAAGTTTGTAAGTCTAATAGCTGATATGTGAAGGGTTTTTTTTTAAACTTATAACACTCCTGTAACTTCCTTGTGGGTCGATTTTTGAAAATACTTTCTTAAGCTAATCTCTGCTCAGCAAAAGTAATATATTTTCTTAAAATTTTATGTAATGAATGCTTAAAATAATATAAATATATATATAATAGGTTCAGCCATTTCAGAGATTAGCCGGAACAAACAGATAGACAGACAGACAAAAATTGATTTTTTGATATAAGTACTATATTTACACCCACGTCCATAAATTAAGGATAATGAAGTTCAGGCAAAGAAAGAGACAGAAGCAAAACAAATTTAACTTATTTGTAAAGTCCATTTATTAAACAAAAGGAAAAGAGCAAAAAAGATGCTATATGTTTGACATAAATAATAAAAATTGCGATTTTTACTCCCTGGAGCAAATTTTAAAAAAGAACCTATTGACAAAAAACAGTATAACATGGTTAGTATGATGGTTAATACGGAGTATGTCTCCCGGACGATGCAATACAGGCCTTACAACGCCTTCGCATGCTGAGTATCAAATTATCAATCTGATCTTGGGGAATATTACACCACTCATCAAGCAATACCGTCCGAAGTTCCGGCAGACAGGCGGGAGGGGGTTGATGGGCTGCAATTCGTCGGCCAAGCATATCCCACACATGCTCTATTGGATTCAAGTCCGGTGAGTATGCTGTCCAATCCATACGGGTGATATCCTCCGATTGAAAGCATTCGTCTACAATGTTTGCACTGTGAGGACGGGCGTTGTCATCCATAAACAGAAATTCAGCACCCATGGCGCCCCGAAACAAACGTACATGTTGTTCCAAGATGACATCCCGATAGATGTGGCCTGTCATCGTTACACTCTGAACATGCAGGTCAGTTCTGGAACCTAGAATAATTCCTCCCCAAACGAGCCATCCTGCACCACCGTAACGGTGTCGTTTAATGGTGTTCTCTTGGTGGTAACGGGTACCTAGCGCTCTCCATATGAAAGTCCGGCGAGAATCAGACTGCAAACTAAACTTGGACTTGTCGGGAAACATCACACAAGACCACTGTTGCGGTGTCCACAATGCACGCTCTCTACTCCAGGTTAATCGCGGGTGACAGTGAGTTGCGGTAAGGGGAACACATCTGACAGGCCTGCGAGCATATAGACCAAAGTGCCCTAAGCGTCTGTACACGGTCTGCCTTGAAACTGTCGTACCGGTAGCTGAAGAGAGCTGACGAGATAGGTCTGATGCTGTGCTCCGTCTGTTTCTTTTGGCAGTAACTGCCATATACCGGTCCTCATTCGGCGTTGTAATTCGGGGGCGACCTGTGCTGTAACATCTACTCACATTACCATCATCTTGGAATCGTTGCCAAAGCCTGGAGATGACACTCTGGGCGATTCCAAGTTCCTCGGATACTTCCAGCTGGGTACGTCCTAATTCCAGTCGTCCGATAATTCTACCACGTAAAAAATCATCCAAATGCTTCCTTTGTGCCATAACTATGCGGTTATTGCACTGAAAGGCTTTTAAAGCGCTTGTGGACAATTTTACTTCTTTGCCACCATTTCTTATATACCCCTCTCTTACACTCTCGTCATTGTGACGTACTATCCGCGCCATCTGGTGGTTTCCTGTAATTTGCATATTCTTCTTCAAGATGTGTGTGATAATTCTACAGGTGAAATTTTTATTTTAGAGTTCAATTTCTGTGTGATTCTGAATTAACCTTAATTTATGGACATGAGTGTACTTTTAAATGCATTTAGTAAAAAGCTGTTAATTTGTTTAAATTTTAAAAATTCCTAAAATAGGAAGAAATGTTGATGAAGAAGTGCAGTTTGGAAGAATGGGCTCACAAAGAGGTCGGACTTCTTTAGCAGCGGACAAATAAAAAAATCCCCGGTAGAGGACGCTGACGATCAGTGGCGTGGCTACCAAGCTTAGGGGCGCCCTCAGACCCAGACCAGGAAGCAAGCAGAACTTGAGATAATTTCTCCTAAATTTAAGATGTAAATATAAAGGGTTTCACACAACTAAAATCAGGGCAACTGAGTTTAAAGTAATTTCGAACTTATAGGGAATTCTTTCCGTTGTTTGTATAGTGTTGCCAACTATACTTATTGAAAAGAGTATATTATTTTCACTTTTTTTTTCATTTTTTTTAAATTGTTACTTGAAAATAAACTTTAAGTTCCATGAAAAATATTTCTAACATCTTATTATTACATCTTAAAAGGAGCAATTCCTTCCTGGATACGTTCTATTTTTAATAACAATATGATTCTTAATAAAATGGTTTCCTATTTCAATATTTCGCAATCTAATGTCAATATATAATTCTGCCTCGCCCCTCCGCTGCTCGTTCGAAGAGGTTTTTTTTTCTTTTTTTACAAATAATTTTATATCAAATGAGAGGTTTTTCTTTTACAAATAATTTTATAATATTAGCCGTTTTCGGAAACCATATTATTTTTGTATTTTCCTGTCCATCCTTAAATGAACCATTTGTAGTTCTAAGCCATCTGTGGCAGCCTGATCCTCCTGAATAAATAAATAGCATAGCCAGGAATTCCCTTACGACATTTTGTAGCTAAGCAATACGTTTCTCCTTCCTTTTAACGTCAGTAAGTACTCGAGCACACATGAATTATCAATGCAAATAAATAAAATTTAACTGTCTGTTTGTTATTTCCAATTAACAACTTTTGGCCAATGCATTTAAAAGTGGTACGGTGGAGATGGGCTTTGAGTCATTAAAAGCTCACTCTAAAATTTGTCTGTCTGTCTGTTTGTTCCGGCTAATCTCTGAAACTGTTGGATCAAATTTGAAAATTCTTTCACCAATGGAAAGCTATATTATCAGCGAGTAACATAGAGTAGATTTTATCCCAGCATTCACGGGAGTGGAAATTGGCGGTGTTCATGGGCACTGCTGGATATCCATATAAAGTAGAAAAGTTTAGCCTTCGCCTCTACTATAACGATATCTCGGAACTATTAAAACCAGTATATTTGAACTTTGGTAGGTATATTCCTTTATGAGAGATGGCCCAAAATGATTTTGTGAAAATCGATTTCCAAGGGCGTAGAGGAGGATTAAGAAGCAAGACAGATAATTACTCATTTAAACTATTAGACGCAGTCTTGAAATTAGGTGCGGGATTCCCTTCATGAAGTAGACCATGAAGTAAATTTTAAGAAAGCGGATCATGGCGTTACGGGCACATTATGTTATAGATAATTATTTTCATTTGTAAACGATTAGACGTACTAAGGTCTATTTGAAATCAAATGTCAAAGAGGGCTAAGGGAGCCGCTGATAAAAACTCACAGAAGTATTAGGTTTAGACTTTAAATTAGGCAAACATGTTTAGTTTATGAGTAGAACTACCAAAAAGGGTTTATGTGTTTTGGGAGGGTAATGTCTTATACGTAACGCAGTGATAATTTACTTTGAATGTTGGATATTATTATTTGAAGTCCTGTCCTTTAAATCAAGAGGTGAGTTATAATAGATGTTTTTAATACAATCAACACATGCTAGACCAGATATCAATAATTTATATATTATTTAGCTGCATATCTGATGTTGCACGGGCTTTGTCGAGGTGGCATGAACTCATGTTATTCTCCTTTCTTTCACTAAGATTTTGTGGTGACGTACAATGTGAGTGTACAATGGAGTGTGTCATGGTTTTCTGTTTAATTATTTTCAAATTGCAAATTTCACCATTATTTTAAATTTGAAGTAAATTAGACAAAGAAACTGAGAATGATGATTCATTTTAGAAAAATCATAAATATGCAACATCATTATTTTGTAAAAAGTTTTTAAATTTTAAAAAGATAGTTTTCGGCATTTTATTTTAAATTACTGACTAGATAATTAATGAACTTTTAAACATCATATTCACTAAATTATTTATTCATTTTAGAAGAATCTATAAATAGGCAAAGTATTATTGTTTTGAGGAAAATCTTGAATCGACGAAATAAATGATGTTTGGTATTTATAAATTTATTAAATCACTGATCAAAAGAGAAAAGTGCTGAACTTTGAATAGATGGTTTACTTATCAGCAATTATAAGAATCCATACATAACGATTGAAAATTTCATGAATGACTACAGAAACAATGCTTACTTTATTTGAAAATATTTAAAGCAATAAATGAAGGAAAATAAACTATTTAAAATAATATTAATGAGAAAACAAGCATTTAATTTTTCTACAAATATAATTAATGCAAAATTCTTACTAGTTACCTATTGAAACAGATCATATTTTATTGCGTTATTTTTAAGGCAGTTAGATTTTACAAAAGTTACAAAAAGGTAAAGTTTCTTATTTACATTTATATAAACAAAAGAAAATAATACAAGAAAATATATTTGAATATTTTATTTTTATATTATATTTTCTTATATTCATCATTCTTCAATAAACTAACTATTGTGAATAAATAAAATTATCATGGCTGTGATGCGTTATATGAAGAAATGTCCAGACAAATGAAAATGTTATGAATTTCCTTTTCTTACCAGTGAAAGACTAAAGCTATCTTCCTAACCTTACCACCAAACAGAAAGCTTTAAATTTAAAATGAATGACTCAGATGCAATTGAGAATTTTCAAAGTTTCATTTTTGAGGCCATCCTTCATTAACGTTTGAAAATTTCATAGATTAATTGCAAATCAGCAATTTTCAGTTTAAAATGTACAAAAATTATTGAACATTTCAAAACTGTATTTTGATGAAAATCACAAAAATTTTAAATCCGTACTAAAGTGAAATTTTCAATCTTCACAGAAGTTAATACATTCCACAAACGTAAAAAGTTTTGTAATGATGATTTTAATAATGACGAAGATATTTAATATGAGCAGAAATTTTATATTTTAAAAACAGAAAAAGTTTTAGCATTTAATCTTTTTAAATGACTGATTCAAAGAAAAACGCATGAACTTATTTAACAAAATATCGTTTTAATAGCACGGAAGAATCTATATAATTGATTTAGAAAAGATTTTCATAAAATGCATCGGTCTTAACTTGATTTTAAAATCATGTTATTATTTTGGTAAAAGTTTATACTGTATTTGTATGGCAGCACGACCTTCCGATTCTGTAATTATTTTTGTCTGATCAAAACAAAACCTGGTTTCAATGTATTAAATGAGAATAATCAAAGTGCACCACCTTCTGTCTGTCCACGACTAGTGGAAAACAACGCAGGGTTAAGACAATAAAAGGTTTTGGTGTTTTACCTCATCTTTTGAACCACTCATGCAATGACGAAGAAAATGTTATTTACAACCTATTCTCAGACCCACTAGTTTATATAATATGTCAAACTCATGCAAGAACTGGCCAGCACTGTTTCGGGAGAGCCTAAGCCATGCTCATCAGACACTATGAATTTTATCTTATATAAAGGAGAAAAGACTTAAATTCTAATGACTGACTAATGACCTGATTGTTTATATTCCAAATCTATTCAACCTTACAGATCGAAACTTGGTGACATGTTCCTTTCTAGTAGACGTCACAGAACGGATTTTCAGAATTGAAACGCAAAAAGCAAGCATGGGCGTTATAAATAATTCTGTTTCCATGTTTAAACTACTATGTACAATCTTGAAATAAAAGCAGACTTTTAGAGAGTAGAGATCCACAAAATCCTAGTTTGAGAAATCGACCCTATGGCGTTGTAATTAGGGGAGTTATAGATAATTATTTCATTTAAACTATCAAAGAATTGTTCTTAAATTTGATATAAATAGATTCCTTTCGTAGAATAATGATCAGTTACAAAACGTTTTGTGAAAACATTCTAAGTAGTGCTGTGGGGATTACGGGCGTACAGATAAATGTATCCGTTTTTAAATCTTACTTCACCTACCTGCTGAAATTGCAGGTGTTTTCCTGGAGTAAATATCTGCAAAATGGTTTTAAAATTTGACCACAAGGGGGTTGTAAGGGGGTTTGCATGCTTATAAATCTGATTTTGCCATTTAGAGGCACAGTCTGAAACTCTAGTAAGCAGATTCCTATTCCAGGGTAGAGATACGCCACAAAATGGTTTCAGAAATTGCCTCATGTTGCACTTAAGGGTGTTACAGATAATTATTTCCATTTTAAACTATTATTTACCTTTATATTTGATAAAAGCATTTTCATAGAGATCAGCTACAGAAAGTTTTGTGAAAACAGTCTCTAAGTGGGCGTTTCAGGGATTAAGTGAAGCACAATTAATATTTTCGTTTTTAAATTACTTGACCTACCTTGCTTAAAATTGTAGGAATGTTTTTCAGGGAGAGTAAATATCCAAGCACAAAACAGGTTTGGGGAAATTCTGATTCTTAAGGGTGTTGCGGGGTGGGGTTTATGTTATAAATTCGATTTTTAAGCATAGACGCAGTCTGAAACTTAGTAAGAGACTCTCAGGGTAGAGATACAAAGTATAAAATGGTTTCATGAAAATTGCCTCCTAGTATGTTGCAGTGGACTAAGGGCGTTACAGATAATATTTCCATTTTAAACTATTAGGCACAGTCTTTATATTTATAAATAGATTTATTAATAGAGTCATTGTAATATAATTTTGTGAAACAGACTTCAAGTGCTGTAAAGTAAGGGCAAAATCTATATAAAGTGAGAAAGGACTCACCACTGACTGACTGACTGACTGACCGACTGACTGACTGACTATGATGATCAATCATCGATAATCTCCTGGAATCTATTCAACCTAATAGACTTGAAATTTGTAGACATGTTCCTATAGATAGGACATACGACTGGGATTTTCGAAATTGAAACGACAAGGGCGTTATGGGGGTTAGCTTCAATAATAATTCTTCCATGTTTAAACTATCTTGGATGTACAATCTTGAATTGGCAAGTACGGATTCTTCTAGGAGAGATCCGCACAAAATCAAGTTAGAAAATCGACGCGCCTATGCTGTTGGGGCGTTAGACGTGATTATTTACCATTTTAAACTATTCGAACGCAATTGGTTTTAATTTGATATAAAACAGATTCCTTTGTAGAAAAGTGACTGGCATAAAACGGGTTTGTGAAACAAGACTTCTAAGCGGGTGTTGGGGATATGAAGGCATAATAAATAAAGATAACTCGTTTAACTGGTACTTCACCTACCTGCTTATTGCAGCAGTAAGTTTTCCTGAGTACAATCCGCCAAATGGCTTTGGAAAATTCGACTCTCAAGGTGTTACAGGATGGCGTAAGGCGTATAAATTTATTTTGAGTTTAGACGTCAGCTCTGTGAAACTAGTAAGCAGATCCTCCTATAGGTAGAGACGCCAAAAATGGTTTCATGAAAATGTCATTATGCTGAGGGACTATTAAGCGTATGATATCTATTCGTGCTTTTAAACTAGTTAGACGCACAGTCTTATCAATTTGATAAAGAGGTTTCTTTCGATAGAGTAGAATCAATCCATAAGAAGGTTTCAGTGAAACAGATCTCTGTGGCGTGCAAGGGCTGCATGGAGAAAATATTTCGTTTTTAACTCCATTTGACCTACCTGCTTGAAAACTGATGAGGAATGTTTCTTCATGGAGCAATATCCGCTATAAAACGGGTTTGAAATGACATGCCACCACAGGGTTCATGGGGGTTATAGAGATATAAATAATTATTTTTAAACTCATTAGACTACAAAGTCTGAATTTGCTATTAGTGATTCTCATAGATAGAATACAGACTGCAAAATGTTTAGGAAATCACCTCTAGTGTGCTGGTGGGGTTCACATAAGTATGATATTTATGCATTTTAATTAATTGACGCACAGTCTCAAATTTGCAGATTCTTTCATAGAGTGCAATTCCCTACAAAATACTGGTTTCGTGGAAGACAGACTTCGAAGTGGTACAGTGGGGCTCAGTGTATAGACATAGCTCCATTTTAAACTGTTAGACGTACAGTAATTCTGAGCTAGATAAGCAGATTCTTTCAAAGTACAAGAATCATACAGAAATGGAGTTTCTATGGTATCAACTACCAAGTTTAATTCTCGGGAGATTAAGAGGGTTCCGATAAATATTTCCATTTAAATCACTTGACTATCCTGCTTGGAAAATTGTAGCATGTCTTTTCACGAAATAGAGTTCCTTCAACAAAGAGTAAAATGAAATTAGACCTCAAAAGATGCCTTTTGAGGGGTCAAAGAGAGTTAAGAAAAATTCTGTTTTGATTGTTAGATCTATACTTGAAATAGCTAAGCATAGTTTCTTTGTTAACTAGGATTCACTCAAGAAATAAATTTTCAACCAAGTTCTGGGGTCATTGAGTATTAAAAAAATTACTTTTCTGAGCTACAAGGACTTATAATAATGAAATTGGTTTGCACTTTCTTTTGTTGATTTGAAACTCGCTCAAGAGCTAATTTTGGAAAACGGTCAACGGGATTATGGATATTTATAGAAAACTTTAGCTTTTTCTGTTAGATTAGATTGAAATTTCCCTATGTCTCAATTCATGGAGTAGATCCAGCACGAAAATTATTTTATGGGATCCATATGTTTTGAGTTACGAAAGAGCAAACACCATTATATGCTTCAATTTTAAGATTTAGAAAATACAAATCTTGACGAGTTCTCTCTTTTTCACAGTGACATCATGTATAAGTATTTTCAACTAATCAGAATTCTTATGCTAGACTAATATCTATACATTAGCAGTAAAATTTTAAAAATCATGAAATACCTAAGTAAGGGGCAATCAGCTAGTAGATAAATATTTACATTTTAAACTACTTGACCTAGCTGATTGAAAATTGGTAGAAATGTTTCTTTCATGGAGTAATATCTCCACAAAACGGGTTTAAAATGACCCCTGGGCTGCAGGTATGCAGATATAATTTATTTCCATTTTTAAACCATTAGACTACAACATCTAAATAAAGCAGATTCTCATAGGATAGAAATGCACTGCAAAATAGCTGCAACATTCCCCTAGTGGCTTGTGGAATCTTGTATGTGAGCATGATAATTTTTTATTTATTTAATCTGACACAGTCTTCAAATTTTACGGAAGACTTTCATAGAGTGTGCACTTCTGCAAAATGTTTTTCAGAACAACTGAAGCGTATGACAATTATCCCATTTTAAACTGTTATTTTACAACCTGTGAAATTGATACAGATTCCTTTCAAAGTAGAGAACCGCTACAAATGGCCTATGAATATCAACTACCAAGTTTAATTGGAGTTTAAGGACGTAAATTATAAATATTCTGTATTTTAAACTATTTGATCATCCTGCTTGAAATTTTTGCAGTACTCTCATGGAATAGAGTTCTAACAGAGTGTTCTGAAAATGACCAAGGATGTCGGTGAAGGTCAAGAGGAGTTACAGAAAAATACGCTTTTAATTGTTAGACCCATATACTGAAATCGTTACATGTTTCTTTGTTGAATAGAGATCCACAAAGAATGTATTTTAAGCAAACTGGTGCCTAGGGGAGGCAGGGGCTGACTTCATGTATTTCTGACAAAAATTACTTTTCGAGCTACAAGGGATTAGTAATAATGAAAATTTATTGCATTTTTCTTTGTTGAATTGAAACTCTAAGAGCGGCTATATTGAAAACCGGCTCAACGGGATTATGGGAGGCGATTGTAAAATCTTTTCGTTAGATTTTAGATCTGAAATTGGCTTGTACAACTAATTTGAGTAGAGATCCACCGAAATTGGCTTTGGTGGAATCCACTTGGGTTTCGTGATACGAGAGCAAATATCATCTCTATACTCAATCTTAGAGATTTTAGAAATACAAATTAGATGAGTTCTGCCCTTTTTGCAAAGCAGCTGTATAAGTATATTTTCAATACAACGAATTCTTAATTAGACTTAGACTAACACCTATACATATAAGCAAAGAAAATTGTTATCATGTATACCTGTTTTAAAGCGGGCGGGTACAGCCAGTATATTATATAGTCAAAATTTCTAGAAGAGATGAATAAACATTAATAAAACTGAAAAATTGAAATGTAGAACTGTATAATACTACACGGATAAAATTAAAATAATAGAGTTACATGCACAAAAATATGGGGCATGTATGCTACAGTATTAAAAATATCATAGGATGCTTATATAAAATATTCATATAAAAGTGGGCTGAATATATTTTGTGGCTTGCCAACCTTCCCTTTCTAATAATACTGAGCAAACCTAATATAATAATGAACAGAAAAACTAAATCCATTATGAAAAAGGTATCTCATCTAAAACTGCATTCAAAATGCAGAGCCAGCGCTGATCTGAAGTTACGACAAACAAGTTATTGCCAAACAATCAAATGCAAATTCAAACAGGGAATGGAATAGTATACCAGCAAAGAAGAAAGAATAGAAATACAATTACATCAAACATATCAGATTAGTTATACTGCTATAACTATTGATATATATTATATACTGATGATCAGAGACGTCTTAAGGCGAGGACCAACCGGGCCTAGGGCCTCAGCCACAATGGGGGCCTCGTCTCATTCTCGACTCAGCCTTAATAACATCATGATTCGAATAATTTCAACGTTCAAATGCTTTTTCCGATTGTATTCTCTAAAGAACTGTGAATTTTGGACAATGTCAACTGGCTACATGTGGTGACCATCGTCCTTGTATAAGATAAGGCCAACCCCCATACACCATCATTACTCATTCAATCAAAAGGCGGCAGTCGGTCAAGCCGATTTGTGTGAATTTAAGTCATGCGCATTTATTTGTTTCGGGTTATTGTTTACGAGTATTTGATAACGTATGCTATATGTACCGTCTACTTTTAAGGGCCATAGGTGGGGCCTATTTTTGCGTCGGGGCCCAGGGCCTCAAGAAATCTTAAGACATCCCTGCATAGATCTGGTCTAGCCAATGGTTAACCACCACACAACTAAGTTATGCTGTTTATTCACGTGATTTCCTTACATTCCTTTGCACAGTACACAGTCTGTATCAAAAGTAACGAGAATGAATTGATAAAAAAGTTATTATAAAGAACATACAGAGTATCTAAATGTTTCCACCTAGAATCAAAGTAATTTCCCACATTTTCTCAGTAGAATATCAAGTTCTATCTTATGTTCAAATGTTTTTAACATTTCCATTGCTTTCGTTTCAGAAAAGTATTTCAGTTTCAGAATTAAAAGGAATTTTTGCTGAACTCAAGCCAGAGATTGCAGGTGGACAGTGGAAAAATAAGTATGACATTATGAACGAAAATATTGTTGATACACATTTCTTCTAATGTGGCGTCTTAAAATGATGTTTTTGGCAGTTCTCTTTTCATAATTCGGCGAACAACTTTTTCCAAAATTCTATTTCCTTTGCGATCCAACGTTTATCTTTTTGTTTCTATGTTGCAGGCGAGGCACGCGATTTTCAGTTTGTGGTGTCCAAGTATGTTCACTGTTCTCATTTGTTCTTGAAAAAGTCATGTATTAAATGAAGAATCAGTTTGAAGGCGAAACATTTTGGGAGTCGGAGAGTGTTTCCAGTCGTGTTGTTAATGCCACCTAACTGACGGTATCAGATCGAGGCCTACGAAATTCATTGCGGCAGAGAGCTGGTTTTACACCTGTCGTTATTCGTAGCTTTGAGCACCATACAGGTAATAGTACGACTTGACCCTGTTCCACCCAACTCCGAGGGAGAGCGTCATGGGGTGTGGTCAGGGCCTCCCACCTCACAAGAGGACTTGCAGCTCCCCGGCTATTTAAAGGGCCCCATGCCGCAAAGGCAATATACATTTACAAACACCCATGCCTTCTCCGGGATTTAAATCCAGGCCCTATGGCACAGCAGCCAGCGTCACTAACTACTATACCGAATGGGCAGCTTTTCAAGTCGTAAAGAGATGGGAGATCCTTTCAATAGAACATCTTTGTATCAATCAAGTCTTATTTTGGGTTACAGTTCACAGTCTCAAATCTTTCAGCAGTAGCATTCTTTAATTTTGTATATTTCAGTTTAAGGAACAAAAACGATTTTTATTGAATCAAATCAGAGCTTGCACGGAAGAAGTGGGCACGTTGAGAAGCTATAAAGAACGAAAAATGTTAATACATTTGTTCAACCACGGCTTCTTAAAATGGTATTTTCAGCGGTTCTCTTTTAATAATTCAGGGAATTTTTCCCATAATCCGCCTTTTATTTTTAATACAATGTTCATTTTTCCCCATTTCCCCTTTGGAAACGAGGCACGTGGTTTTCAATTTGTGATGTCGAAGTATGTTCTGTATGCTCACCGCTCCCGTATTTTCCTGAAAGTTTGGCATTAAATGAAGAACATTTTGAGAGTCGATGAGTTCCAGTTCGTAATGAGATAGGAAATCCTTTGGATAGAACACCCGTCAAATTAACTATTAGTTCAGATACTGATGAACACTTTTATTTCCATGTAAAATTTAACGTTCACTCCACTAGAGTTTTCTTTGTGTTTCTCTCTGTGACAGAGTATTTCTCTATAAGTTGTTGTTGTTTTTACTGCCGCGAATATGCGCATGTAACGTAAGCAAAATCAAATTAATATCCTTGCCCTTTAACGCGTTCCTCTTTTTCCCAAACCCTCTACTTCGCGTAAAAAACTCATTCTCGTTACTTTTGATATAAACTATGTATATGAATGGTATCTTTTTTTACAACATCGAAAATTCAAACTTTCTGAGTCAGCCTCTCCTTGAATTTTTTTCTTTTCCCCTTTATTATCTGTTTTGGCAACACCTAAATGGATAAAAAAAATATTAACCAAAATACCAAATTATAGTAATAAAAACTTTTTAAAAGCAAATTATTATATTGAAAACATTTTAAAAAGTATTATTATATTTAAAATCAGTACAAGCTTTTACTATAATTCTACTAAAATCATATTAAGAGATACGTTTACATTATTTAAATATTATGCATTAGAATGTTACAGATTGCTATCATTACATCAAAAAAGGTTTCTAAAAGCACAATTATTATAAAATTCAATACTTTTTCCGGTTATTTTCTTCTTGCACTATCATTTTTTGAGACCTTCATTGTTTTCTTTTCTTTTGTTAAAATGGTGTCTAAACAGAAGAACGTTTCAGAAGATTCTGGTATTTTTTGGCATGGTATCTTGAATAAATTCTTTTTTTTAGGTAACTTAAGAGATATTCATCTTTTTTTAGGGGCTCCTTGATTTTACTGTCGTTGAAAAACATTTTTATAAAGGCCAATATAGATAATTTTTAGCTTTTGATATATTGTTTGAAAATTCTATAAATATTATTATTTTCTACTTGTTTTTCAATCGAATACTATATAATTTAGATTTCATTGCGGGCAAGCACTTTAAAAAAGCAGTGTGAAGTAATCCAATAAATCCATTAAATTATTTTAGAATTTTGTGAGGAGTTTTCTCTTTTGAGTTATATTTATGGCTTTGAGCTGAAAATTTTTTTTGTCTTTTAAATGCATTTGGTTTTTGCATAAGTTGTACTCTTTTATAATTGTTCTTCTACATATCATACCATGCACGAGGATGATTCAAAATTTATTCGACACAGTACATATTTCAAAGAATCTTGGAGAAAAAATGAGTTTTCAAAATAATTGCGTTACTCTTCAATACACTGTAAGGGCTTGACTAAAGGTTTGGCTTGTAACGCTCTTTAGAATAGAAAAGAGGGCGCTGCTGTGGATGATGGAACTGTTTTTTTTTTCATTGAACAATAAAAAAGACCAGAAGGTAGGAACGTGGTGAAGATATTTGTAGCTTTTTCCTAAGATTCTATGTCGTGTATAGTTGTAAATAGAGTTGTGTGTTTTTTTAAAAAAAATACGATGAAAGGTAAATCTGGTAAACAGCAGTAATGTTCTCAATCAACTAATCGACACCGCAACACCTATTCTTTTCTTTTTTTTTAATTCAAAAAAAAATGTTTTTAATGCTAACTTAACACATACAAATCTTTGTCTTTAAGCAACACGACGCCTTAAATATTACGTTCTTTTCAATTCCGGCAATTTGATCCGTAATTTTTATTGATGAATCCACGTATCGACAAATCAACTATATTTTTTAAAAAAAATGTAGCCTTTCTAAATGTCTTTTTTGTTAGTTCTTAATTTTAAACGCTTCTCTTACTACTGTCTTTTAAACATTTATAAGGAATTATTGGTAGACAAAGTCATATATTTTTGCCTAATATCAATACCAGAAAACTCAAGGTAGAATTTAATATCCTTTTCAACTTGGACCTCCTTCATCAGCTCAGACGACGTTTCAGAGCCATAATTTACTTGCAATAAATTTCACAAAAGATACATTTTAAGTCTATTATATGAGCCTAAATGCTACAGCTAATATTTCAATTCTTGAAAGATCAACCGATTTTTTCAAAGGGTCTATGAATGCCATCTTTCTTGAATTTGTTCATTTTCCTTTGTAGTTGAACTGTCCTTGATGCCGCTCATCATATCTTAAATATCAATACCGGGAATGTTATCAGAGCACTAAGAATTGATAATTGAACGATGCTCTTTTTCTAAACGTGTGGCTAGTAGATGAAGACTGCTTTCTTGAACGGAAGTTATGTATACAAATCTGTCAATAATGAGTGAAAAAAAGCGGTCTGATATTGCCTTTCAATTTCGAACCTGTAATTGTGTGAACTGTTCAAGGAACTAAGGAATTTTTGATAAAAAATCATTAATGAGTTATACTAAGTGATATAGAAAAGACAGGAAAATTTTTTACAAGTGATAGTACACACTATTATAGATAACTATCATCAAAGAATGCATGGTCTAAAATGAAACTCAAACACACAAGCTCGTTTCGTAGTGGTCACTCCGCAAGCAGTAAAACCGCCTTCTGTGCAAATGCAATCTGGGGAAGAACAAACCATCGGCAAATCTGCGTCACAATGCGTGAATGGTGCCAACTTCATACCTGCAAGGTTATTCCAACAAACAGCCGAGACAGTTGTAATATACCTTCTGAATATGGAAAAGACTGACATGCATTTTATTTACGCAACTACAGCTGAAGTGCAGCGAGCATAAATAAATGATGAAGGAACAGTTGCCCAACCACAAATTTTTGCTCTTTTGCTTCAGCAGCTGAACGACACAAGATTTTTCGATGCCTTCGGTTGCGATGCAGGTCTTACAAGGATTGTTCAGACATTCAAGTGTGGAATAAACTGATTTTGAAGATGTGCCAGGTCATATCCAACTTCAGTCTTACGAGTTGTTGGAAGTAGTCCAGGTGTGTCACAATAATTAATATGGTAGATGCTGAAGGCAGAGACATTGTGCTAGAGAGATACCATTTTTACTTACTCCAAACATTGATGGATGAAAAATATTCTTGTAGATTTCACCCTCTGGCTCTTACAGAAAAGTGCAGCACGCTCATATTCCTCGGCAACAGCTCTTTTCTCCGATGATTCCATTATCGTATGAAATAATGCATTCCAGTAAACAGGTCTAACCATTAGCAGATCAACACGCAGAGTTTTAATGCTTCACCATGAAATTGTAGATCATCCGAGATCATCTATAGGACTGTATCTTCAATCATAACACCTTGATGATAGCAAATATCGTATGTTTCTTCAACAAGTGCCTTCAGACTTGCTGGAGGATGTTCCATGTGACTTTCGTTGGCGTATGTAGTTCCCACGCAATGGAGATCCAACACATTTGGGCGAGAAGTAGGGCATTTTATAGAAGTCACGCTTCCAAATCGTTGAAGCACAGGGGAGATGGCCCAGTAAATTAGCGACTAACACCGTCCAATAAGCTGTGTCTTTATTTCTGACAGTCTGGTATACGAGACAGCTCT
Source organism: Trichonephila clavata (assembly GCA_019973975.1). Classification (NCBI taxonomy): domain Eukaryota; kingdom Metazoa; phylum Arthropoda; class Arachnida; order Araneae; family Nephilidae; genus Trichonephila; species Trichonephila clavata. The sequence continues at coordinate 160,621 of BMAO01008425.1, read as the reverse complement.
TGACTAAGAAGAGGATTTAATGGCAATACTTTCATCTGTTGCTGATATATCTCGAATATTCCTCAACGCTCGCCAATCGCTTCCTTATTGCTGTTCTTCTTGCATCCTTTCTTTCGAGTAACTATTACAGATATTCATTAAAATGGCTTTTTAAATCGTTATTTTCATCTTGCGTTTTCTCTTCGTATTCTAGGTTTTATTATAGATGCCGTATTTGCATTTCATTTTAGACTAAGCATTCTTTGATGAAAATTATCTGCTTTCATGTGCAACACCATCACTTAAAACTTTCCCCTTTTTTCCTGAATCACACTGTACTTAGATTTCCCCTTTGTTCCATTTTATCTAATTTCACTCCTTGAAAGATGAAACCTCTTATTTATATGTAGGCCACAATCAGTATGACTTTCCTTGAGGATCACATCCAGAACTCGTGGTAGATGCTTGTTCAGAAAAGAAGCATCACCCATTGCTATGATTCGCTGTTTATGTTTGATTCTCGAAAAATAATCATTTTAAATTTATTAGGAGAAATACTCCATATAAAGCGTGCCACTCATAAGGGTTACGTGTTGATTTGATGGTTCTCGATCTCTATAAATACAAAAATTACTAAACGCAACAGATGCGTGGAGTTGATTATCTAAAAATCAATCCAGTTTCTCTTCGATATAGTAAAAAACGTGCGTTTTAAATTTCTTGTTATCATCAAACTTTTCATGGAATATCTTTTTCTTGCCATCTTCTTAACCATTCTTTAAGTTTGTTCTTCCACACAGTTCAAACTACGCAACTTTTTAGAATATTCAATCACACATAGATGACCCTGCAAAAAAGAATTAACATTTATTTTACTTTCTTATCTACAGTTTGAATACGATCATTTATTACAAACTGTGAGGGAGAAAATAAAACATACCTTTGCTTCAACTGCTGAGTTGAAACTCCTTTGTATTGAATGCAACCTTTTATGAACTTTAAAATTGCTTTTTCGGGAATGTGAACTAAATTCTGAGGGTTTCGCGTCATACTGACCTCCTGACTGGAACATTTGGTCATGCACCTCAGTGCTCTCATGAAAACTGAGATGGGTATAATAGGCCTTGGCCGTCATGAGCTGGTATGCCACTGCGTTTGATTTGTAATTTTTTACAATGCTATCGTAAGTATTTACAAGCAAACAACAAGATTGTTCAATGGTAGTCTTGTTTCGTTTAAAAAAATTGTATCTTCTATCTCTTGAGACCAGACCCACAGTGGTAACAAAATACTTCCGTAGAAGAAAAAGCAGACAACAACTTTCAATCAGCGATTCGATCATGTCCAGCAGAAATAATGATTGTTCTTCTAATAAATTTTGGCTTAGAAATTAGCGGACGTTTCTAAGCAGTTTTATAAGCTATGTACTCAGTTTGACAGATCAGAAGGAAAAATCTGCTTACAAAAATGAAATATGGATGCGAAAAAATGAGGGGAGTGATATCTTTAAAATATTTTTTTGCAAATTATTGCTTGAAAATTGTTAATTGAAGTTCTGTTATATTTAAAAATTTATGTCAGTAACACCTTTCCTCTTTTTCAGTAGCTAATGAACAGTATTTAAAGATATTTTCATTTATGTTCTTTTTCTTTCGAAACAAAATGATTTCTGCTTTTTTGAGTCCTTTAACAAGAATAAATTAAAATACATTACTTAAAATTATGTGTAAATGAGAAAATAAGATTCCAGACTACTTACTCCCAATTTGAAACTGATCGAAATGTTCGGCTCGTTCTTCGTTTCTTTGTGTATCTCAGTTTCTGTAACAATTTTTATTTGAAGCTTAAGGGAATAATCTGAAATTAAAATACATTGAATTTAATTTGCTACATTGAGTATTAACGATATGCTAATAAATCTCACCATCACTAAATCAAACTTACCTATATTTCGATAATACACTCAAATTTGTCTAGCACCATAAATGACTGCTACCACAATCCATATGTTTTCCACGAAATCTTTAAATTTTTTGTGCCCTGAACACCTTTTCTGATTTCGACTCTTGCTCGATATTTCCCAATGGATGAGCTTTGCTGCTTGTTGTGTTCCACTGATTCAGCTTACTGGAACGTGTTGAGTTTGTTTTCAGGTGACCCTGAAAGAGATCGACATTCATTGTAATTTCATGATATTTGTTGCTGGATCAGACTAAATATAAACAATCAATTTATATATAACTCTGTAATAAGAAAAATTACTTAAAGGTCAGTTGAAATCCAGGAATGGTGCTCAGAGTAGAAATTTGGTAAATCTCTGGCTTAGATCTTCTTTATCCGATGCTTTAGTTTCAATTTTTCACATTTTTGAAGAAAGCTTTGAAATTAGAAAGCCCTTTACAGAAACATTTGTTTGTCCTTCCTTTTTTTTCCTGTGCATATGTTTTTAATGTTCTTCAAGTAAAATTTTAGATAATAAATAAAATCCGCTGCCAGTTTCGATCCTTCGAGATAAATTTGAAAGTTTTTTAGTCATGTTTATGCAAAGTTATTCCTCCACCATTATTGAGTTATTCTTATTCCTCCTGACAATATACAAGAGTAAAGTATTCCTTTAATTTTCTCTCCATGAACTATTTTTGTTCATTTTTAGACAATTTCTTATAAATTTCATCTCATATTTTTTTCATTTCTTTTATCCATCCTTTTAAAAATATATATGCAATGGCAAGCGCCAATTTTTTTCTGTAAGAGTTTCATTCTGTAGAATTGTTAGTTTTTATTTTAGTAGATTATATATATTTTTTATGGATCTCTTTTCTTATTCAATTCTCTTTCAAAAATATTTCCATTCAAGGCGTTTTTAATAGTTTCTTTCTTTTTTTGTGTAGCTTATGCATTTTCTTATCCATTCTAGTTACATTAGATTTAGTTCTAAATTTTTATCTTGTTTGTCTTTCAAATAATATTTTTATGAAAGTTAGAGTTTTTTTTCTGTTCCCTGCCTTTTAATATTTCTTGCACACTACAAAGAGATGGACATCCCTTTTCTAATTTCCTATAACTTTCTTACATTCAGGATTTGGATTAAAACCTTCTTTCTCTGTGTGTTTTAGGTATGTGATACTTTTTTTAATAATTAGAATTCACTCTAATTCCAAAAAGAAATTCAGAATAAAACATTTTTTGTTCGTGGTTTATTCCCTTAATGTAGGAATTTTCTTGCGGGAAACAAAATATTTATCTCCAAAGTTTTCCATTTTTTTTAAAAAAGTATATGGTTCATATCTTTTGCGTAGCGTCTTTCAATGAGATACTACTGCTGGAAATCTGAAAATATAATACCCTAGAATTCTATACACATATATTTTTTAATTTACGTCGAGTCTTCCACTGTTCTTTTAGGGATTTCATATATATCCGTCATTCAAATTAAAAATATTTTTATGATAGTATCTGTCCCATGATTTCAAATTCTTCTTCTGTGGCTGAAATCAACAAATATCTTGTATTTTGAAAACCATTACACTTGACAATGAAGTTTTTATTCGAAATCGTTTCTCTTAGGCTTAACGTTTAGCAGTGAACTATTTCCAATCAATTTTCGAGATTATAGCTCATTTTAAATTCAAAATGGGAACACCGATTCTTTTTTTGTTGAAGATACTCGAATTTATCTGCAAAAAAAGTATCATTCAATTTAGTTAATTACTCAAAAAACAAAATAGTCGCTTAATTTTATTCAAAATTTTTTTTCACTAAATCAAACTTACCTCTATTTCGAAAGCACAATGAAACTTCTCACTCGCCATAGATAACTGTTATTAAGTTCCAGATATATTTTCTGTGAAATTTGCTTTTATCCACAGTTGAACATCTTTACTGATTTCCTCATCGCCTTAACATTCGTCCATACATCAACTTAGTCATAGTCCATCAAGTGTGTTGTTAAATGTTGTTTTCACCTGATTTAGCATAATGGAATGCCTTGAATACTCTCAGCCCTTAAAAGTGTTTCTCGAAATCACATTTGGAAGTATGTAGATGAGTTTCAATGTTTTATATCGCCATTGATGAAAAATAATTGGCCTTCACCAATATGCTGTTATTTTTTTCCCCTCTGTATATTAAGTCTTATTTTTCTCTTCAGAAATTTTCTCTAACATTTTTTTTTTTAAATTTTCCTCCCAAAAGATAGCGTACATGTCCTTCCTCATTTTTCTGTTTTTATAGCTAATTTAATCTTATTTAAAGATCTGTGTTTTTCCTATTTCTTTCTGTCTTGTTTTTCTTCTTTTGACAGTACTCGTATATCTTTATGCACTTAGGTACTTCGTATTAATATTTTTAAACAATGTTAATATAAATATTTCAAGGATTTGAGAGTTTTTAAATGACTTGCGATTATCCTGTTTTCGCAATTTTCGCCCGGCATTAACAAAACACTTCCTGTTTCACTTTTTTAAATAAATAAATTTCTTAATAAATTTCTTTTTTAGTGTTGCTTCACTTTTTGTAGTTAAGGCTTGATTCAAATTTATGAAAGAATCTTAAGTTTTCTTATTTGCATCGGATATTTTCAAGTCATCTTTAGGAAGTTGTTTGATCTATTTCTTTAGAAAAACTCAGATGAAAGATTTCCGAGTGTGCATCAGCTTTCAGAATAGTTTTACTGGATAGTTTTTAAATGGAGATACTTGAAAGTGTCTTAATTGCTTCTTTCCGCTAAACTTTTCGTTGTGTATCCGTAGACTTGTAGCACTTCATTCATTATTTTGCTTGTATTCTTTCAAATCCTTTGGAAAATATTCTCTTAGGAAGTTGGCAATACAATATCATTCCTATTTTTTTATTTGCTGCATGATTTTTATTTGACTGGGAGGAAGGTACTCGAATATTTTATTTGCCGGGTTATTGAAAAGAGGATAACACTCAATATATTCCTTCATGGCTCCAGTTCCGTAGAGACCATAAAGGTAAAAGCCCCAAGCCCACCGGATCTATCTCAGTGAAGTGGCAAGGCTCTAACAGGTGTTGAAAGTTAGGCCATACCCTGAGTTGATCGTAGGAGACGGACTGATGGAAAGGTTTGGAACTAAACACCTTTTCCATCTTGGACGTTGGGCAGTCCGTGTCCGTCTCGTGGGGACAGCACAGCAGCTCCCATAGAGTGCGAAAAATTCGCCGTCGGCTCTTGGGGACACGAGACCAGGTGCCCTTGAGCCGTTCTATGGGAGCACTGGAGAGGGCGGAGAGGATGGCGACCTCCGAGTGCACGTTTCGCATTTGGTGGAGGATGGTGGCGATTTGGATAAAATGCGAAACGATGAGTGCCCTACGCTTTGGGCAGGACTGTGCTAAGATGGTACGCACAGTCCATTCCGACAGGTGTTTGAAATTCACACTGTCGGGTGACTGTTCGGCCTCGGAAAGGGGTATTCCAAGCTCCGAAAAGACGCTGCACCCGAAGGCCGCTGCATCCAAGAACGTCAATTGCTCCGCGTAAACCGTGGCCTTCACGTCAGTAAAAAAAGCAGCGGTGGGCACCTTGACGTGAGTCACGGGAAAAAGTTTTCTTTTTAGCCAATACCAGGCCTTTTGGGCCATGGTAACCTGCAGTTCTTAGCGGGATTTCTTCGAAAAAACAAGATGAACAATAAGCTCTTTATTAGTTCTGAAAAGAACTGTTCTTTTTTCGTTCTTTGATAAGTTATTTGCTAAGGATATCAAAGAAGGAACTTGAAACGAAAAGCTCGTAGCAATTAAATAATAAATCAATCACAGAACAACAGTTTTTATGCACACAAGAAAGCAAAAATAAGACAACTGAGAAAATGAAACATTTCAACAATTACATGTAAGTATGGTTTTTCTCTATTGTTGACACATGAACAAATAAATGTAAGGTAAATCTGTTGTTGAAACATGATTGTTCTGCTCTTAAATTTCTGCAGTAATCCTGTTATTGTAACAATACTTAGATTTGCCATTGCTTAAATTTTTTTCTTCCAATTTTAGGAATTAAAATTTTATATGTGTATGCCAAAAAAAATTATTTTAGACATTCCTGAAGAAGCTGATTTTACACAGGGAAATCCGTTTCCATCAATGGCGTAACGAAGAATACTAGGGCCCCTCAAAATCAGGTTTTGGACCCCAACCCTGACTGACGCCAAGTATGTATTTACATACTTGGCGTCAGTCAGGCTTTGGGCCTCTAGAACATCTGAGCCCCCCGCAATGTGGGGGTTGCGGGGGTGTACATTACGCCACTGGTTTTCAATTAGATCAAAATAGCTTTCTGTACACTGCGGTGATTCCTAAACCTATTTAACACTTTCAACCAAAAGGAATTATAAATATTAAGTTCAAAAAAGTTACAATGAACGGTATTTATTTCTATAAAAGCATTTCAAAGTGCAAAAAGGATTTTAAAAAGTAATCTGGGATAATTTAATTCTACGAAAATTAGCTGATATAATAAATTCCAGAGTTATTTGTAGACAGTTTTGATAATCCTCCTCAAGTCCCGCTGTCAGTCTCAAAGTGGTGTTTGTGTATCTGGGCGAAGTGTAAAGGAGTTCTATTATGCTCAGTTAATGTCTGCAACCATACACTGAGGTTTAGACAAAGATGTCTTAAGGCATGGGCTAACTGGGCCCGGGCTCAGGGTCTCGCCCTCTGTGGAGGTCTCGTTTCGTTTTCGACTCAGTCTTGAGAAGATTATGATCCGGATAATTTTAACACGTTCGCTGCCACTGAAGCTCTGGTGCACCAGCATAGCGCTACCTCGTATGCCGGCGCCGTTCTGGGATGACCATCGACTATGATAAGTTATATGCTTTATTTTTAGTGCGGCTTTTTGTGTTTTAAATTTTTTTTATATCCATTTTAAAAAACGTCGGACATTACAAATATTGCAGGACTTTCACAGCCTACGAAAAGGAAAGTAAATAAAAAATTGACTGAAGCCGAAATATTAGAAAAGAGTGAAACATGAAAATAAAAGGTTTTTCCAGTTTTACTACCAAAGTATAAAGAGTGTTTTTAATCATTAAAACATTATTTCGTAGTTCGGCTTCCGAGGATGGTTATATCAGTTTTACTAACAGCGAATATGTTAATGGCCAAATATCATTCTCGAACATATTCTCTGAAAAACAGGGAATTTCAAACTTCATATGAACTGGCAAAAGTGTTAAGACTGCATAATTATGTAATGACCGTTGTGCATGTCTAGGCTTAGGCCTAATACCTTAAACAATCATTTAACTCACTGGGTCGAAGTGCGGCCTTCGGTCGAACCGGTTTGTGCTTAGGCATTTGAGATAGTGAGTTGTGCGCATTTATTTGGTTTAAATTACCTTTTGAACGAGTGTTTGACAATGCATGCTCTATACTGTTTACTTTTAAGGATACCAAGTAGGGCTTACTTTTTCGTGGGGGCTCAGGGCCTCAAAAATATCTTAAAATTTCTCGGGGACCAAGGCCTCAAAGAGTCTTCAGACGACCCTGGGTAAACCCACACCAGACTGTCAACTGCAGTATGCAAAGATTTCGTCGACTTGTGTTCACGAGGTTTCGATGTCACCCGTTTTTTCTCAGTGGCTTTCACCGCAATAATTTGGCCCTCCACCAACAAGGCTCTTCCACGTCATAGCTGATCTTTCAAAAAGTCAGTTTCATTCAGTCGTTCGAAATTTTCGCACAACAAAAGTTTATATTAAACGAATTTAATTTAGTTATTGAAAAAATACATAATATGCTTAGCTGGAAAACCCATGCATTTCCAACTGTTAACAAATTAGTGTTCCCAATCGGAAAAATAAAATTTAAAAAAAAACATTTTCTTAGGATGATTTTTTCGAAAAACAAATGTAATTCCTCCACTAAGAGTTAAAAAAAAAAAAACGAATAAATACAACCATAAATAAGTATATTTACTACTAGCCATTACCCACCCGCTTCGCTGGGTATTCCATGATGTTTTATAAATTTATACTGTTTAAGTATATTTATAAATTATTGATCAATAAGTCCTTGCATTAATAATTAGATTGTATTGAAAAATATACATATACCTGTAACTGTCGCCTCTTGATAAAAAAAGAAGAAGGGTAGAACCCATCTAATTTGTATTTTCTAAAAATCTCTAAAATTGAAGTATAAAATGATGTTTGCTCTTTCGTAACCCTATAACCAAATGGATTCCCACAAAACCAATTTTCGGTGGATCTCTACTCCGTAAATTGAACATACAAGCCAAATTTCAAGTCTAAATCTAACAGAAAAGAAACGAAAGTTTTACTATCAATATCCCCGTAATCCCGTTGAGAGCCGTTTTCCGAAACAACCGCTCTTAGCAGATTTCTATTCAACAAAAGAAAAATGCAAACCAAATTTCATTATTATAGTCCTTGTAGTTTGAAAAAAGGAATTTTTTGTCAATACGTCCCAGTAACCCCCTGCCCCCCCCCAGAAGTTGATTTCCGTAAAATACATTCTTAGTGGATCCCTATTCAACAAAAGAAACATGCTTAACAAATTTCAAGTATATGGGTCTAACAATTAAAAACAGGAATTTTTTCCTATAACTTCTCGCAACCCCTCGCAACCCTCCTTGGGGGCCAATTTTCGTTTTACTCTTTGTTAAAAGAACTCTATTCCATGAAAGGAACATGCCTACCAATTTTCAAGCAGGAAGATCCAATAGTTTAAAAATGGAAATATTTATCGATTACGCCCCTTAATCTCCCGAAATTAAACTTAGTAGTTGATACTCGCGAAACCCATTTGGTAGCGGTTCTCTACTTTACGAAAGGAATCTGCTTATCAAATTTCAAGACTGTAGTCTAATAATTTAAAAATGGGGATAATTATCTATAACTCCACTTGAGCCCACTTGCAACACCACTTGGGGGGTCTGTTTTCACAAAGCCCATTTTGTAGGGGAACTGCACTCTATGAAAGGAATCTTCTTACCAAGTTTGAAGACTGTGCATCCAATAAATCAAAAATACATAAAAATTATCAATAACGCCCCTTGAGCCTCCGCAACACCACCTAGGGGTCGATTTTCACAAAATAAATTATATAGGGGATCTTTAATCCATGAAAGGATTCTGACGATCATATTTCAAGACTGTACATCCAGTAGTTCAAAAATGGAAATAATTATCAATAACGCCCCTTAAGCCCCGCAACACCACTTGGGAATCGATTTTCACGAAACCCATTTTGTAGTGTATCTCTATCCTATGAGAGGAATCTGTCTACCAAATTTCAAGACTGTGTGTCTAATAGTTTAAAAATAGAAATAATTATTTATATCTGCCCGCAACACCCCTTGGGGGCCAATTTTCCCCAAACCCCTTTTGTAGCGGATATTTACTCCATGAAAGAAACATTCCTACCAATTTTCAAGCAGGTAGGTCAAGTAGTTTAAAAACGAAAATATTTGTCTATTATGCCCCTTTATCCCCCGCAACGCCACTTAGAGGTGTGCTTTCAAAAAACCAGTTTTGTAACTGACCATTATTCTACGAAAGGAATCTATTTATACAATATTAAAAGACAGGGCGTCAAATAGTTTAAAAATGGAAATAATCATCTATAACGCCCCCTAAGCCCTCGCAACATCACTTGGAGTCGATTTTCACCAAACTCATTTTGTAGCGGATATTTACTCCATGAAAGAAACTTGCCTACCAATTTTCAAGCAGGTAAGTGAGGTAGTTTAAATACAGATATATTTATCTATTACGCCCCTTAATTCCCCGCAACGCCACTTAGAGGTGTGTTTTCACAAAATCCGTTTTGTAACTGACCATTATTCTACGAAAGGAATTTATTTATATATCAAATTTAAAGACAGTGCGTCAAATAGTCTTAAAATGGAAATAATCATCTATAACGCCCCCTAAGACCCCGCAACGCCACTTGGGGGTCGATTTTCACCAAACTCATTGTGTAGTAGATCTCTACTCTATGAAAGGAATCCGCTTACCCAATTTCAAGATTGTACACAAGTAGTTTAAACATGGAAACTATTATTTATAATGACCCTTGCATTTCGAATTTCGGAAAAAAAATCCGTTCTTAGCGGATGTCTACTCTGTGAAAGGAACATGTCTACCAAATTTCAAATCTGTAGGTTGAATAGTTCCAGAGATATCGTGATTAGTCAGTCAGTCAGTGAGTCGCTTTTCTCCTTTATATATATAGATAAATGTGTTAAAATTCCCCCCAAAACTGCTCGAAACATTAATTTTCGCAAAATTAAGGCTTGGCATGGCTGATGACGTCATATCTCCATTTAACTGAAAAATCGCATAAAAATTAAATTTAAAAAAATCTAAAGTGAATTTCGAAAAAAACTCTTCGAGGTTAATAGCATAACGACCTATAGCTCCTACATGCCAAGTTTCACACAGCTGAAACACACAAACTTTTCTCTGATTAGTACAGATTTAGTTGAAAATCGCTTAAAAATTGAATTTTAAAAAAAATCTAAAGCGAATTTCGAAAAAAACTCTTCAAGGTTAATAGCATAACGACCTATAGCTCCTATATGCCAAGTTTCACACAGCTGAAACACACAAACTTTTCTCTGATTAGTACAGATTTAGTTGAAAATCGCTTAAAAATTGAATTTTAAAAAAAATCTAAAGCGAATTTCGAAAAAAACTCTTCAAGGTTAATAGCATAACGACCTATAGCTCCTACATGCCAAGTTTCACACAGCTGAAACACACAAACTTTTCTCTGATTAGTACAGATTTAGTTGAAAATCGCTTAAAAATTGAATTTTAAAAAAAATCTAAAGCGAATTTCGAAAAAAAACTCTTCAAGGTTAATAGCATAACGACCTATAGCTCCTACATGCCAAGTTTCACACAGCTGAAACACACAAACTTTTCTCTGATTAGTACAGATTTAGTTGAAAATCGCTTAAAAATTGAATTTTAAAAAAAATCTAAAGCGAATTTCGAGAAAAAAACTCTTCAAGGTTAATAGCATAACGACCTATAGCTCCTACATGCCAAGTTTCACACAGCTGAAACACACAAACTTTTCTCTGATTAGTACAGATTTAGTTGAAAATCGCTTAAAAATTGAATTTTAAAAAAAATCTAAAGCGAATTTCGAAAAAAACTCTTCAAGGTTAATAGCATAACGACCTATAGCTCCTACATGCCAAGTTTCACACAGCTGAAACACACAAACTTTTCTCTGATTAGTACAGATTTAGTTGAAAATCGCTTAAAAATTGAATTTTAAAAAAAATCTAAAGCGAATTTCGAAAAAAACTCTTCAAGGTTAATAGCATAACGACCTATAGCTTCTACATATCAAGTTTTATACTTCTGGTTTGCTTAATTTGGCCGAAACACGCAAACTCTTTCTTTTCATGAACATAATAAAATAAATATCACTCAAAAATAGCTTATATGCACTTATGATAATTTAATCTTATCAGGATCTCCAAGAGCTAATCCTAATATAGATGACTTGGTAAAAAAATAAAAAAAAAAGTAGAGTAATTCAAAAGCCACATGAAGTAAGTTCATAGCGTTTAATAATTATTTTGAATTAAATATGATTCAAGTAACTCTTTTTTATTGTATATCTAACCTAATTGATTAAACTAGTAAAACGTTTATTAACAATAAAACCCAAGTTTGTACTTTGGTTTTATTTATTATACTGTTTTTAAATTTCGAAGTAGATTTGCATTAAAAAAAATGTGCCATTTGCGTAAAAATTCCATAATAAGCTTATAAGTAATACTTTTTTACACGCATAATTATTTTTTATCAAATAGTGGCACTTTTCCCAAAAATGTTGGCCACTCCTGGTCTATAACGAGCTAAGCGAATATTTTAATAATAATTTTTTTTTCTAATGGGGCTGCGCGTTGGTATTTTAAACCTTCGCAGACCTGATACATTCCCCAGGAGCTAGTATCACTTTTAAGCGCAGCACCATATAGACGATACCAATTACAGCAAGCAATTTTGATGCTCAGTTTTCTCCACAAAGGGAGGCACCTGAGCTCTTGACGATGAGAACCTGTACTAGGATTTAATTATGCCGAGAGCATCCAAGCCAAACAGACATTCTAGGGATCTTTTACATGCCGCATAATCATACGACATGGCCGCTGTCGATTTTCTGCATCATGGAAATCCACCGACTTGGACCGGGGTCGAGCCCCCAACCTTTGGTGCAGAGGGCCAGCGACAAACCAACCACGCCAATCGGCCGGCATTTTAATAATCATTATAGCGTTAATCATTCTAAAGGCTTCAAAAATACTGTTTTGTAATGAGCTCTCATGCTAACACTATCGAAGGGAATTGAGAAAGTATGAGTGAGAGAGCGTGAGCTCTCTTTATTATTCGATTTTTTTGAGGGGGCAGGGGAGGGAGAGAGATGTTTTCAATTAAAGTTTAAGCTATTAATTAATAATTTCCCCCAGAAAATTATTAAATTTTTGTAATTTTTTTAATGGATAGTAGTTTGGCTAGGAGAAGAACGACTGAATAAAAAATGATTTTTAAACTTACGCTTAAAAAAAAGATCCAAATTTAATAAAGTAGCATAAAATAGAACGTAACATGTATACAATATTAATTTTCCCTCTGTCAAATAGTTACAAAAAAAAATAAGACTTCTAATAAAAGTATGACCTTCATGTAAATTGGGAGAAACATTTTTAACAAAAGTCTATTAACTATTTCATTTGATGAAACTATTCACTTTTTTTTTTGCCACAGCAATATATTCTAAGCAGATTTTAGCTCTTATTAAAATTCATGTTTTAATGCTATGAATCATTGTAAGAAATCGCTGAAGATATTTCCTCGACGTTGTACCTCTTTTGTCAATCAAGATATTGGGGTAAAAAAAAAAAATACGAAACTGCCAAAACGGAGTCTTTGAAGCCCGAAAAAATAAGCATAAGTTAAGGGAGAGTTAAAAATAGTCTTCAAAGAGGTTGTTGTTGTTGCTTATGCCACCTGATCGACAGTAACATCAGATCAAGGTCCACGAAATTCATCGCGGCTAAGGGCTAGATTTTTTACACCTGCCGTTAGCCTAAGCTTTGAGCATTATGCAGGTGACAGTACGATTTGGCTCGGTTGATTTATAGAATCAAGAAGTATATTTGTATAATTTTTTTTTATCCTATGACCAACTCCGACCTTTCGGTCACAAGTAGAAGAGCAGCCCAATACAGTATAACAAATGAACAATAAAAAAAGTCATCAAAACCATATTTAAAGAAATATAATTTATGGGCCATGGGTAGCCTAGTGGTTAGAGCATCGTACTCCAGACTGGTAGGCCTGGGTTCGATGGCCGATGTTACCAAATACCCTCCGAGTACGTGCTCGTTAAATCAGTGGGTCCGAAAGTCTTGTGGGCGGTCGCAGAAGAAACCACGGGTGTAGCGAGCTGGAGAATATTTCCCTCCCCTCCAGGTCCATACCTAAATTGTGGAGGTGGAGATAGGTGGTGTCGCCATCTATCGTGTATATATCGTGAGCCAAATCGTACTGTCACCTGCATGGTGCTCAAAGCTAACGACAGGCGTACACTTAGTCCCTTGCCACGATGAATTTCGTGGGCCTTGATCTGACACCATCAAACAGGTGGCATTAGAAATAACAACAATATAATTTAAAACAGCAATATTTACATAACTTGTAGTTATTAAGTTATTGGATAGTCATGAAGTCCTTAAACAATAAAGATGAACAATCTTTTCTATATCTTTTATTTTACAAATGCCACACACTACAATATAGCATCTCTTTCCTATACTAAGTTGGTAGAAAGGTAAGTCAAGGTAATCTTGAAAAAATTCATTCAACATTGCCTCAGGTCAGTCGGATTGTAAATTTGCGTTGAGCCGGTGATCATGACTTACATACCCCATCTTCAAAATTACATTTTTTAATTTTATCCGGATTTGATCATTTAGTAATGTTGCCCTTTATCGTTTAAAAGAACAGGCAAGTGACGCAGACGATATACCTGGGCTAAAATCCCACTCCTCAAACTTCCACACCCTGCCAATGTGGATTTCGAACATTGACAGATCAGCACCTCTACAAAGCTGGCCTTCATTGGCATCAGGACTCGATAGAAACTGATCACGAACTCTTTAAAAGATAGTCAGTGAAAAAATCTATTTTTTAGTCAGAAGGGGAAAAAAAGGAAGCATATTTTGACGTTTGTTAATCAGGAGGCTAAAAAAAAAGAAATGAGTCTTACAGTAGTCGCATATGATGTGTAACATCTGACTTATTATCATGGTAAATACGCAATAGTGACTTTAATCCTGAAAGAAATGAATCGGTTATGACAGGAAATAATTTTCTATCGAATAATTATATCTTTAATGAAAATTTTATTTGATTAACACAAGGAGTAATGCAGTTTATCAAAATATTTATTATTGTTCAATTTGGGGAAGAGCGGAGGCAATAGATTTATGAAAACTAAAATATGACACATATACTTGTGATTTCAAAGAATAAAAATCGTTGAAAAACGGCGTCAATAACAGTACCACTGTTAGTTGTCGAAACATTTCGATTAGTGTTCATTTCGAGCTTGAGTTCATTTTTCAGAAAAGCTATGAGCGGCTCAGCTTCTGGCAAACTCCAAGTTAACGTTAAAATCACTACTCAAAATCATGGGAAGCAAGTGATAGTTTTTTTTTTTTTAAAAGAGCAGAACCACCTTCGGTATACGGTAAAAGTACAAAATGCAGGAAATCTTTAATTATTTTAACTGTTTGATTCGGAGAAATGTATGCGACCACCAAAATGACAAGACTTGCTGGTATGTGCGGTAGGCGGGCGTCTTAATTGCTACTACAGTTGGACCCCCAGACGAGGCTAGCCAAGAGACACCCCAAGGCGCTGAATTGGTCAAATCAAACAGCACGCGCTTCCCCCTACTTCCTGTTACGCATTTCCGTCCCTTTTCCCGAAATCACTACAACAAATATCCAGCAACCGAGAGTAAAGATGTTACACATCAAAAAATTGGAAATAATTTTACTTTAAAATGTTCCTATTAAAATTCAGATAAACATAGTTAAGTATCCAAGGAAGTGTAAGATAGTAAGTAAAAAACTTTCAATTAGCATAAAGTAATTCACATTCCAAAATAACTATTCTCGTTTATTACTTGAATAATCAGGTGGATCAAAACTCTTTTAGAATTTCAAAACCTACCTAAAAAGGAAATGAGGTTCTATGGCATACAGATGAAGGGGGAAATAAAATAAAAAAATTTATATTAAGTACAGCCACAAAAGGAATGAAGTTGAAGCATTTGAGCTTTTTTAACCCCTTGCCTGTGGAACATATTAAAAAAAAAAGCATACTAAAAATGAGAAGAAAGAAAAATTCTCTTTAATTTTGTTCATTATATCCACAAAATGTTAGAAATAGAATATTTTATAAGAAAACAAAATTTTAAAATTACTACTATATTAAATATTTTCACATACGTGGGGAATCTTAACAGATTATCATAATTTTTGTTCAAATCATAGCAAAATGAATCAAATGACATAATTTTCAAGATAAATATAACAAAATAATTCACAATACAATTATTTATATGAACTGTCATGAATTCCATGCTCTTTAGATTCCTTTGAATTTCTCCAATCCTTTACGGTTTGGTACATACGAATTGGAAAATTACAAAAATCCGACAAATGGCGGTAAATTTCCAAACTTTTTTGCGGGAAAGTATCACAAACTATTATGAAAATGGTAAATTACATGTTATACGTTGGACGAACTGAGTTTGGGCTTCACGGAATTGAAACAAAGATTTTTCTCTTGCCCGAACTCAGGTTTGGCATTCCAAAATTAGCGCATTTTCGTTGCACAAACTGAGTTTGGGTGTCACAGGCAAGGAGTTAAGGCAAAATATCAAGGTTTTGTTAAAATTAAACAGGCATTTAAATACTTTGTAACACTAATTTGATGAGAGGATACATTCTAAATAATCAAAAGAAAAAACATTTAACACAGTTATTTTTAGTATTTTTTTTTAAATCCTACTGTTGAAATTACAATATGCAATAAAATGGAGAAAAGCTTGGATTGGACAGATTCAACAGAGCTGGTTTCTGAAATGTTGCAATGTTTTTTTTTATCCTATGCCCGTCTTCAGCATCTCTGCCATTAGACGATAATTTATCAGTCGTTTAGTTGTTACAGGAGGCACCACGTGAAGACAACCGTGTACTACTTTCCATAAGGTACTTACTAATCAATAATCACTTTTGATTATTTATGCAGTAGAAAAATTATTTTGTCAAAAATCATCTAACCAATACCAAGTCCTTTTCCCTTTTTTTCCCTGAAAATTCTACCTGTTTTTGAAATTATTTTCCTCCTTTCTCCATACCATAAAATACCTTTTCCACACAAGTAGGCTCTGATTTATAAATCCCCCCCCCCATATACCTGTGATCTAACCTAATAAGTAATAACTGAGAACACAATTTTAGCTAAGTTTAATGACAATTTATTTTTCTTCATAAAAATACAAGCCGTACTTTATATGCATCTTATACAGTCTAATTCCACTAAGATGTGATTTTTATTAATGTCACATTCAGAGGCTACACAAGGGTATATTGTGTTATTAGTTTTTTTCGTTATGTCAAACCATTGATTATGATAATGCTCTCAAGACTTCAATGCAACCACATAAATAAATCATTCCAAATATATACTTCAGTTATTTACATTTTATTTCAAAGTAATATTACAGTAGTAACACATATATATTTTATTTATGGCCTGGAAGAATTACCCAAACACTATTTTTAGTAAAACTTTGAATGTATTAATTTTATGCAATAACCAAATATACACAAATACGAAGTTGATATAAGAAGGAAATAGAAACTAAATTTTCTGAAACTTTTTATAAATATTTATCTCATTTGAAAAAAGACCCAACATTGCATTAGAGGTAGAATGAAGGGAAAGAAACTCTCAAATAGACTACGACACAGTGAAAAGAGCAGGCAAGCCAATTGCAAAGCGAAAACAGCCCAGTGATCAGATTAAGGAACAAAAGGGTCAAATTAATGCTTAAAAGAAACACGAGAGGGGAGGGGGAGAAGAAAGACTACAATTTGAGGAAAGGAACAGGTTTATATGAAAATCAAGAGCTTGGTTTTGCCACTCTTTCAACAAAAAAAAATCCCTCATTTTAAAAACAAGACTTTAGAACTGCGTACAACAAAAATGTGAATTTTGTATGGTTACATATATATAAAAATGAAAAATAAATAAAAAATAGTACAAATTTTTGTTTTAAATTTAATTTTGGATAGATATTTTGACAATCAACACTCTTAGTGGAAATGTATGATTACTTAAAAATTATTTCGTACATCAAGGATCAGCAATGTAGTGTATTTCAGTTGCATCTTGTTTTAGCTCTCATCAGAGTATTAATTGTACTTATTCAAGATTACTAATATCTAAGAAAGAATTAAATTGTTTATTTTAGTAGCATTAGTAAAATATGATGACTTAATTTTCAATGAAATTGCAAAAAATTAGTATTACCAGTAAACTGTTATTTTTGCTCATTTCAAAGCATTATTTTAAATAATTGATTGTTTTTTTCAAAATTAGTAAGAAATTATTAAAAAAACATTAAAGGTTTCCAGAACAAATTTGTTTATTTAATATAAATATCATAAAAAGCTTTATTTACAAAGAAATAATCCAAATGTTTAGCTCTCATTGGCTACTTTTTTGTATTTTTTTGTGCATACATTTTTGTAGAATTGAAACAAATCATCTGCACTTTTCCTCCCAATTTCAATTGTTTTCTTCAGTTCTTCTGTGGTGATGAAAGAAGAGTTCTTTATTCCCACTATGGTCTTACCAGGACTTTCAAAGCAAATTGTACTTATTCTTTGTGCAAGCTAAAAATACAAGCAAATAAGTCATTTCAAATTTAATTTTATCCACCTGAAACTCACTTTAAAGCATAATATAAATCTATTAAAGTCTATTATAAAGCAGAATCTGTTAAAGCAGTAATAAAAAGAGAAAAATAATGTTATCATGAACATATACAATGGTAGCAAAAGTCCTGAACACACTCATTTTTTTGGTCCAATTTTTGAGTTCGACATGATTTTTCTATAAGAATTTATAGTACCATCTTAAATGTTATTGATTCTAATATATTTCTTCATACTGATTTCAAATCTGTCTCTAGTTTTTTTTAATCCTGCAAGTATTTTTTTACAGCACAGCTACCTGAACACAAGATCGTACAGTATGCACAAAATAACACAATATAGAAAAACATAATATATGCATAGTAGAATAACACAAAACTTTACAAACATGGTACTTTTAATATGGCCTTTCAAAATTACATAACTATTACAAGTTTTAACACTAATACTTAATGGAAAATCCCTTTTCTTCAATTACAGCTGTACATCTTTTAGGCACGGAATACACTAATTTCACAAGTATTTCTTGCATGACATCCTATATTATGCCATAACTTCTCTATTATATTAGGATCTCAAGAATGTCCTGGTCAATTCCCACTATTCAAAGTATTATCCTAGAACCATTTCTGGACTACATTTGCAAGGTGACATGGGGCATTATTATTCTGAAAAATCCATGACAGATCTTCAAAAGATCTCTCCCTGTTCATAGCAATTTATTCTGTATTATTTTGCAGAATTATCTGTTCCTCTTAAGGTGTGAAGTCTTCTAATAACACAAGATCAATTACATCGGGTGCTTTATTGTAAGCTTTAGGTATCAAGGGCTGTATTCTTAATCAGTGCATCATCTTAGATAGGCACTATTTTTGTTACCTGAAATGCAAAACTAACTTTCATCACCAAATATTACCTTTTCTAAGTCTTGATAGCCCATAATGAATGATCCTTTACCTGCACCAATCAGTGAGTAATGGTTTTGGGCGAGCTTCGAAGCCTTGCAATCTAATTTCCAGCAGTCTTCATCTCATAATTCATGGGCACACATTCATATTCCATGTCAAAATTCATTATTTCAAAATTTATGGTAATTAAGTCATTTATTAAAAACCGAATTGTTTGTAATACCCTCTATTCACGTTAAGTTTTTTTTCTCAGATCACTTAATGTTCATAATAGAATTTGTTTCAGAATATTTTTTAATATTCCTCTATGATAGTAGAAAGACCGCATGGTACTTCAACAACAATTTGGCACAAATAATATCATTCTCCCTTCAAAAGTTTTATTTTGCATCTTCCATTATAAGGCAGAAACAAAAATTTAACTGTAATTCCAATATTATCCACCCACACACTTCAAATTGTGCACACATAATTGATTTAAATGCACTAAAACATGCTACACATTCTTTATCACAAATGCTCTCTTATTGGTTCGAATAATGAAGTATTTCATAGGTTGAAAAAACAATCACTTACTACAATGCCCTAGTTCCTGACTTATCATTGTTTTTCTAAAATACTGATAATTTACATAAAATCTACAAACAGATTTGAAATCTGCATAAAAATATCCACCATAATCAAAAATAGTTCAGAAAGTACAATAATTACAAAATGAAAAATTAACTCAAAAATTAGGCAAAAGAATGAGTGTGTCCAGTACTTTTTGAAACCACTGTATATATATAAAATATATTAAGAAAAATCTTTTATTAGTAAAAGAATTTTAGAAAATTAAGAATGCATATTACAAGTGCAATTAGATAACTAAAACAGCATATTTTTACTGTAATTATTAAAATTAGAAATTTTTAACAATGAAAGGAACTGCAATTTAAGTTAAATTCACATTGGCAAATGAAAAAATTAATACCAATAATTTCAAAAAGCAACAACTTTCTATCATAAAATTAATTAAAAGTTTCAAAACAAATGTGTATGTGCAGATTGATTGGTAATTGTTTTAACATTAATGCAAATATTACTAGAACTAAATGGTCATAATCAAAAATGGCTTCTAAATCAATTGTATTAATGATGTAACACCTGAATATCTCCTTAAATCCTCAATTTTTATCTCTCATACAACTATTCTATAAGAAGAGTATATTGAAGGTCACTCATATATTCTCAGAAAAAGCCTATTTGCTAAGAACTTCTTACAATTAATTACTGTATTTACTCGGATCTAAGCTGCACTATTTCTCCTGTGCACTACTGAAAATCAGGTGTGGCTTAGAATCGAAGGTAAAACATTTGTTGGATGGGGGACATTGAATTCCCTCTTTTCAAAAGGAAAAATGTAACCTTCCATTCTGACCATTTGCATCGATGAACTACATTCCGCAGTTTATCTCCAACATTCAGTCTATCCTTAACAACTTTGTCTGCTCATATTCAGGGAATTTATTAGGAGAGGGGGGAAAAAAACCAAAAACAGAGCAATGGCCACTGAAAATTTAACATGGAAGACAAAAATATACATTGATGATGTAAACAAAATCATATAATTTTTGCTTGTAAGTGTTCAACAGTCTATAATAAATATTTTACATTTCCTTATTATACATTCTTTTAAAAAAATTTGTATCACAAATGTATTGGATGGCACAGAAGATTACATCATGTGGAAAAATGGCAATGCTGGCACCAATTCCGAAGTAAGTAAAGACCTTGGGAGTGACAAATTATTTTGGAAACATGATACTGATGGTTAGAGTAATTATAGGTTTGTGACGGGTGCTTACGCGTTTCACTAACCTTCTCTCAAATCTTTAAAGACTTTATTTATTTTAACCAATCTCCGCTGAGAGCCAAGGGTGTGACTTATGCAAACAAGATAGTTTCGGGTTTAGCGAGTTCGAAAAAGATATAAAAGGGAGAAATGAAATGAAGAGAGGGAGGATGACTACGAGGTTGATTAAGAAGGTGATTCTGAGAGATTAGTTTAACTAGTGGAAGTATATTCGCCGGAGGAAGACTATTGAAAAAGGTTCATTAATTCGGTTCGGGACGGAACTGAAGATATCAAAGATTGAAGCCGCTCCTTAGAACAATCCAGTATTAGAGAAACCTGCCTTAAAAAGGTATCAGGTCAGTTATTTTCATAAATTAGATATAAATGCGTAGTTTGATTATATACGTTATTCTCCGTTGTTTCAGTTAGTATTCTGTCGTTCATAATCGGGTTCTTCTCGCACTCCACTGTAATTTGTTGTTCTTAAAGTTTGATTAATATTTGTGTATTTCTCTATTAAGAAAGGTCAATAAATAATATTGATTTATTAATTAAGTAGTCGTTAATCATGAATCCAACATACCCAAATTTAGATAATATGCAAAGGGGAGTTAATAATCATAGGGGTAGTGATAGACTACGACACTGACGCCCAAACGAAATACCGGAATTAAGAGCAAGTGCAGGATTTAGAGTTTTGCCGGAATTATTTTTTTCGGGTAAAGAAAATGTGTCTGAGTTTATATCTAATATAGATGACAATATAGCCTACTATGAAATACCGGCGAATCTATCATGTGCGTATTTAAAAGGTCATTTAATTGGGAGAGCGTTAGACTGGTTTGACGTTATAGGGTTCGAGTGTGTAAATGAAGAAGCGACTGCATTTGCAACGCTTAAAAAGAAATTGTCAGATAGTTTTCCTGTAATACGGAATAAATCAGAGTTAGAGGCTCAGTTTTTTTCATCGAAACAACGGAGAGGTCAAGCCCCGTCAGACTTTATTTTTCAGCTATTAAAAATTCATAAGGCTTTAGATTTGAATTATGATGAAATAAAATTGGTCGATCACATAGTAATGCGTCTAGAACCGCAAATAATGGATTATTTAGAAGTTCGAAACCCCACAACGAAAGCTCAGTTGGTAGACCGGTATGAGGAACGTCATAGCTGCAGGGAAAACCAGGGTTCGAGTAATAATTTTGCTAGACGAAGTTGGGATGTGAGTAGGAATCCTGAGGAAAGAAGGAATAATAGAAATTGGAGAGATACTGGGGTCGGAAATAGTCAAAATAATCAGAGGACTAGGAAGGGGTGCGAATAATTTTTCTCGTCGTAATTATCAAAATCAAGGATTCGAGGGAGGAAATCGCTACAATCAGCGAACAGACCGGTATCAGAACCGTAGGATGGTGGTTAGGAAAGGTCCTAATGATGATTCAGCAAAGCAGAATTGGAGGCGTGTTGATTGCAACAGCGAAAGGCAAAGAAATGCCAATTTAAACTTCTAAGCGATCGTGTTGCGGGAGGTAAACGATCGCTAGTTAAGTCAAATCCTCCTAATAGAATTAAACTTAATTCATTACGATTATCACCAGTTGATCTTCCGTATGTGCCGATTCTTTTGCATGATACTTTTCTAAAAGCGCTCTGGGATACAGGTGCGGAAAAGTCATTTATTTCAGAAAAAACATACCGATCATATTTTTCTTTCTGTCCTATTAAGAAATCATTAGCTGAAGTAGTTACAGCTCAAGGGTCACAATGCAGAAATATAGGCACAGTTGAGTTAAGAATTAAAATAAGAGAATTTTCGAAGTTGTGGAAATTTCATGTGATTGCTGAGATGCAATATCCATGCATCCTAGGTATTGATTTTATGTCACATGCAAAGATTAGTTTGGACTTTCTGTCTAAATCGTTAATCATTCCGGATTCGCAAATTGAAAAAGTGGCAATTTCGGATGAACCGGTTCAGATAGATTTATCGAACACTAAGTTAAATTCAGAACAAAAATTACAGATTTTGTTTAAGGAATTTCATGGGTTGTTTTCACTTAAGCCTGGTCTGACACATGTGTTTTGTCATGAAATTGACACGGGTGATAGTCCTCCTGTTTTTTTGAGACCTTATCGCTATGACAGGGTCAAACAGGGTATCATTAACTACCATGTTCAGAAGATGTTGAACGATGGAACAATAGTTCCAACAACATCGCCCTACGCATCTCTAGTTGTTTTATGTCGGAAGAAAAACGGGTTGCCGTTAGATGACCCAGAAGCTTATAGGTTTGCAATAGATTATAGGAAATTAAATGCGATCACGAGATATCCGCGATATCCACTACCAATAATTGATGATTTGATCACTAATATTCCACACACCGAAATTATGTCATCGCTTGATTTACGCAGCGGATACTTTCAGATGGCAGTAGACCCCAAAGATGTTCATAAGACGGCGTTTGTTACAAAAAATGGTACTTTTGCATTTACTCGCATGCCATTTGGCCTTTCGGGGGCAGCTCCAAATTTTCAAAGGGCAATAGAGATGATTCTCAAGCCAGTCCTCGGGCGTTTTGCCCCCTGTTATATGGATGACGTGATTATTTCATCTCCATCTTTTGAACGCCATGTAGAACACTTACGAGAAGTATTCAGATTGTTGCAGGAGGCTGGTTTAACGTTGAATCGTGAGAAATGTCATTTCGCGACGGAACAATTACGTTATTTGGGTTTAGTTATTAATAAAGAAGGAGTTAAAACAGATGAGGAGAAGGTAAAAGCAATTATTGAAATGAAACCTCCGAAAACTGCAAAACAGGTAGCAAAATTTTTAGGAATGACGGGTTGGTATCAAAAGTTTATTAAGAACTACGCAGACATGTGTGAACCCTTATATAATTTAAAACGAAAAAACTCAGAAAGCACTGACAGAAGCTCCAGTGTTACAATTACCAGATTTTTCCCAAGCTTTTGAACTCTATACGGATGCGAGCTCAGTGGGGGTAGGAGCAGTATTGACACAGAATAATAGGCCTATGGCGTTTGCCTCGAGAACTTTAAACCGCGCAGAAATTAACTATAGTGTGACGGAACGTGAATGTTTAGCTGTCATATGGGCATTAAATAAATATTGCACGTATTTCGGATCCTTGCCGGTTAAAGTGATAACAGACCATGCTGCACTTACCAAATTAACGAATGGAAAGAATTTGTCATCTAGAATGATAAGGTGGACGCTTAAGTTGTCAAATTTTAATGTAGAATGGGAACATCGCCCAGGTACGCAAAATTTAGTGGCTGATATGTTGTCTAGGAACCCGTTAGAAAGTAATGAAGAACCAAAGGTGTCTTGTGCGGTGATTAGATTGTTAGTATTATCGTCTAGAGAACAGTTGAGAGAGCAACAGAGAAATGATCCGGAGCTAGGTCACATCGTGAAGTTTTTGGAAAATCCGGACGATAGTTCCATTAATGAATCAATCTGTAGAAATTGGTCCCAAGACTTTAAATTGATAGACGGATTGCTATATTATGCAAAATATACAACCATACTAGGTGAATTAAGGGTATTTATACCTAAAACATTATGTAAAGATGTTATGCGAGAATTCCATGACTCGCCGATTGCAGGCCATTTAGGCAAAAAGAAAACCTACTTAAAATTAAAGACGCGTGTTATTTCCCGTACATGAGGAAATACATTTATAAATATGTAGCAACCTGCGACCAATGCCAAAAAGTCAATTATAAAAACGGATTACCAGCTGGTCAATTAATTCTGATAGTAACGAATTTTCCGAATGAAATCATATCTTTAGATTTGTTAGGCCATACCTGAAACTAGTCCAGAACGCTATAAATTTATTTTAGTAATTACAGATAATTTTTCTAAATGGGTTGAAATAGTTCCCTTAAGGAAAGCTTCGGCTAAAGCAATTGCCAATGCATTTTTTGAGAATTATATTGCGCGTTATGGAGCTCCTGTTAAATTAGTCACCGACAACGGCCCCCAAATGATATCCGAAGTTTTTGAGCAAGTATGTCGCAGGTTGAACATAAAACACGTTAAAACTGTGGTATATCGTCCACAAGCTAATCAAACAGAAAGAGTTAATTACACTCTTTAAAAATGATTTTGAGTTTTGTTGCGGATAATCACACTAACTGGGATCAATTTCTGCAAGAGTTTGGATATGCTATTAGGACAGCAGTACATGAGACATTGGGTAAAACACTGGAGGAATTATTTTTAGGTCGAAATTTAATCACCCCTTTTCAGAATTTAGTTATGGTAACTGATGGATCAGATTTAGTTTGTGGGAACATAGAAAGGTTGTTTGAGGAGGCTAGAATTCATACAAAGCGCCAGCAAGAGAAATGGGCGAAATATTATAATAAAAAGAGGCGTGAAAGTAATGTGAAAGTTGATGATCTAGTATTAGTTCAAACTCACCCGTTAAGTTCGACAAGTAAGAAAATAGTGGATAAAATTATGCCAAAGTTTGAGGGCTCGTATAAAGTTCTGAGTGTAAAAAATAATAATAATTTAGTAATATTAAAATTTGGTAAAAGAATAACTGTTAATGTGGACCAGGTGAGAATTTACCATCAAAGAGAAGACAGTGCTGCCGAGTCGGAAAGTGACAATAGTAGTGATCATGGTGCAGTGGCATCAGTCAGGTCGGATGATGGGCAGTCGAGATTGGTGCAATCGGAGAGTGATGGGGGTTGTCGTAGAGGATCGAAATCAGGAAATTTAAATGGTAGTAGAGATATAGTTGCGAATAGACGCGATGGAGTGGAGGTGAGAAAAAAAACGTGGACGAACGGAATCTGCTGTTTCTTCGGGGGTGACGTGTTTAATTTCAGGAAAAAAAGACCTTTTTGGACTGAAAGAGAGAAAAGAGGAAGACCAGACTCTTGGAGAGATAATATACAAAAGAAGAAGAGACCAGAGGCCCAGGTATTCCCGAGACAAGAGAAAGTTTTCCTCGTCAATGCCGTCTCGTCCCTCCAGAAAGCGGTATAGAAAGGTGGAAGAAAATAGTTCTGAAAGAGCAGTTCCAGGACCATCCCACAGATTCAAGTACAACAGACCTCGTCAGGAAAGGAGCTGTCCATACAATCTTCGGAGCCGACGTCGAGTGGACAACAGCCAAGTTCCAGTTCTCACAAAGGAAAACAACGCCTCAGCAGGAGCATATCAACTTCAACGGACTCGATGGAAGAGGAGACCCAGAAGGTGGGAGCGCAGAGAGGACAACCCTAGGACAAGGTCATCCAGCACAGAGGCCATGGTTGGAGACAAAGCCTATGCAGAGATTGGATCTAAAGACTAGCCAGGTTGTATAATTCTAATTTGTTTATTTTTCCTCTGACAGACAGTTCAGAGTATTTTCCATGTGAGCTAGTCTATTTTTTTTGTAAAATTTCAGTACAAAAGTTACTGCGTTTTGTGTATTTTCATATCGGTTGAAAAAGCTTTTGTATTTAATTTTTTTCCAAATTGTGGAAAAACACTTGTTGAATTGCAATTGTTTAAAGACATTAAAGACGAGGCTTTATATGTGAGATTACTTGTATTGTTTGTTGTAATATATTCTATGTAAAAAATGTATATATTTTTGTGTGTAATTATTAAGATGTATAAGTACTGTCTGGTTTTCTGGGCCGGTGTAATTAGGAATACTAACAAAAAACATTAACAGCGCAACGCAATTGATTGGGAATTTTTTGAAAATGAAACCAGATGAAGGTTATTTTGTTATGAAACTATATATATAATAATATAATGTTTGCCATATTTTATGTCAATAAGGAAGTTGTATAAAAGTTCTGTGCATTTAATGTCATGTTTTAGAAAAAATTGACAAGGTTTCCTTTCAGGGCAGCAGTCCCTGAACATAGTGATGCGATGAAAACTTTGATGTCGTGAGAAGATATTAATGTAAAATTTTATATTTATTAGCACTTAAGTAAAGTGCATGATCAGGGTTTTTTCCTGGAAAGGTTTTCCCCTGATCTTCGCCCGAATGGATGCACTGTAGGGATTGTATGTTTGTAAAAGGTCAATAAATTAGAGTGGAGTACCCCTTTGAGTAGTCATTTCTGTGTGCTAGTTTAATTAAAGTTTCTAACTTAGAGAGTTAAAATTTCTGCAAGTTCAATATTTTCAGGCATTCTAAAGTTCGTGAGTTAACTTTCTACAAGTTAAGTATTTTTAGGCATTCTATAGTAGTTAAAATTTTGTGCAGGTTCAGTGTTTTTCAGATGTTAGGTAAATTAAGCGAGTTCTTGCAGGTCGTTTAGATCTTCAATAAGTCACGCTTTTTTTCCGGAGGGGGTTGTGACGGTGCTTACGCGTTTTACTAACCTTCTCTCAAATCTTTAAAGACTTTTATTATTTTAACCAATCTCCGCCGAGAGCCAAGGTGTGACTTATGCAAACAAGATAGTTTCGGGTTTAGCGAGTTCGAAAAAGATATAAAAGGGAGAAATGAAATGAAGAGAGGAGATGACTACGAGGTTGATTAAGAAGGTGATTTGAGATTAGTTTAACTAGTGGAAGTATATTCGCCGGAGGAAGACTATTGAAAAAGGTTCATTAATTCGGTTCGGGACGGAACTGAAGATATCAAAGATTGAAGCCGCTCCTTAGAACAATCCAGTATTAGAGAAACCTGCCTTAAAAAGGTATCAGGTCAGTTATTTTCATAATTAGATATAAATGCGTAGTTTGATTATATACGTTATTCTCCGTTGTTTCAGTTAGTATTCTGTCGTTCATAATCGGTTCTTCTCGCACTCCACTGTAATTTGTTGTTCTTAAAGTTTGATTAATATTTGTGTATTTCTCTATTAAGAAAGGTCAATAAATATATTGATTTATTAATTAAGTAGTCGTTAATCATGAATCCAACATACCCAAATTTAGATAATATGCAAAGGGAGTTAATAATCATAGGGGTA